>CM043020.1:101436041-101581553 GCA_023690525.1 Holotrichia oblita | reverse complement strand
TTAATGTGTGGTGGGTGCTTAGCTGCAGTGACTCCGTAAGCTGTATTACTTGTCTGGCTATCACTGCAACTCTTGCGGTGTAGTTTTAGTGTGTGTAAGTTGTGTTTAAATGGCTTTGTGACAGCATCATATCGCCTTTTATGATGCCGCGCTGTTAATCACTTTGCTCCCAACAGCGAATGGCAAGTCGATCCGGGATTAAACACTCTGAAAAAATGTCACCGTCCCTCCAGAGAATTGAACCCCGGCATCTATCGTTCTCTCACAACAATAGTCAGCCGCCTAACCACTGCGGCCATCGACCGGTTAAGGTTAAGGACCCGTATAGGTACTATATTGTAACTATCGTGTCCTTGATAATCTTCTTTAAAACATAAAAAAATCTCAACAAAAAAAACACAGACAGGAACAAAATCGCAAAATAAACCGTTTATAAACACAAAACAATTAAGAAGGGTAAAGTTCAAATATTAAACGTCGGAGCTCATTGAAGTAGTCTACTAAACGTCCCTCATAGGGCCAAAACTTTTTACACTCATCTCCTTTCTTAGCGCAGTAGAGCAGAATCAATTCCACCCATCGTCTCGATATAAAGTGAAAAGTTGAGGTTCTTAAATCGAAGTTATTTATTGTTCGTTTTTTTCACCCCCTTCATCTACTCTACTGTACCCTTTCCACGGTTCGCCTTTTTTAACGTCTCTTTCTCTGTATTTATTTTGTCGAAGAAAGGCTCACCGAGAGCTGCAACAGAGAATGGAAGGCGGTAACCGGCAATCTTTACGTCGTCGCACGTCTATTGTGTTTGCTCGGATTCCCAGCTCTTATAGATGGTAAGATCGATGTACTGGAGAGAGGCGATGGCGACTTCAAGGATTTACTGTCAACTTTGTCCGGTTGAAAATGGACTTTAACTCGACTTAAAGACGTTGAAGAGAACGGAATGAATTTCATGTTTTTTTTCGATAAATTTCGTAAAGGCAGTTCGTACGAAAATAACTGCAACTGTTACGGTTGATGTTATATAGTCAAAACAACTCTATTAACTAACACTATAAATTTTATTTATGTATAAATATATGTATCTATATATGTATATGATAGAGTAATAGTTCTGGGCTTGCATTGAAGGCGACCACGAAACACTATTTACAGACGCTTTCCATTAGTTTGCTAATTACTAACTTCACCATACAGATGGAGTCTCACACGAACTTTATACTAGAGAGAACATTAAGCGAACGCCAAGAAAAAGGAAAATGCGGCGGTAGGATCGATTTATTCCTGTCACACGGTTGGCGAACTTCTTTTTCACCAGTCCGACAATGTATAGAGCTCGACGAAACCGATAATTATTTTAATTCCGAGGAGGCGCGCTATCCTGAAAAGAAACATTCAATTACCGGGCGCTTATAGATTACAGAGGACGGCGGTGGTGCTGTCGTGTAGCAGAAATGAAATTAGAGAGGAACCATCGCTAAGTGGCGGAGGTGGCTGGCTCGCCCGTCGATGTCGTCGATGGATGTCTAATGAATGGTCCCCCGGCGAGGTGCGGATACTTTATTAAGCTATAGAATAAGTGTCAGGTAGACCAACAGCTGCGGTGCTCGGAATCCTTACGCGAGAAAGGTGTTGGCTGCAGAACCTAATTAGATGACAATATAAAAAATAAATCACGTGACAAGAGAAATCGCACGTTCCCTTGGGTACAGTCGAAACATTATGAAAGATTATGTACCTGTTCTTGTTGAAATAAATTTATTTAATTAGTAGTTTGATAAGGATTCCTCAATATAATCAGGCGGTTAGGCGGCTGACTATCGACGGTGACATTTTTTCAGAGGATTGAAATCCGGGTCGACTTACCATTCGCTATTGGAAGCAAAGTGATTAATAATGTTGAACAATAGAAACAATAATGTTCGTTATAGGCAATATGATATATTAAAATCTATAAGTTGACAAGTTGTACTGACATATATGCAGTTGTGTGCATTAAAAATAAACTGTTGTGTTAAAATAAATATAAACGCTGGTTCTTCTCGCCGAATATCCGCTTCTTTCGGGTGCTTTGTTTTGGGGCTTCGGGCGTGTCCTTTCTTGTAACCTTCTTTTACCAGTAATTAATAATTTTATAATTTTTATAATTTTTTGGGATGGTCCAGCACGTAGCCAATATACGTGCTGGACCATCCCAGTAATCACGGCCGTACTTTATGCTGATTATTTAAACAAATACAATAATTACAAGAACACTCACTGACCCTAACTTCACAAATATATTTTACACTATTTGCGGAGCGGACTAGACTCTCTGGCGTTCGAAAGGAAGTGTTCTATCGGGGAGTCGAATCGAATTCCTACGCCAGCCGGTAGAGTTCTCATCATAAGTCACCTGTTTGCTCGTTGTCGGTTAAAGACTGTTAAATTTTTTAACTATTAAGAATATACGAACGTTTAACATAGGGAAGTTATATACAGTCACGGAATATATACAAATAGGTGCATTACATTAATTAAAATAAAATAACATTACTTAATATATACATATAATAAGTACTTCCTTATTACGTTAATATCAAATAAAATAAAATGATTGAAAATTCGCGTCCCTTTACAAAATAAAAGATTGCTTTTTCAGAAACAAAGATAGAAATAAAAACTAAAAAGGAAAGGTAACTTTTTTAACAGAACCAATTAAAAATAAAAATAAGAAAACGAGTGAATGGGTAATGGATTCAGGTACAATAATGCAATTTTTCCCAAACGCCAATTATTTAAACATATTTTTATTTTTATTTTTATTTAATAATACACTTCGGTGTCAAAAATGGATTCAGGTGCTTCTACGCAAATGGTGAATTCTGAAAAAATAATAAAATATTTGCGAATAAATGTGTTAGAGATAGGCACAGCAAAAAAGGAATAGAAAATGTTGTCACATGGAAGCGGAGAAGTAGAAACTGAAAATTGTACTCTCAAGGAAGTTATCTTTGTACCAGAATTCAGTAAAAATTTGGCTGCGATCCTTAGACTGAAAGCCAATAAAGTATGGGACCCCAATATCGGGATAGCAGGGCACACTGACACTACGGGTACGGTACTGGACGAGCCTTTGCTGCAAATGCCAACGGCCAGTACGGCGCCCGAAATTATTTTCACTGAAAAGGTGACTTCGTTGACTCTGATAACTGGTTCACGGACTGATCCAAATCCAGTAAGGGCACAGGGGCCGGTATTTATGGTCTGAGCCCAAGACATAGGATATCCGTAAGCCTGGGAGAGCATGCAACGGTCTTCCAGGCAGAAGTATTCGCCATTGCAGCCTGCGCAGAACTGATTGCAAAGGGAGGCTGCACGAAGAGGAGAATAAACATAATGTCTTATAGTCAGGCCGCTATCAAGGCAGTTATGAATCCTCTTACCAGATCAAAACTGGTTAAAGACTGTAAACATCACCTCAATAAACTGGCACAAGACAACAAGATATCTTTGATCTGGGTGGTTCGACATGAGGATATTAGAGGCAATATAATAGCCGATGAACTAGCCAAGGAGGGTTCTAGGAAAGACTTCATAGGACCAGAACCCGTATGTGGAATCACAAGGGATTCTACTAGAATGGCGATTTGGTCTTGGTTAGATAAAGAAAGAGTAAGCAAATGGAGGTCGACTGAGGGTCAACTCCATACTAAAGCGCTAATAGGGACGTTAAGTTCTCTGAAAGCCTAATTAGACGCAATAAAAAACAAGTTAAGACCATTATTGGGTTGATAACTGGACACTGTCCCTTAAGGAAGCATCTATGCAACACGGGTCGGGTGAGCGAACCCCGGTGCAGGAGATGCGAGTTACAGGAGGAAACAAGTTTACATGTAATCTGCACATGTGAGGAATTGAAGGTACTCAGGCAGAAACATTTCGGAAATGATCTACTGGAGCCTTCGAGGGTACTCAAGTTTCCAGTGGGCAAGTTACTGGACTTTATAGAGGACAGTAAACTTCTCAACTGGAAATGAGGGCTTCAATAGGGATGGTACAAAGAGCACCCAGCTCAAGTGCCTGGACTATAGGTGTCCAACCCTAACTGAATGAATGAATGAATGATGAGTCTCAGATACAGGAAATCTAACTCCAATACAAGAGCAATTAGACAATTGCTTTTTTAGAAAATCAAAATTTCATGCGTCTTAAACAAATGCGAAATAACATAAGATCCAGACCTTACAATTCGGATCTGGTGCTTAGGGACGAGAGTTTTTTTTCTAAATTAAGAAAAAAGTCTTTCCACAAAGCAAAGGGGAGGGGGTGGTTAATAATATTGTAGCTCGATTGTAGCTATTTTTGCCCTTGAAAGGAAAGCTAATATTGCCTAATATTTTAGGAGTACTCCGATAAAAAAAAAACTCAAGACTGAGACGGTTAATCTGAAAGGTCTCCAGATAATATTTAAACGAAGTTAGATTTAATTTCAAACTGAGAAAACAAGATAGACCTTGTAGACAGTCTCTTATGTTTATGAGTAGGAGTACCGAAAGGTTTCCAGTAAAATAAAGCTTAATTTTGTAGTAAAGTATTAGAGGTATGTGAGGGTGAGAAGAAGACAGGATGAAACAGACATTTAACGAACGTTGCCACAGTAACTCTCCAGTAAACACTGATTTCTAGGTAATAGATCTCGTCACTAACGCGTAGCACATTTCCAGGTATGTATAATGGTATTTGATATTCACCTCTTTCTAGACTGCTCACGCGATAAAATATAGTCTTAGTCACAGATAAACACGTATTTTATTTAACAATGACTTTCTTGTCGGTGAATAGCTCGATAAAATAATACATTTTTGTTTCCAGGAATTCGTTCTATTTATAGGAAAATATCAAATTTCTTTCTTAGAAAAACGAAATTAGTTTTGAAGGAAAAATTATATTTCTTTGTGAAAATTTACGCGTTGAACAACCCAGCTACTCGGCTACTGATATATTAATATGTGCAATTTTGCCACAGTCCAGAATTGATGTCAATGACTTGCTGTGGAAAAGGTAGTTAGGATTTATATGTCACCAATATGTCAGTCTCGATTCATTCGAAATATTTTAAGGTAACATAAATATAAGCCAAAAAATCTTTCCACGTGATCAAGATAAACGTCTGGCCTTTTGTGAGTTTATATGGAAAAAAATGTGACCAAGAAGACAATTTTATCTGAAATATCTTGTTTACCTTTGAATCCTCTTTTTCGCTTCATGGACGCCACAATCTGTCAACTGCCCAATACTGTCCAGCTAAATATTTGGGCTGAAATTCTGAGTAACCACAACATAGGATCGTTTTTCATAGATTGTACTTGAAACGTCCAGATCTACTTGCAACTATTGCAAAATGACATTATGCCTGCTGGACACAATGTGGTCGATAATCTTGAGGAAGCTTGGTTCCAACACCAATTTTTTTTTCGATGGTATTGGAAGCAAAATATCTACGGACATCAATACGAAAGTCCTCAAAGATTACTCAATTTTAGAATGCGAATTAGAGAAACAGTAGGTAAGAGCATTCCACCTCACAGGCTAGGTTTTCGTATAGGTTTTTGGTTCCTACATTACTTAAAATCCATTAATTTTATTTACTTTTAGAATTAAACTTGATTTATAGTCTTTCTAATTTGATTTATTTAATGATCTGTAATATGAAAATTTGAATTTGGAAACAAGAGGATTCTAAATTTACTCAATTGTGTCATAACCCTCACAAACCGTTTATTTCCATAATTTATTTCCTCGTGAAGCGAAGATATTCAGAGCCACTGGTACGTTTCCCAAAATTTTCTACCAAACGGTCCATTAAAACATTTCAAGAGGAATTTCCATTTACTAAATAAAGGCTATACTTGGAAGCAAATTTAATTTTTCTAGAAGAGAGTACTGCTTTGGTGAACTTCTTTAGAGTAATTAAATTCACTTTAAAGCAAAGCCTTTATTTACAAAATCAACATTCCTCGATCAAAAATTCGCATTTAAATTGCCAAAGATGGTACATGGTAGATGAATGAATGATGGTAAAAACAGTGTCCAAATACGGCCAAAAAATAGACCTACGTCCTTTTTACTCGCATAATTGATATGGCTATTCTAAACAAGTGGATTCCTTCAGAGTGGTGAACTTTAAAGATAGGTATGAGTTTGCTAAATTTTAGAAGAGCGATTGCTGCGATCTATATAAAATTAGGACATTTCATTGAACGAAAAGAGAAACAAATGAGATTCCAAGTTAGACGATGTAACTTAAAAACCTCTTATCTTTTGCACCAACTGTCAAGGACTGTTCCATTTCAGGTGAGATGGGAAAACAGGTTTGTCACTGGTGACAAGATTTGGATGTTATATCAAAATACTTATCGAAAATGCAATTGATCTAATGAAAATCGACCTTCAACTGTTACGAAACCAGGATTTTATCCGAAGAAAGTGAATTTAGTGGAACTGGAAAGCTGTACAAGATAAAACGATCAATTTTGCAATCAATTGGATAAATTGAAAGTCCCGGTAGCCCTAAAAACGACCAGAATTGGTGAACTGTCTGTCTTTTATCACGACAACTCTCAAGGCCGCTTGTTGCTTTGGCCGTAAAATAGAAACTCTTGTACTTTGATTGGAACGATCGACCTCATCCTACGTACTCCCCAGACATTGCCCCATCCGATTATTACTTGTTTCTGTCATTAAAAATTGTTCTCCGTGATAATTGTCACAAATCGGAAAGCTCGGTGCATATTTTGCAAGTGAGGCTCAACCGTTTTGGAAAGAGGGCATAATGAGACTTCCTGCAAGATGAGAGAAGGTAATAGAGCACGAATCAATCCGTACCATTTTAAACGATTGTTTGGGGATGAAACGCGTTGCCACCCGACTAGTGCCGAAAGACCTGAATTTTGTGCAAAAACTCAATCGCGTAAAGCTCACTGAAGATATCGATCGATTTGAAAATGGCTTAGGTGGTGAGCCGCAGGCGCCTAGGCGTTAGCCCATATCCTGCAATTTTCGGACCACACTGCACATATCAAGTTATGTGCCTTGAAACTGTCACCCACTATCTCACCGCCCGCACGAGACCGACACCTCGCGGAGAGGACCGGCGAGTCGCTGGGCTCCTCTTCCCTGTGCTACCCATGTTAGACAAGTTCCCTTGTCAACCGTGGACGGGTCACAGCTGGAGACGCTTTAGCGACTCCTACCTTACATCTCACCCCACGGGACCTAGGCCTCCTTGCGGATGGCGACTATCGGCCAAGCGTGGGAAACGGAATCTGGCCGTGAGGTACAACCAGCCCGCCCGCGAATTAAGCCTGAACTACGGGGACGGCCAGGCAAAAGCCCTACCCCAAAATGCCAACCGCGCCAACTCTTTCGCCCCTCCGGCGATCAAGTATCCGCGGCAGCTAGAGTGAAACCGTAGGGTCCCAGAATCACCGAGTTGTCTTAGAATGAAACCGAAGGTTTTCCCCAACCAGACAACCAGCGGTCGGACTACTCCTCGGCGAACCGACTTTTATCCTCCCCTACTATCTTCGCCAAATTCTCTCGCCACGCCCGTTTCCCCTGAGTGTGGCCACCAAGGATGGGGTAGTGCAGCTGCAGAGTTCTCAAGGCAAGTGCCGTAGGGTACCTCACTTACCCACCGTATATTCCGACAGTTAGCGGCCGGACACCGGAGCGTATGTCCATGCCTACGCCCAGGCAACCTCCCATATATTCGAAGTCTGCTCCCGCCACGCCCGTTGCCCTGAAACTATGAAATCAGGAATTGGGTAGTGCAGTCGCAGAGTTTTAAAGGTCGACGGTATAGGGTGAACGCGGACCCGTAGCTCACTGAAGATATGTTAGAACGAGTCAAATCCGATCCCACATTCATAAAACGGATTGTAACTGGTGATGAGACATAGGTTTGTGAGTTTAACATGCAAGCCGAAACCGAAAAAAGCAAGTCGATCAAAACTGAAGGAGATGTTGACAATTTGTTTCGATTACCGCATTGTCGTGCACTCGGCATTCTTGTCAGAATTATTGAGTTTGAGAGAGCAAATTATCGTGAAATTTTCTTCATACATCCTAATTTTGAAAAGAGACAACTAAAGAAAGTTTTAATATACTTGGACTGTACCTATCGACGTAAGTATATACCTTAAAGTATAGGTTACCTTTTCTTCATTTAGCACGGCTGCCTGCGGTTAAAATGCGGTTTTAGCGCTATTAAACTTCGAGGAGTGCATGCCTTTTTTTTTGCTACACCTATATATAATAGGAAGGCAGCACCGCGAGCAAGATAGGAATTAATAAGATTCCCTTTTAATTTGCAATAAATTGAGTTAATTTAAGAGGATGTAATTTACGACGTTGCGCAGTCGAAGAGATAAAAACGTTCCGAAATTTATGGTTAATTTATTGGAGGGAAAATTAGATGATGCCGATGCCTTGTTGCCTTGCCTGGATACGTCCTTGCCTTTTCTTCTTATCCTAAATATATTGAGTTATATACTTCGTACAGCACAATCAAGAGGTATTCTCGAAAGTAATTTTAACGAGCTCTTTTTTTCGCGATCCTATTGTACTGCGCCATAATTATGTGAGATGTCGTTATGCGAAAAATTACGAACCGAAGTGGTGACGTAATTTACTTTCTTGTATCGTACTGTGTATATATTATATTGACGTTATTAGATTTAGTCGTCAACGCAGAGTTGTTTGCTTCGCAATCTGGCATTCCTAACACGCAAGTGTACAGGTAATTCATTTAACGTGTGAATGGTAATGACAAGCCCATTCAGAAACCGCCGAATTCAGCCCTATAGAGATGATGTACGCCAATTAAACGTAACCTAGTTATTAACGTTTCCAGTGTTTGTGTTTACGTTTGAATCGTCGATGAAAGTTAGGTTTGTAGTTTAGTATTATCTTAGTTCAGTTCTACCAAATTCAACGTACGAATTATAAAGTTAACTTTTTATATTGTTAAATCATATTACTGTTCTAAATAGTTCTGCAAAACTCCCGTCTTTTCCGCACGTATTCTGATTTCTCCCTTTAGGGCCTAGCAATTCCCATAGATCTTAGTTGCCCTCGTTCGTATTTATTATTTAGAAATAGCTATTTCCAAACGTTGGAAGTTAGTGGAGAGTTTTTCACTTCAGCAATTCTACGGGTCGCTCTGTGCTATTGCCTCGTTACGATAAGGTTAGTTGAACTTGCTTTTGCGAGCTTTTAAGCTTGTAGTGTAGCAATTCGAATACGTACTTTCTATACCTTTTCGCAATTGTACATACTCGTATACTATAACATCCGTGCTCTATTTTCTTCTAAGGTTTACCTTCGTTTGCCTTCTGTACCCGTGTACCCATTTGGGGAAAATACAAAAAAATGAGTGCTGTTTAGTTGAGTACCTGCGACGGCGATCTCGATTCAGTCAATTTTCTAAATGCTGCTTTCATTGGATTTATAAAACTGCGCGGAAATGCAATGATTGTTACTGTAAAATGGGTTAGTGCATGTGTGTATGGTTCTTTTTGAAGTAATACATTTTCTTTTTCCAAACCGACAACGGCATGGTATCTTTAAAGATATATATTTCGGGTGTTGCCGTAGTCGTTGTAACAAACTTGACGTTTCGCTGCTGATCATACTGTCAGCTTCTTCAGAAGTTCGCTAAAGACTGAAGTTGATGTCTTCTGCTCCTCATTATATACTCAGTCCCTGGTTCGCTCCAGTGATGCGTATCCGTTCCAGTCCGTTATCGTCCTCTGATCCGTATCCGATCCTTCTCCTCGATTCGTGTTAGATGGTCTTGGATGCGTTTTCAATGGTCCTTGATGCTCCGGGCTCTTCCATCCCTTACTCAATCTGTAGCCGTCTTCTCCGTTGGAATTGTTCGGTTGTTGTCGTTCGAATCAACCAGCAAGACCTTAAGTCATATGTTGCTGTCGATGAATAAGCGGAAATTAAGTGAACATAACCTCACATTGGTTTGGATCAGTCAAAAAGTCTATCGTAATAGGAGGGAATTTGAAAGGGCTATTGGATGAAATTTGATAAAATATTACAGTAAATGGAACTGTTTGTTAATATATATCATTTCCAGAAAAAAGGCTACTCTCAATATTCCAAATGGACGTATTATCAAAATAAAATTTATAGTTCTTTTGAGTGATTAGCCAAAGCGCAGAATCTTTTACCTATACGGCAGTCGCTTTTGTGTTGACTAATACGATGTCTTAGCCATTGGCACGTCTGACCAATGTAGCAACCGTTAAAGTCCAAACAGGACACTTTATAAACTGAGTTCATTTTAAATGGGAGGGAGGTCTCATCCTTGATGTTTGTAAAAATATTACGTATTTGGATTTGATTGTATTTGGCTATTTTTAAATTAGGTCAGGTATTCAAGATCTTAATAATATCACAGAGGTTGCTAATGTAGGGTAGACTTCGGTAAACCACCTCACCACCCAACTGACCATCGCAAAAACCAGGTTTGAAAACTAATTTGTGAACAAAACTCCTGTGATAACCATTGTTGGAAAATATGTCCACCAATTTTTTCAAATTAGTCTGTAGGAAAATCTCGTTGGAAATATGTGTGACACGATTTTTCATCGCTGTAATCGTGTTAAGTTTTGGATTTTTTGGATGGTTGGAAAAGTAATTTAGATACCTGCCCGAAGCAGTAGGTTTCTGATACCAATCCAAGTTGATCTTATTATCGACTGTAAGATCATCTTGGATTGGGATAACCATTATTTGTGAAAATATCAACAAGCAGTTTAAGATTGTTCTGAAGGAACTGATCATTATAAATATGTGAAATTCTATTTTTCATAGCAATAACCGTGTTAAGATTTTGGTTCTTAGGATAGTTGGAATGAAAGTTTCTATACCAATTAATAATAATAATATTTTCAGGAGTTCGTATAACTTTGGTATGCAAGAAGGGCGTTTCAAGTTCAACAGTGAACTGTAAGTGAGTGTTAAACGAATTAAATGCTTGTAGGACTGATCTAATCTTGTCTCCAGGCATGGAAAAAATAATGTGATCCACATTGATTGATTGATCGATTGATTGCTATTAAGGCAGGGCAGTCTCTAATTATCCCTAACACTGCGGCCCACTGGGCCTATTGTGTTATTCCTGCCTTGATTCCGTTTTACTCAAACAGGTTAGTTCCCTCGATCAGGTTTAGAAGCCTATTTGGTAAATCTTTCTCCACTGGTAGATCAAATGCGCTTTGCAAAGTAACCCTACGTTGACTTAGTGCCACGCATTCGAAGATGATATGAAAGGCTGTTTCCTCCTCCTCATTGCAGAGTCTGCATAGGGGTTCATCTTTATAGATCCCCATCTTGTGCAGATGACCTCTTAGACAGCCGTGATCCACATACTTATAAATGAATTGCACACGAACATCTAGCTTGGACAAGACAGTGTCCAATAGATCATCCATAACAATCAGTGCAAGGATGGGACTGATTGGCGATCCCATAAGTGTACCAAACGTTTCTATCTAGAAACTACCTTCAAAACTGTACACGATTCTTCTAATAAATTATATGATGATCAGCTATCAAATTCCAATTGGCATGAATACCTGACAAAACAAGCTCCAAAGGGATGTTAGTAAGGGGCGTTACTGAAATTTTGTTTTTTTCATTTATTTCACGAAGTATACATGATAGAAAGGTAAAATCTTGGAACAATGTAGAACAAACCTAGAACAACCTGGAACAACTTTCAAAATTTCGAAATTCGAAAAAGGGGCAGCTAACTTCACACCCCTGAAAATTAGTTTTTTTCATTTATTTCACGAAGTATACATAATAGAAAGGTAAAATCTTGGAACAATGTAGAACAAACCTAGAACAACCTGGAACAACTGTCAAAATTTCGAAATTCGAAAAAGGGGGGGCTAACTTCACACCCCTGAAAATTAGTTTTTTTCATTTATTTCACGAAGTATACATGATAGAAAGGTAAAATCTTGGAACAATGTTCAGAACAACTAGAACAAACTGGAACAACTCTCAAAAGTTTGAATTTCGAAAAAGGGGGGGCTGGCGAAATTTCATTTTTATTAGTTATTTCATAAACTACTAATGTGAGAAGGTTCAAACTTTGGAACAATGTTCAGAACAACTAGAACAACCTGTAACAACTGTCAAAATTTCGAATTTTGAAAAAGGGGGGCTGACCAGAAAAAACGGTTTTTTCGATTTTGCTGGGCAATTTTTTAATATTTTTCTCCAAAATTCTGGAACAATTTAGAACAAACCTAGAACAACCTGGAACAACTTTCAAAATTTCGAAATTCGAAAAAGGGGGGGGCTAACTTCACGCAGGCAGAAGGACACTATAAAATTGATCAAAACCGCCTGAGCCAGAAGAAATAATTTGAGACCAATCTTCACAGGCAAGCTGTGATTGAAACTGTGCAATCGAGTCCTTAGAGAAGTTGCGTCTATATTCTGTAATCGGTGCGATCAGTTTCGACGGTAATTCAATTTCCAGTAGCTGAAATCGATGATCTGAGAAAATCAAATCTCCTGTGGAACACGTATGTTTAGGAGTATTATTGTCAATAAAAATGTTGTCTAACAGTGTAGATGATAGAGAAGTAATCCTCGTAGGATCAGTTACAGAGGGGATAAGATGAAAGCAATTAAAAACACTGAGCACTTTCCTAACAGTAATTGTGTTATTTAAAAAATTTACGTTAAAATCGCCGCAGAATCACCGCGTGGTTAGTATTCGCTACTTCGTCAAGCAAATCAAATAGCTTTTCACAAAAACATCAAGATCGCCAGTGGGCGATCTATACAATCAGATATCAATAAAAGGATTGGTACCAATGGTTACTTCAGCACATGCGTACTCGAAATCCTGCTCCACCGAATTCACTGAGCAAAAGAAAGTATCTCAGCGTATGCCGTTTCGGACTAAAATTGCTGTACCGCCCGCTTTTAAGTTGGTACGAGTCCCTCTGTGTGTACATTGACCCTCTGTGTGAACATTGAACAAACTGTTCAATGGTTAAAACACCGCATTAGTCGGCATAAAAGCGATTACAATAAGGGGCAAAGAGTGTGTGAATTGGCCAATCATAGCAAGGAAATAGGTGATTTGTTTGATTTTGACAATGTCGTGATTCTGGATGTTGATTGTTTGGAGATGTTTCACATCAATAAAACATCCAACACCATTAACATTAAAAATGATACAGACCAATTAAGCAATATTTACTGTAACATATTACAACTTTATGAGGAACGTTATCTTAGCAAATATATAATTTGAAACTTTTACCATTGTCTGAAAGTCAGATGTTTTTAATGTGTTTTAATATTGTGATGATCTTTTGAATTTTGAGGTTGTCTGATGAAGTTGTTATTAAACAACGAAAGTAGTGAGTAATTGAAGCACTATTGACTATTATTATTATTAATTTATATAATTTTAATTTAATTTATTATAATTATCTAACGAGCTTTGCTGATGAGGGGGAGAAGGAAAAGGAGTCACGTGGAATTTACATTGGATGGAGTGATTCTAAGACCAGCCAAGACCATAAAATATCTAGGTATCACGCTGGACGAACGGGGGTCTTTTGGAGCTCACGTGAGAAATGCCGTTGCCGTGGCAGAAAAGAAGGCTGCTAGACTAACTGCGCTCATGCCCAACATTAAGGGCCCAAGCAGCAGTAAGAGGGCAGTGTTGTTTAGCGCGATTCACAATGTGCTTCTTTATGGGGCCCCCATTTGGCAAAAAACGGTCGCTATACAGAAATACAAGAGTGTCCTGGGCAAAGCCCAGAGAACCATGCTGATGCGAGTGGCGTGTTCTTACAGAACTGCACCTCTAGCTGGCCTACAAGTGATTACGGGGATAGCGCCAATACACCTGATGGTTAAGGAAAGAGCGTTCATCTATGATAGAAGACAGGAAGATCGTGGAGCAATCTTGGCCCAAGCCAGGAAGAGCACTATCGAGAACTGGCAGGCAGAATGGGACAGCGAGGCGGTAAAGGCCCAATGGACAAAGCGGCTAATAGCACAACTGGCTGCATGGTTGGCATGTAGGCACCGAAGGCTAGATTATTTTCTGACGCAAGCGCTGACAGGCCACGGCTGCTTCCGTGCGTACGCGAAACGTTTTAGTAAAGATACGACAGATGAATGCATTTACTGCGGCAACCTGGATACAGTTGAGCACACAATCTTCATATGCGAGAACTGGGCTGAAATTAGAGCGAAAGCATACAGGGAATTAGGACGTACGATAACACCGGAGAGCATGGTGCCGACTATGATGGAGTCTCCAAAGAAATGGGAAATTATAAACAAAATGATAAGAGATGTAATGTCGAGAAAAGAGTCTGAAGAGCTAGACAGACAAAGGACCAGCGGAAAGTAGAAGAGAGTACGCACGTGGATGCCGGCAGTATCTGATGTCATATCACAAATAGTTCCCGATACTGCAGAGGGCATAGGTGGGGGTTTTAGTGGGTAGGCTGCTTGCAGAGAGTCCCACACTCCCAAGTTGCGATAGAGCCTAAGCGCTTGGAGTGCGTAATGCATTTCCCCCGGAAAAAAAAATTATCTAACGGGTCGATGGCCGCAGTGGTTAGGCGGCTGACTATTGTTGTGAGAGGACGATAGGTGCCGGGGTTCAATTCTCTGGAGGGACGGTGACATTTTTTCAGAGAGTTTAATCCCGGGTCGACTTGCCATTCGCTGTTGGGAGCAAAGTGATTAACAGCGCGGCATCATAAAAGGCGATATGATGCTGTCACAAGGCCATTTAAACACAACTTACACACACTAAACTACACCGCAAGAGTTGCAGTGATAGCCAGACAAGTAATATAGCTTACGGAGTCACTGCAACTAAGCACCCACCACACATGAAAAAAAAAATATATATTTTTCCCCACCCCCTCCACCTCACTCAACGAATTTAAATTTATTATTTTCAACTTGCTCGCTGCGGATAATAAAATGTAAATGAATCACCTAAACCTGACTTTTACCTTAAGTCCCAATGAAGCTTACTTATTTAGTTATATTTCCATCTACACCCAACAATGCTACCTCTAGATTTCCCGCCTAAGCGAAGGTTGCCCCCTTTTAAATTAATTTATAGTACAATTATCTAGTGAACCCCCGATTATCTAGATTGTTTGCGGTCCCGCGTTATTATGTGTAAAGAATGAAAATTAAGCTTGTTTGTTGCGAGGGAACAATTTCGCAACGAGACAATTACGTGGGGCGTAGAATGAACGCAGTCAGAAGGATAGGAGGTGGAAGTAGGCCGCAAAAACGTGCAAGGGAAGGCGAAATAATGTCGGATCGCGAATGATTTGCGCGGCATTAAATTATGAATTGATTGGTCTTGGCGACATCTTACGTTCTTCTTAATATTCTAAAGAGGCTGTTAGCGTTAGAAATTTCCTTTTAAATTGCAAAGAAGCGATGGGAATTTCTTAATTATTCCCGAATATTCGACGAGGTTATTTTAAGAATGGGGAATTCGTTGTGGTACGGTGAATAAACGCATGTTTGTCGCGAATTTCTCAATAATTCGACACCCCACATCTTAAACATTATCCTCCTACTTCAACCCCAAGATTACAGTACAGCAGTTAATTGTTAAACCGTGTTTGCACGTAATCTGTTAAATGAATCCGAACAAAAACTAATTCGCCCTCAAACCGGTACCATGGTACACCTCAGTTCTGTGTGGTATCGTGCCACCGCTTAATGGGCAAATAATGTAATATGTTTAACCGGAGCGCTAGGTGAAGGCGTTAGTTCAGTATCGCGAACTAGCTATACATTAGCCAGCACCGCACATTTCGACATAATAATAATTATACGGCAACACCGCACTCGCACCATGGATTACGTAATACTCGGTAACGGTGATAGTATGTAGTACGAAGTTAGCTCTAGTCGTGTGCGACGAACGGGACGTACAAGTGGGTCGTATGAGATACCATTAGGAGAAATTCCGAGGTTCTTCCGCAAGAAATTGAGCCAATCGTGCGAAATAAGGAACACAATGTTCTCGAGTATTGGGTGGGGAGGAATAAGGTAGAGATTCCTCAAGCTTAATTAACGGAGACGCTGTAATTTACACGCTTCTGTTTCGAGGAAATTTCGCACTTGTTTCATTGGATGATTGTTGTCTGTAATTAATGTAGGTACATGATTTCTTCTATAAATATTAATTATCTATAATTTATTTAAAGTTTATTATTAATAACAATTAAGATTAAATACATAAATGTCATTTAAATAAAGAATCCTCTAATGAATAATTACACAGGCCTACAGTGGTTTTGGTGCCTAAGTTTTAAGAGCTGATTTTAAGTATATTTGGTGTGCTGAATCAAAATATGGTATTAGTTTGAGAAAACAAAACTCGCTTAATATCAAAATTACAAAAACAGTTCGCTCAACGCAACGGAAGCTTCTTTTGCGAAATTTTCTTGAGTGAACCTTCAAATAGTCTCGATTTAAACTCCAGTAGTACTCTACCATCATAGAGGTATTCCATCTTCCTTGGTAGCGGTCCCCGTTTTAATGTCTTGGTGAAATCTTTCACCTTGTTCTTCACTTGTGTCGCCTAAGAGGCTGTGTGGGTAGTGGATTTTGATGCTCATATTACATCCAAGAGATTGGACGTTATCCAGCATACGGTTTACTAGCTCAACATAGTTTTCACTTTTGGTATTTTCCAGAAAATTTTTCATTATATCAACAAATGAAAGCCAAGTTCTTTTTTCGACCTCATTCATTGATTCGATAAAAGCCGAATCCTTTGTAAATAATCTTATTTGCGGTCCATTAAATATTCCAGCTTTAAGTGTTTCTTATCTGGGCAGCTTTCTTCCTATGTAGGCGAAGCATGGTCCATTAACATCAAGAATCTGGGGGAGGGGGTAAGATGATTTTCTCCCGTTCAACTAAAGACTCGGATATAATGTTATTTTGCCCAACAACCAAGTTTTCTCTCTTAGGCCACTTTCTTTCTACCCAGTGGTGTTTTCGGTCCCTGCTATCCCAGAGGCACAAGAAACAGGGATATTTTGTGTAGCCACCTTGATGCCCAAGAAGAAAGTTTACCATTTTTAAGTCTACACAAATCACCCAGCGATTTTGATGGTTTTTTATCTTCTGTAAGACCAAGGCTCTTGTATCATATTCTTCTTTAATTAACAGTTGAATGAGCAATCGGTATTGAGCCAAATTTCTTACCATTGTGAAGAAGAACACATTTTAAACTACGCTTGGAACTATCAATAAACAAACGCCAATCATTTGCATCCTATTGTGTAAGCCCCATTTTTTCCAAGAGCCTCTTAGCGTCTAAACAAAAAGTAAGATTGTCTTCTTTGCTTTCTGGGTTCTCTCCATACGATTGGCATGCCAAACTTAATACTTTTTCTTTTTCCCGTGGTCCACTGCCATAAGTGTTCTGTACATGTTTTACATACAATATGCGGTGCTCATGTCCTGATCCAGTTCTCCAAGGTGTATTACCAATGGATTCTCCGAACTGGAGGTCCTGTCTAAAGTCCTCCTGGCGGTTGCCGCTAATGCGCAGAACAATATATGATTTTCACGGTTTGTCCAGGACTCTCGAATTTATACGAAATAGTGGTTGATAGGTCTTATTTAATACCTTCACAAGGTTTAGACAGTATTCCAGATAGAAAACACAAGGGGACGAAGTATCATTCTTATAATTATTAAAGAGCTGATGTGGAAAGATTAGCTGCTACATCATTATATGGCTTATATAAGCGGCATGCAGTAACAAAGCCATAAAACACTATACACACACCAAAATTACACATCAGGAGCTGTAGTGGTAGTCTTCATCATAAATAAAATTAATAAGGAGATAAGATGTGCAGTTTCGGAGGGGTTGGCAGATAATTAACCACAAATGCTTACTAATTGCCGGTGCCAGGGACAATATATGCAAATTTCTTACTGCCTAAACTCATTCAAAATGTCCGAATCGTCACGAAAGAGAAAAACTGACTTTGTTTCTTTAGTCAACTAAAATCCAATCCAGTCATGTCCAAATTGGCAAAACTCCAACGTAAAAGAAAACAAATGCTAGGCAGGTATATACAATGTGCGTCATCTTTTATGTCGATATGTAAACATTGACTAACTTCCACATTTATCAACCGATCGACTTGACTAAACATATTTTTGAAATGTCAATTCAGTACAATTTTAACCATGCTTCACACCAAAACAACGCGTCGAAATAGTGACGATGTACATTGAAAATAGTCGTTCAGGTGTGTCAACTCAACGTGCATATCGTCCGAAATATCACGGCCGACAAGCAACGTCCGAAAACACTATTCGTCGTTTGGTGTCGAATTTTGTTGAGCACGGGACAGTGCTCGACTTGTTCATAAACGCCCAAGACGTTCCAATGAACTGGTTGTCTTTTGTCGTCACCGCGCTCACCATTTTGGCGTCAGTGGCACCACCTTGCGGCGGATTTTGAAGGATGATTTGCATTTGTTTCCGGATAAAATGCAATTGACTCAAAGAATATTGCCGATAGATCGTCCACGTCGCTTGGAATACAATGTTGATGATCGACGAGGCCCATTTCACACTCTCTGGCGGCGTTAACCAACAAAATTGCCGCATTTGGGGAACGGAGAATCCACACGAGATCCATGAAAAAAAAATTGCTTGACCAAAAAGTGAGTGTTTGCGCCAAAACCATCATTGGGCCATTTTTCTTCAGAGAAGGTGAAACAGTCGATGCAAATCGATATCGGTGGATGATGTTGGTCCATTATGTCTGCCCACAATGCGTGAAAGAGGTATGGACGGTTACTGGTTTCAATAAGACGGTGCGTTATGGCACACTGCTAACCAAACAATACAGTTTCTGCAACGAAAATTCCTTGGACGTGTGGTGTTAAAAAATGGCGATATTGACTAGCTATCAAGATCTCCAGATTTGACCCCTGCGGACTTCTTTTTATAGGGTTATTTGAAAAGCAAAGCGTGCGCCAACAAGCCTCAGAACATTGACCAAATGTTCGTGCCGAAATCAGCACTATGTCACCTAAGATGCTAGAAAAAGTGAAAACGTAGCAAAAAAGGCACATTTTTCTTTGGTCAATAAAGGCAGCCACTTGATTGATGTATTCAAAAACTAGTCCAAATAAGTTGTAAAGGACAAAATTAAATAAACATATCTCATAAGTTATTCAATATTCACATACCGACATAATAGATGGCGCACCCTGTATTTGTCCATATAAACAAATTTCAGTGACCGATTTCAAAGACACTCAAACATATTATGCGTCTCATCTGCTTTGGGATTATTTAATTGCTGCGATTATATTGTGACATTGGCCAATGGTGTTGAATGTCAGATTCGTGACGCAACAGCCATATTTAATGTTTCTTTTTTTGTGATTATTATTACTACGCAATCGTTTGTCTTGTTTTGATTGTTTGATTTACGAGAGCGTATTTTTATGTTATCTACCTCGCCATGAAAAAAGTACATAAGAGCTCAAAAAAAAACTTTTTCTACGTAACTCCCTTCAACACTACCTAATACACTTATTCCATCTTTTTCCAATTGCCCCATACATACTCTCAGAAAAAATTGCTTCGGTAATTCCACAAAATATTCTTCAACAGCTTCTTTGAGTTGTTCATCAGATGCAAAACGCTTTCCTCGGAGATGCTTTTTAAATTTTTGAGGAAGAAGAAGTCTGACGGCGCTAGGTTGGGGCTATAAGGTGGATGCCTTAACTCTATAAACCCACAGTCATTGATTATCTGCTGAATTTCGTTTGGCTTGTGGATAAGATTGCGAGCCTTTTTCCTCTAGACCAGTTTTAAAATGTCTAATTGTGTTTCTACAGGCCTCTTCATTTATGGTAGACCCTCTTGGCATATATTCAATAAGCAAGACTCCTTCAACATCCCAGAATACAGTTGCTATCAGTTTTTTTCCCAGAAAATTGTGTCTTGGCCTTTTTTGGTGGTGGAGGGCCCTTATGAACACACTGCATGGATTCTTGTTTAGTAAGAGGGTCCCAATGATGTACCCAAGTCTCATCACCGGTGATAATTCGAGATAAAAATATTTTGTCCCTCTCCAACTCGGCCAAATTTTCTTGAGTAACTTCTTTCCTGTACAGTTTTTGTTCACCTTCTTCATACCCAAATCGTCATACAAAATTTTGAGAACACTTGCTTTGGATATACAGACTTCATTGGCAATGACAGTGATCTTTACACGTCGATCTTTCAGTACCAAATTTTCGACTTTTCGCACAATGTCTTCAGTTCGAGCTTCAATATGTCGTTCGGACTTTGGGTCATCTTTGATTGACTCTCGGCCCGATCGAAAGAGTTTAGACCAGTATTTTACTTGAAAATAAGATGGTGCACCTTCCCCATACATAGCAACCATTCTTTCATGAATTACTTTTGGACCATTGCCTTCTTTTGTCAGGAACTTTATTATGCTGCGATGTTCAACCTTAGTTTCACTCATTTTATCGAGAAACACAACTTAGCACATATAGTTCTAAAAGTGACAGCAATTTTTCAATAATTTGTTTGACATCGTCACTCTTTTGTTTCACATCTAGGTAGAAATACGCCCTCGTATAATATAATAATAAAACATTACTTGTGTCACACTTTAAATAACATCTAATTAAGAATTAAAAAATTGCTTTACGGATAACAAACTTCCGCCCTTATTTTTTTTTTATGGAGTTGTCTGACAATGAAGAATTTCCTTCAACTTACGTACGACGAAATTCTACAACTGCATAACTTTATTCCTACCTCGAGAGGATCCATTTTTCACAATATTCGCATTTACAAACTCCAGAACTTCCGTACACTTTTAGCATATTCCTTCCTGCTACGTAACAAGACGTAACAAAGATACAAATATTTCTCTCCTGAAAAATTTACCGCTTTAAACGTGAAAATATTACGGTCGAAATACATGCTAATGTATTGCCTTAGGGAGAAAGCTTTAAGGTGCAAGTATGTATGTTTTTTTTTTAATTTAGCTTGCAGATCAGGTATATCCGTGTAAGAATATTGTTCTAAAGATCAGGATATATGAGCGTGTTGTTGAAGTGAGCGGACTACAATGTAGAATTATGCTTTTAACGCTCAAGACGGTATTTCATCGCCTTTATATTAGTATTACGATACGTTAAGTGGCTGTATAGAGGGGGATATAAATTATCCTTTTGGCCGAACAAAGGGAATATAATACTCTGGAACGAGAGCGAAATCATCGGCTTCGGCAATATGTGTTTATACAGGGTGCCCGTTTTTCGAGCGCAAGCATAGGTAACTCGGTTATTATAAGAGATAGAAGATCGGTTAAATTAGGGCAAAGTTGCGCATTTGGGAGAGAAAAGATATGCTGCCGAGAAACGTAAAAAATGTTATGGGTTGCTGAGATTTTTGGAAAAAAGTGAAATTTTAAACTTTCGTTTTAACGTTGTATATCGAAAACCGATCAACGTAGACGTTTCTAACTCAGACATTATTAAGGCACTTTTTTACAAGGAATCCAAATGTGCCATCCATTTTATTAAGACGTTCTAGATTCAAAAGTTACGGTAGTCAACTTTGTTTTTTCTTATGGGCACCATATTGGATTTTTACATTTTTGAGTAAAGCTCTTGATTCTGATTACGATGATGTATCACACGATATGGTCCAGTTTCACAATTTTATCAAAATAACCAGAAAGCCGATTTTGAGAAGAAAGCCTTGGAAACAATTTCCATACTTGTATTTAACAAATGCATTTGTGACAGTTCGATTAAATTTAAAATTTTAACGTTCATAAAATGTGTCCAGAAAATGATGATTTTAATAAACAAATAAAACAAAACAACATTATAAGAGATACTCGAAGGTTTCACCATCTACTTCTAAACACAATTCTACGCGTCTCCTTAAATGTTGTACAGCTCTTGAAATATTCCTTCTTCTTATTTTAGTCCTTAAAGTGGTATTTATCATTCTTCGTAGCTCATGAATATCAGCAGGCACTGTTTCATAAATAATATTTTTCATAGTTCCCCATAAATAATAATCCAACGGAGAAAGATCAGGTAAACGCGCTGGCCAACGAATGTCCCCATTATTTGAAATTACTTTTCGAGGAAATAGTTCAGACAGAATAATCACTTACTCTCCTAGAGTTATGCGGCGGAGCACCGTCCTGTTGAAACCAAAGGTTATTCAATCGGTTGAGGCAAATGTTGTTGTCGATATAATAATAATAATAATAATAATAATAATAATAATAATAATGGTTTATTGTCCAACAGTTACACCAATAATAGGACAAAAATTTAAGAAATTTAAAAGTACATACATACATTTAATTACAAATCAAAATACATTCTAGAACTCATTAATAGTATTAAAAAAAATATCGCTGTAGTGTAAGTCTGCAGATCGGCACATTGCAACAAGTGGAGAGGCATGAAGGATATTAGATCTAGAAAGAGGAAGAGAGAAAGAAGTAGAGGAACGAGAGAAGAATGTAGGAACACGAAAATTAAGGGAAGCAAGTAGAAGTGGGCTATCAATACATCCATGGACCAGCTTCCATATAAATCGAGCACCTTGACATTCACGGCGATGTCCCAGAGATGTCATATTATGCCTAATCAGAAGTGAAGTATAGTCTATTCCTCGTTCTGGATACACTCCATCGGCCTTGAATGATAGGTATTTAAGGAAGCGACGCTGTATCTTCTCAATGGAGAGCTGAAGATATATATAGTGAGGTGACCAGATTTGCGAGGCATATTCCAGTTTGGTAGTAACAAAGGTGAAGAATAGGGTTCTTAGTACTTGGTCACTTCGAAAAAAGTGTGAGGAACGTATAATGAAACCCGATGTTCTTGACGCCGATAAGGAAAGATTAGCAATATGTGGGGCAAAACTCAAAGTAGAGTCAAAAAGTACTCCGAGGTCTTTAAACATGTCTAGTTTCTTCAGTGGATTACCGTTGATAGAATAGGTAGATATAGTGGGGTTACGTTTCCGAGTGTAAGAAACGAAGCAGCATTTGTCAATATTCAACCTTAATCTATACTTCGCACACCAGTCGATAATGTTTTGGATATTCTCTTGCAACTTCAGTACATCATTCCAACTTGTAATGGACCCATAAATTTTAAGATCATCAGCATATGCAAGTACAGGGCAGGATAAATTTTCTAGCAGATCGTTTATATACAGAACAAAGAGTAGCGGGCCCAAGCTGGAACCCTGTGGAACACCTGAAGATGGCAAATAACAGAAAGATTTGTAACCATTGTAATGAACATAATTATATTGACTAAATAAGAGTCAAGTAGTTTTAGGAGAGAAGGGCTTACTCCAAATTCAGAGAGTTTATGTAATAAAATTGTGTGGTCCACAGTGTCGAAAGCGCTACTAAAATCAGTGTACACAACGTCAACTTGCCCCTGTTTATCCAGATCTTCACAGATGTACTGACAAAGGGTTACAAGGTTAGTGACCGTCGAGCGTCCGCGCATAAAACCATGCTGATAAGGTGATATGAATGATCTACAGTTTTCATATAAGTGCGAAAAGATAACATTTTCAAATACTTTAGAAAAATTAGATAATATAGATATCGGTCTATAATTATTAATATCAGTTTTTGCACCTTTCTTAAATACTGGACATATTCTGGTTCGCCGCCATAAATGAGGGAAGACAGAAGTTTTTATGGATAAGTTAATTATTGTTGTTAAAGGTTTGGCAAAAGCCATACCAGCCTTGCGTACAATAAAAGATGGAATTAAATCATCCCCAGCTACGCAATTATCAGGAAATGATGCCATAATTTTAACCAAATCTACTTCAACGATAGGTGGCAGAGAAAATGAAATGCGGCAGTTATCAGACTCAAAATCAGACAAAGATGATCCAGGTAGATAGATAGAGCAGAATTTCGTAGCAAAGGCATCTACAACGGGTCGATGGCCGCAGTGGTTAGGCGGCTGACTATTGTTGTGAGAGAACGATAGGTGCCGGGGTTCAATTCTCTGGAGGGACGGTGACATTTTTTCAGAGAGTTTAATCCCGGATCGACTTGCCATTCGCTGTTGGGAGCAAAGTGATTAACAGCGCGGCATCATAAAAGGCGATATGATGCTGTCACAAAGCCATTTAAACACAACTTACACACACTAAAACTACACCGCAAGAGTTGCAGTGATAGCCAGACAAGTAATACAGCTTACGGAGTCACTGCAACTAAGCACCCACCACACATAAAAAAAAAAAAAAAAAAAATAGTTTGTGGCGTATCTACCACAGACTCATTAAATGACAGAGTACTTGGAATTCTAGATGTACCTTGTCTATCGTGAATAAACTTAAATATCTTTCTAGGATTGGATTTGATATCGGCTTCAATAGAGTCCAAATAGTGAGTATAAGCTGCAGAAATGTGTGTTTTACAGAGTAAGCGCAGTCTCTTGAATTCGTTTTGAAAGTAAGGTTTCTTTGTAGTGATCCATTTACGTCGGTAATAAGATTTAAGTTTAATATTTGCTATTATATCTGAAGTGAACCATGGCGGATAATGCGCCTTTTCAGAGTTAGAAGAAAATTTTGGAACACAAACATCAAAAATGCGATAAAGATTGGAATAGAATTGATCCAATGCGTCATCAACATCATTTAGACCTTCCAGAAATGACCAGTCTATGCTAGCAATCTCAGTGAGTAACTGTGAAAAATTAGCTCTTCTAAAGTTGTACCGTAGATTTGAGTTAGTTGGAAAAGTCGAGGATGATGACGCACGAAAATCAACAGAAACAGCTATAGCAGGATGATAGGGATCGATTGGTACGAAAGGTAACTCATTACGCTCGATATCAATATTGCCTTCAGTATTCGAAAGAACCAGGTCCAAAAGTCTACCGTTACAATTTGTTATAGAATTAAACTGTTTTAAATTTAGTGAATTAGCAAAGCAAGAGAACGTAGTGCATTTAGGACAATTTAACGACTCGTTGTTGAAATATGGAAGATTAAAATCACCAAGAATGATAATTGGCTTATCTAGAAGGAATACTTCAAGACATTCGCACAACATCTCGAATTCATATGCCGAAATATTTGGAGGTATATACAAAACCGCTAGGTAGAAAGAAACTGCACCAAAAATACATTTACAGGCAACAATATCGACAATAGGAATAGTCGAAGTAATAGTAGTAGTATCAATAACATTATAATTAATTAAGTGGGATAAAGCCAAAAAAACACCACCACCAGTAGACCGATTGATTACATCAAAACGTCTGTCACACCTAATTATGTTATAGGAAGGGGGTAGTAATTCAGAGCTACAAAGTGAATCATCTAGCCAACTCTCAGTGACAGCAATAACATCATAAGAAGATGCACAAGCACTAGTAAAAAAAGAATGGGTTTTAGTTCTAAGACCTCTAGTATTTTGGTAGTATATATTGATAGAGGAGAAGCAACTGTTGGATTCCTTTAGTTTAAAGTCGAAATAATAGATGGTATACCTCTAATATACTTTATTCTAAGGTCCGTAAGATATGTCCTTAAAAAGTGTAAATAACCATCTGTATTCAAAGTCTCCTCATAAATGTATGGGCCAATGATTGTGTCGCCTAACAGACCGACCCATACATTTATCCCGAACCGTACTTGTGGTCGACGTCCTTCATGTACATGAGGATTTTCAATGGACCAGACATGATATTTATGTTTTTTTAGTACTCTCCATACCTTCTGATGCGTTATGTTTAGATCTGCTGCAATGGCTCGTGTGGAGGTAGAACGATTTTCTTGTACCTAAAGAAAAAATTATTTCATTGATATTATTTATTTTGTGCGAGATTTTTCGGAATTCTCTTACTCTTTGTAAAATATCCACTTCATTTTTATGCGGCGGTCTCAATCTCAGCAACCCATGAAAATTTTTTAAGTTTCTCGGCAGCATATCTTTTCTCTCCCAAATGCGCAACTTTGCCCTAATTTAACCGATCTCCTATCTCTTATAATAACCGAGTTCCCCATGCATGCGCTCGAAAAACGGGCACCCGGTATACATATAGGTACGCCTTCCTTTCGAGCAGTAATATGTAATAAACACGATCTGAATCGGTTCTTTTATACAGGATGTCCCATTACATAGAGAGTTATAAAATTGTATACTGTACGATATTCTATTTGGTAGATAAGATCCTTACGACTGAACTTATTTATAATTTATTCAATAGACACCTGCGTTTGTTCTATTTTCCTTTCTACTTTTCCTATTATCTATACGTTCGAACTTGTTACGAACCGAATTATTAACTTTGCTCGTCGCAGTACGTGCTTTCACGTGCGACAAACTCGTAAAGTGCTTGTTTTAAACTCGATTCGAATATCGACATAGAAGTGGGACCGTTCTACTGGTAGGTACGTATTTATATTACAGTTCAACATACGTATATGTATGTACATATACACATGTGTATCTTTCCTCTTTACGTAATATACTTGCTGGTTTCCAGGTACACCTACGAATAATATTATGTATGCAGGCTGCTTGTTTGCGCAACGTGGAACCTGGAAAATGCGATGGTGGATATCTTCTAGGAATAATATTTATTTTCTGTAACGATATCCGTATGCACCGATTCCATTTCCGTGCTAGATGGTGATATAGAGATGTACACAATTTCTAATTTAATTCGAGCTCTTTCGAGGAAATATGTTGAAAATTATCAACCCAATCCCGTACAGACTTCTTATTGCTTTCCCAACCCCACCCACATCATGAATTCAGGATTTGGTATCGAATCGCTGACGAAATCGGAAAGATCGAAACCATTAATTAACCAGTAATTTTTTTTTATTGTACTCGTTTGCACAGCGATTCCACAAATATACCACGAGCACATATTACAGGCATTTCTTGGATTTTATATTGTGGCATTCCTTGACGTTTTCAATTGTTTCGTTTCATGGTAAGCTGTGTATGGAATCGCCAATAAACTGCTAGCAGACCGAGACATCGAGCAGGACTGACAAACCATGAATTGTCCAAGCTAGAACGGCATCAGCTACACTCGACCTGTGTCGTTTTAACACTCGCCAGGGTGACTTCCGACCTTGCTCATTAGATAGAATAAAGTTAGAATTAGTCCAGTGCTGACGTGACCGAAAAGGTCGAAACCACGCCGTCTGTTTCTAATACTTCATCTTTTTTCATTGCACTCGTTTGCAGGGTGATTCCAATGATAAATAAATGTCAATTGCTTAGTAGTTGACGCTAAGTTTTCACGACGTTTGAGGTTTCACTGATCATGTTATCAGTTTCTTCGGAAGGTATTTAGAGACAGTGTACTACTGCAGCTTTAAGCGTTTAGATTAATTGTTTTTTTAAATAATTAAACTACCTTGTGATCTAATTATTGGTGTATATTATTATTTTTAATATCACATTCAATAACAATTAATTTGAACATAAAACAGGTCGATAGCCGCAGTGGTAAGAGGGCTACCCAGTGATATGGGAGATCGCTGCGGTCACATTTTTTTCGGACAATTGTCTCCCGATCAATTTACCAGTCGTAGAAACCGCTGCAACTACAGGGTTAGGCGATTGAAATGTTACCTATTCAAACGACCACATGTTTATTATGTGAAATTATTTTTTATTGATTCAAATTACAAAATGTGTGGAAATAATCAAAATTTCAGCTTTGACTATGGTCTTCAACCGGTTAAAAAATGAGTTGCATGCTGCACGAAAATGATCTTACGGACTTTGGCCCATTCCCGTAAAATTGCTTTCTTTAGTGCATCCATACTGGCATATTTTTTAATCCTCACCTTGCTCTCCAAAATGGCTCCATCGGATTTGCATCTGGCGAATTCGAAACCCATTCTGTGGATGAAATGAAGTGTGGAACATAGTTTTTTTAACCATTCTTGGTTCATACAAGCTTTATGATACGGTGCCTAGTCTTGTTGGAAAGTCCAAGATCTACGGCCGAAATCTTTGCATGCCTACGGCTCTAAAGCAGCTTCCAAAACATTTTTCCGATAATAATTCGAATTAACTTTTACACCAGGCTCGATGAAAACGATTGGACAGCGTCCATCGGCGGTCACAGCTGCCCATACCATTATTTGAGATGGAAAATTACTTCGGGTGGCCGTTCGCAAGCTCAAATTTTCGTGAGTGCGTCAAGTTAAGTAAACACGATCATTTTGAGAGTTTATGAACTACTGAGTAGTAATTTTTTTTTTGTCCAAGCGTAACAACTCCTTTGCTCTTTCGAGTTTTTTTTTTGCTTTAGTGTAAGATCGTGTGCCTTTTGGAACTTGTAAGGCTTTATCTTGAGCTCATTTTGGAATATGCCTCGAATGCTTCGCTGGGATATTTTCAGTTCTTTGGCCACCACTACGACGTGGATTTCGTTGAAGTCGAGCCTTCACTTTCCAAACCATTTCATGTGATGTTGTGGTTTTTTTTGGTCCACCACCATAGCGTTTGGTAATGCTGCCTGTATCATTATAACGATTTATAGTGCAATACACAAACATTCACTTTGAGATGGCTCAGCTCACGAACAATAGCTGGTTGTGATTTTCCGGCCAAATACAACGCAATCACGCTAATACGTTTGACTTCCATTTCGAATAACTTTAGTTTTATAAAACTTAGATGCAGCTAGCTTAGCTTAGCTTGTAAACAATATAAACAGCTTTCATTGGTATGAATTTGACATGGCCATTATCGGTTTGCCTGTATTGCCAACGTGAAGTTGGTAACACTTCAATCACCTAACCCTGTAGATAAAAAAACACTTCAATTATTTATTATTTGAGCATTTTTGTGCACATTTATGTGTTTGGATTTTAAGTGTGGAACTTAGGGATGAAGGCTTGAGCTGGTAGGTTGGTAGACAGGTTTGACGAGTTCCTGGGGTTATTTTAGATTTTTTTTTGAAAATTTTGTTTACTCCACCGCATGGTATGGTACTATGCATATTCCACGCTTAACTTAACGTTTTTATAATTACAAAATTAATAGTATTGCATCTGGTCAGTTTGCCATACCTGATTCCTTTTATAGACTCTTAACCATTCTTAACCATTTCATCGTTAGTAGTATGACTAAGTCATTCTCACGCCACTTTGACCTTTGACCCCGCGAAGGAATTTACTCTTATGTGCAAATTATCTCATTATTATTATCACATTAACGGCTTTGATCGGATATTGAACAGCTTGATTAGGTATTGAACAGCTTTTATCGGGTATTGAACAGCTTTTATCAGACGAAACTTGTTTTTCCAAGAGCAACCTTCATAATAAGGAGATAATTTGCACATGAAAGTAAATTCCTTCGCCCTGTCAAAGGTCAAAGTGGCGTGAGAGTGACTAAGTTATATTACTATCGTCATCAGACGTTCCTCAGAGGGAGGTCATTTCTTTTGTCTCTCATTCTTGAACTTCCTTCCACTGAAATGCATACCAGCGTCTTGCTTTGCAAGTTGTGTCATATTCATAAGAGGCTAGAGCTTTTAAAGCGTCTTTTGACTATCGGTGCATATATGTATGATGTTTGCGCCTCTCAGTTCCTTCTTTTAATTTTACTGGACACAAAGGTCTATGGTGTCTATATCCACCTGAAAAATAGTTGAGGATGACCTTAGGGCTCTAAAGAGTTTGCTCTTAGGTACATAAACCCCAACCCCTACCACTTTGCCCACCAGAAATCCATTCCCCACAGCTGAATAATCGCTCGTAGCATAGTTGGACACTCATGGTGTCAGTTGGCTTGTACCTCCTCTCGGAGGTCGCCTAGAATACTTAGATGTTCGGTTATGTCACTATCTTTAAATCAGTTGGTGTTGCTGCACAATAACGTTGGTGCACAAGGTTATTGTGTTGCTACATGCAGAGGTGCTAGTCCCAGCAGCATATCTATTGAGGTGGTTGGGTAGGCGCGCATCACTACTATGGTACCCAGGCACACTAGTCGCTACAATTATTACAGCCTATTTCTTGTGCCTTCTTGTCGTTCTTTGAGACTCTAATAGTGAAAACTAGTTTAACTAATTTTGAGATACGAAACCGAACTTGTAATACCTCGAAAACCGACTCAATTGCCCTGATCTGGACTTTTTTCCCCATCGAAAGGTTTTGAAGCAAACCAGCTCTGATATCTCTTTCTATAATGGCTAGGACGTCACTCTAATTGGTAATTTATTTGTATTTAAAAATATTTTTATTCAATTTCCGAGCACGAGCACTTGATATGAAATTCTCAACGCTATTAGGTATTCAGAATTTTTTTTTGAAGAGGTGCTTTCAAAGGGGGCGAGAGGGGTGGGGAGGGTGTTCATAGATAGTCCCAATGAAAATAGTAATAAAAAAAACATATTATAATGTAGTGCTATTATTGTAATAAAACTACAAAGAATCCCCGACCCATTTTGTTCATTTTAAAATAATAAACTCATCTAAATTCGGATTAAGTTATTTGTAATACACGCGATGGAAAATTTAAACAACGATGTGCGATAGAAATTTAAACGTTTTCATTTACGTGTTTTAAAATAAATTCGCAGTTTATATAGAGTTTGTTGATAGAAACTCAAGATGTATTGAACTTAACATGCTTAAGAACGGCAGTAATGTCGCATTTAATATTGCGACAATGCTAATACCATACTAATCACTTAATCCGTCGCTTCGCATACTTATGATTGCGTGACTGGTAGTCAAGTCGCGACGACGAACACTTTTTGGGTGCGTGTGCAAAGTATCCGAACCTGCCGCTAGCTTCCATGTTCAGGCGCGCACCCTACAACAGTCGCTTCCGTACTATCGGGGTGTTTGTCTCCTCTACGCGTAACCGAGAAAGTATCTATCTAGTGCGCTTGGGCCGGCCGATATTCGACATTTTCCCGAAAAAAAAAAATGACACTAACGTATTAAGTGCTAACTTCACGATACATTTATATACGTATTAATTATTATTATAAACAAAAGAGGAACTAAGCGACATTTTTTTCCTCTCGCTGTTCTTTTCCCTCCGATTCTTTCACCCAGTAAGTAAATTGAAGATAACAGGGCAGGAAAAATCGCATTAGCCCGAATTGCGTGAGGCCATCAATTTTGTCTTCTTTCCTTTTTGTTGCGTTCCATCGTACCGTACTCGGGGTTTCCTTCGTTCCTCCGTGTTCTGGTAGGACGAACTTGAAGTGAAAGGTTGGTGCTTCTGCTTTCGCCGGTAATAAACCCGGACAGCTGATTTTGTGCGCGTGATATGAAAAGACAATACGCACGTTTCGGTGAAGGAGTTAGATGATGATGATGATGATGACAATGATGGGATGGAATACGATTTCTGTTCGGCGTCTTCGTTATGGATTGTTTATCTTCGTTTTGGTCTTGATATGTATAGAAGGTAGATATGATAAATTATAGCGAAACTGTAATGTCAAGGATTTTTTTAGTTTTTGTGACGCTTATTATTAAACGTCAAATTGACAATTGAGAATTTAAATTATTTTGAAAACGATTTTAGTTGCAGTTAATTTATGGCATGAGTTTTTTTACAATACTAACTATAATAATTTTATTAAAGCCAATATCATTAAAGCTTATATTTATCAATTCGTTCCGATCTTTTTCAAATTTTTCTGCACCTGGTAGTAGTTGATGACTCGATACAACTGTCAATGTGATTGTACGGCTTTATCCAGTTGCCAGCGGACACGCTGTATAAGGGTTCGCTCGGACTATGGAGAAGGTTCGTTCCGAAAACCTCCGTAAGTCTCGAGGTGGTGGAGAGAAAGTTCCGAAGGCTCAACTCGAAGGCTCCCCCTGATGACGTAAAAATTTGTTTTTTCAATTTAAAAGAATTGTCAATAACTATCGACTCGCCAAAATAATCTGCTGTCTTTATCAAGGGAATAAGTTTTTGGTGTTTAGTGGGTTGAAGTGTTTAGTGTTGTTGAAGAGAATGCTCATAGCGCTTCAGAAGCAATGAGGCATCAAGTGTTTGCGTGGGTTTTTGATTTTGTGTAGTGAGAGGAATTTATGAAGCAGATTGTGACTGGAGACGAAATTTGGGTTTATGAAAATGAGCCTGAGTTAACCCTTTGCGGCACGCATTATTTTTTTGTAATTTTTCGAATATTTTTTAGTGAATTTGTGGTAAGACAAGGTCCTAGAAGTGGAAGGTACAAAAATTAAAAGAAGAGACACCTTCTTTTATTATTTAGTAGCTGGCCCGGCAGACTTCGCTCTGCCTAGAAAAGTATTGATTTAGATATTTAATGTTTTATTGTTACGGGTACCACCCTCCGTGTCCCGCTCGTCCCGTACCACCCCCCGTGGCTCGCAAAACAATTGTCGCAAAAAATTGTAAAAAAAAAAAAATTGTCACAACGTAGCGTAAACATAAACGTCATCTATCATAAAGCTGGCGCCGTAAAATCACCATACAAAATATATGGAAAAATGAATACTATTGATAATTTTGATTTCGGAGATTTTTCGGGAATTTTCTTGGATATTCTTCTTGTTTGGCCGGAGACCAATCCGAATTGGTGTGAACCATCGAAAAAGTCAAAAAACGATGACACAAATTACAAGTTTCATTTCTTAGGAAAGTCTAGAAAACAATTTTTGTGAGGACTTTTGCACAGTCCTACATTGCATGTATTGCAAGCCCATCTCGTACGGTGAGGATTTTTGGCAGTACTGCAAAAGGCGCAACACCTGGAGGGTCCATGGACTGGCATGTCGTTGCTTGATCAATCCGTAAAGCTTTGGGTATTTGAACCTTGAATGCATTTACAGGAGGGAGCGATGTCGATCTTCTTCCCAAATCATGTTTGAGTTTGTTAGCACCAATTAAGCTGGTTATTATGTGGAGTCGAAATTCCTTTAGTTTCATATCACTGTTAGGCGCTTGTTTGAAAATTATAAAAGAAGTCACTAAGGCTGTATCTACAAAATGCCAAAACAATCGTGGCTACCACTTTCTGTTTTTGCGATCGATAGAGTAATACGATTTCAACATGTCAGTTCTATTGACACCTCCCATGTAACGACTATAGTCACTCACAATCTTTGGACAACTTCCTTCTGTCATACTCCCATCTTTCTCCTTTTTCCTAACAGGTAAGTTTTCGGTTAGCCCATGAATAGTAGATAATAATGTAACATTTCTCCTATCTTTCCATTTTGCACAAGCTAGCCGTTCCCTCATTGTAAACCAATCCCATTCCCTTCTAGTGAGTTTTTTATCATCTTTCAGATTCTTTGGAAAATTCTTTCTGTTGGTTCTAACAGTCCCACAGCAATATATATCTTTCTTTATACATATGGTTCATTATGAACAACATATTCTCCTAAACCCAGTTTCTTGTTGTCATCGGTGGTGAGTTCGTCAATTTTTCCAGTATAGATTTCAAAATTAGAAACATAGCCATACCGATCCTCACACACCCAAATTTTGTACCCACGTTTTATGGGTTTGTTATGAAGATATTGCTTCAAACCCGAACGTTCTTTAAATTTAACCATGTTCTCGTCTACTGATAGCTCCTTTGAAGGGCGATAAAAATGTTGGAATTTATTTTTCAAAGTAGTGATAAAAGAACGGATCTTATAGACCTTAGCCTGCCTCCTTTTTCTTTGGCATGACAGAATTGTCGTTCAAATAAATGTTGTTTAGGAGAAATCCAAAACGGTTAACGTTCATCAACGATGAAATATATAGCTCACGAAGCTCAGTTTGTGACGACCAAAATAGTCTTGGTAGCTTGGATTATCATATTTATTGCGATGAAATGTTTGATTTCAATGACATTTGTAGGATCGAAACGATTGCCAGATTGTAACAGTAGTTTGTTTGTTTCATATCTGGTCATCAAAGAAGCACTGGAAACATTCACAATTCACAAATTCACATTTTAGGTCCAACAGCCTGATCAAACTGCCTCAAAACTGGGACAAAGTATTTCATTCTCGGGCTCAGACTTCATATATTCATGCTCGTTTTAAAAAACTTGTTGTACTTCCTCGAACAAGTTATTCATAACATCTATATAATCTTCCCCATTCGTCCTCATCTGTCACAGAAGCACCGTCAGATGGAATGTCCTCTCGATTGCGTAAGCCTCATCTGAAGAAAGTTTACCGACATTAAAATACAAACGCATTTTCTTTGTGAAAACAATTGTAACCCTAAACTTTCCTGCAAGGTGGTATAATAGTAAAACCATTAAACAAATAGTAAAATTTTCAAAAACTTTTGTTTGATATTATCAAAAAAACTTATCGTAAATTATCATTTAATGGCAAACTGGCATTTATTTCAACAATCTAACCTAAAAACACATGTCAGCTGGTTCGATTATCATTGCAGGGAAACTGGGGTTGTTCTTTCCACTTGTTTTAGTTTTAAATGATAGAGGGCGCTCAAATGCACACAGGAATTATAATGGTTTCAGCAGAACACCACATTGCAAGGCAACACAAAATTTTTGAATTTATAGATCTTCCCCTAAAGCAAGAAATCAACAAGTTCAAAGTGTAACAATCGGCTGGTAAGATTAAAGCTAGAGTTTTCTGGTGGTCAGTATCACAGTGGGATGGACTCGTTTTGCACCACAAAGCACTCAGTCTCAAGAATCATGTTGCAAAGTGTGGATTTGCAACACTAAACCACCCTCCTTATAGTCCACTTTTGGTTTTGTCGGATTATTATTTATCTCCAACATTGAAATGCTTAAAGGAACAAGATTTATCATGAAGAAGTGAAGAAGCTTTGTCGAAATATGTCACTATTCATCATGCAAAAACTTGCTTTCCTGCCTTTTTTTGTCATTCTTGTCTTGTTTAGGGTTGGAAAATAATTTCCTTCAACCCTATGATCTCTAGTTGTGCCTCTTCTGCTCGAGACGTGTGCGAATGGTGGTATAGGTGTTTGGAGATTTTTATTTAAAGGGTTTTTCCTAAGGTGGTGGTCAGTATTCTTCAGATCTTCACTGTTGGCGGAGGCCTATCCGGGTTGAGCTCATTTAATCGATCAGCGAGTTGGTGGAAGTGGAAATCCTCTCTAATATCACAATGGCCAGCTCTGTGATATGGTCCTTGATGGAAGGAATGCCAAGCTCTGTTTTCAGTTGTTCAGTTGCAGATACTCCATGGGACAGTCACCAGCATTCATAGTATTTTATTTTGGAGAGTTTCTAATTTCTTGGAATGACTTTTAGCTAGGCTGAACTACGAAAGCGGATAATTGGGTGTAGGAATAACGACAGAGTAGATGGAGTAATGATCTTGCTCCAAAGAATTTGTTACATGTCTTTTAGATAGGGTGCCTGAATCTTAATTGCTGATCCAAGGTTAAGCCAAGATACACGACTGTCTGGCTCCATGCAAGTGATCCACAAAAATGTTTTCGAGTTTCCATCTCTTCCCCCGTTGACTAGTCCACTTTTGGTCTTGTCGGATTATTATTTATGTCCAACATTGAAATGCTTCAAGGAACAAGATTTATCATGAAGAAGTGAAGAAGGTTTGTCGAAATAGGTCACTTTTCATCATGCAAAAACTAGCTTTTTTTGGTAATTCTTGTCTTGTTTAGGGTTGGAAAATAATTTCCTTCAACCCTATGATCTCTAGTTGTGCCTATTCTGCTCGAGACGTGTGCTAATGGTGGTATAGGGGGTTGGAGATTTTTATTTAAAGGGTTTTTTCTAAGGTTTCTCAGATGTTGGCGAAGATCTATCGAGGTTGAGCTCATTTAATCGATCAGCGAGTTGGTGGAAGTGGAAGTCCTCTCTAATATCCTAATGGCCAACTCTGTGATATGGTCCTTGATGGGAGGAATGCCAAACTCCGTTTTTAGTTGTTCAGTTGCAGATACACCATGGGACAGCCACCAGCATTCATAGTATTTTATTTTGGAGAGTTTCTAATTTTTCGGAGCGATTTTAGTTTTCAGGACATAGTACTAGGTTAATGGGACAGAGTAGAGGGAGTAATGCAGATCTTGCTCCAAAGAATTTGTTACATGTCTTTTAGAGGGGGTGCCTGAATGTCGATTGCTGATCCAAGGTTATGCCAAGATGCACGACTGTCTGGCTCCATGCAAGTTATCCACAAAAATGTTTTCGAGTTTTCATCTCTTCCTCCATTGACTGATGACGTTCACCTGTCCCTGAAGTCTGTGATATATTATCTCTTCGGTTCTGGACGACGTATATGGTCAGATGAACTTGAGGGGTCTTTGGTGAGTTGGACATTTATAAATCAGTAACAGAGTAGGTGCAAGCAGTGATCCTTGAGGGAGTCCTGCTGTTATGGGCTTTGGGGAGAGGATATTGAAGTTGTCTCAGCAGAAGTCATTTTGTGAAAAGAACTATAATTAACAGTACCATTTAGGCATGGATTTAATAGAGGTAGAATCTTGATATTTTCAAGAACCAAAAATGTTTCTTTCCAATAGCATCTAAAGTAGATATCGCTAAAAATATTTTCAGTTTGATTATGCACATTTTACGGGCGCCCAATCCATTCGAAACAATAAAATCTTTTAGTGCCTGTAAAAATTCTTTCCGCTTCATAGTTTATCCATTTCGCGCTCCTACATATAAGAAATTTAAGAAGCTGTTTGTTATGGGTTTGCTTTGGAAATTCATTTGTTTATGTAACAGATAAATTTTACAATTGTTTGTGTATACATACATGATTGATTGTTGTAAATTCGTTATATTCAACATTATAAATTCGGGCATTCTCTAATATTGTTGTCAGACATCCGCGATAATAGTTTATATTATATAATATATTACCTAAATTCCTTGCAGATACTTTAGCATAAAGTAAACAGCGGAATGTTAGTTTACAATGTTCTTTAAATACGAAGCAAGTACCGAAGTACCATTAACGGTTTAACGCTACTGGCAGACAGATTCAGCGATTTATTTTAATTTAGTCTACACATACGTATGTTGTACATACGTGTTTACGAGTCTAACGTTGGCATGCTTTGCTATGAGTAGAGCGCGGAGCGTACACAATCCACCTGTTTTCGAAGGAAAATCGTAAATACTGCGGAGAGAAGCGTAGAACGATTAAATAAGTGGTTTATTTGTGTTTATTCTAAACAGAAACGGTGTGTTTCGGATGTATATGCACACAGACGCGCGCTCTACACACACACACGTTGGAATTACGACCGCTGATATCTTGTTTCGACAGCGTTACCAACTTAAACGGATCTTTGAATCATAATTATTTAGCGTGTGTTTCTTAAGAGCGCGATAATGATTTACACGCGTATAGAAAACGTCGATTTAGATTTAAATGAAATACTCTTTTTAACGCTCAGTTTCGAATAGGTTAGGAGCGGAAGGATTTGGAAATCAACGCCAATTTAATATTTTGTTAAATCGTTAAGTTCTATTTTATTGGCAGTATGGATTATGTTTCCGATGGTTTGCCGTATAGCTTTTAGAACGATCTATTGAAATTTTGTTTGCAGTTTTGAGTGCTGTAATTGTCAAAATATTTATGACAGCTGTCAATTTCTAGGAGGAGTTATTTTTTTACAGTTCACCAACTTGATTTCCCGTTTTCTGCTTGATTCGCCATGTCTATTTTGAGTCTCAATGTAGTGGAAATGTTATATGTATGTATATAATAAACGATATATGCTTTATATTATGTATTACTCCGCAAAAGGGTGAATTTTCTGTATTTTGTTTATGTTTGGCGTGAGTTGAACGAAGGCAACAGTAATGTAAACCTCACCTCCGAGCAAGGTAAAAATCGCTGTTCTGTGTATGCCTACAAGGCATCCTGCAGATTAAAAAGAGTTACACCGTGTATTGTATGTGTAACCATTCTGCGAAATGTGTCTAAATTTTAACAGTCACATTTCGAGCATTTGCGAAATTTTCGCTATTTTCGTCATTCATGTTATTTTCAATGTTTCCGACATTCTTATTATTTTTACATTTTTGAAGTTTAAGACAGCTTTGTAATGTCGACATTTTAATTTTCGACATTTTCAGCCTCTTTGAGATTTTTGCCACATTTTCATTTTCGATATTTGCAACATTATCGGGATTTTCGTCAATTTTTGACATTTTTCTTATTTCTGACATTTTCATTCTTGGTATTTTTAGAATTTCCTGGATTTTTTGCTATTTTTTACCTTTTCATTTTTAATATTTTGTTGTTTTGACATTTCTCACATGACATTTTCGACAGTTTTGACAATTCTGAATTTTTCAATTCCTGTAATATTTCCACCTACAGGTCAATAAAACAACAATTAATTAAATACAAATTTATTCCAGAACATAAAAATAATATGTTTTCGTTAAAAAGTCTTCTTCAGTGGTAGAAATTGAACAGAAAAGTTAGAGCTTGACAAAAAATAGATTGATATACGAATAATTCAAATCATTTTAATTTTTATAATTGTATTAAACCAATATATTCTTCATTATTATTTGCGAATGTAATTAAAATTCGATATATCAATGGATTCCTTGCTTTTTAGATACTTTGTTGATAGGCATGGCCATTTATATTATTAGTATTTTGACACATATTAAATGTCAATTTCTTCCACTGAAGAAGTCCTTTTAACGAAAACATAATTTTATTACGTTCTGGAATAAATTGGTATTTAATTAATTCTTGTTTTTTTTGACCAATAAGTGGAAATATTAAAGGAATTGAAAGATAAGTACATAAAAGGTCACATAATAATTCAGAATTTGCAGTGTTATCACATATATGGATTTAAAATGTGTCAAAAATCACAATGTCAAAATTGTCAACAATGTAGACACAGCGAAATAGTAGAAAATGCTGAAACAATTTCCTACTATTTCGCTCGGTCTACATTGTTGACAGTTCTAACATTGTGATTTTTGACATTTTTAATTTTTCAATTTCCGGAATTTTTACCATTTTTACTATTTTCTACACTTTCTAATTTTCTAATTCACATTTGAATTCTTAGCATTCGTCATTTTTCGATATTTTCGGCATTTTTATTATTTTTGACAGTTTCCACATTTGAGACACATCCGGCAATTTGGGCAGTTTCAAAATTTCGCGCTGTCGAAATTTACAGCATTTTCCATATTTTTTGGCATTTTCGATAGTTTCGACAATTTCGACAGTTTTATTTTCAACATTTTCATTTTCGGTGTTTTCCCTATTTTTCGAAATTTTTTGACATTTCCGGTATTTTCAGCATTTTTGAAATTTTGGACATATTCGGCAGTGTCGGCATTTTCATTTTCGACATTTCCAAAATTTTTGAACTTCTTAATTTTCTATATTTTTGACAGCTTCGACATTTTTATCGTTTCGACATTTTTCTGAATATTTTTATCGCCATTTTTGACATTTTCGGCAGTTGTCAGCAATGTAGACACAACGAAACAGTAGAAAATGCTGAAATAATTTTCTACTATTTCGCTGCGCCTACACTGTTGACAGTTCTGACATGGTGATTTTTGACATTTTTAATTTATCAATTTCCGGAATTTTTAACATTTTCACTATTTCCTACACTTTCGGGATTTTCAATAATGCCGACATTTGAACTCTTAGCATTAATAGGAAAGATAATCATCAGTCATTTTCGATATTTTCGACATTTTTATCATTTTTGACAGTTTTGACATTTGAGGCGCATTCGGCAATTTGGGCAGTTTTAACAATTTCGCGTCTGTCATTTGTCATTTTCGATAACTTCGACATTTCTATTTTCGGTGTTTCTACTTTCGGCAGTTTTCGATATTTTCGGGATTTTCATGTTCGAGATTTTCTACATTTTTTGACATTTCCGGTATTTCCAGCATTTTTGACATTTTGGGCATATTCGGCAGTGTCGGAATTTTTATTTTCGACATTTCGAAAATTCATTTTCGACAGCTTCGACATATTTATCGTCGACATTTTTGACATTTTCGACAGTTTCGACAGTTCTAAATATTTTTATCTTCAGCATTTGCGGTGTTATCGTATATATGAATTTAAAATATGGAAAATGTCAAAAATCACAATGTCAAAACTGTCAACAATGTAGACACAGCGAAACAGTAGAAAATGCTGAAATAATTTTCTACTATTTCGCTGCGTCTACACTATTGACAGTTCTGACATTGTGATTTTTGACATTTTTAATTTATCAATTTCCGGAATTTTTAGCATTTTCACTATTTCCTACACTTTCGGGATTTTCAATAATTCCGACATTTGAATTCTTAGCATTTGTCATTTTCGATATTTTCCGCATTTTTATTATTTTTGACAGTTTTGACATTTGAGGCGCATTCGGCAATTTGGGCAGTTTCAACAATTTCGCGCCTGTCATTTCTCATTTTCGATAACTTCGACATTTTTATTTTCGGCGTTTTTCGATATTTTCGGGATTTTCATGTTCGAGATTTTCGTCATTTTTTGACATTTCCGGTATTTTCAGCATTTTTGGTATTGTGGACATATTCGGCAGTGTTAGCACTTTTATTTACATTTTCAAAATTTTTGACGTAATTTTCTATATTTTTGACAGCTTTGACACTTTTGACATTATCGGAATTATCAGCAGTTTAGTCAGTCTTGGCGTTTTCGTAGTGTTGTTATTTTCAACATTTTATTTTCGATTTTTTGATTTTGACAGTTGGTATTTTCGGTAGCATGTTTTAGCGTTTTGCAGGGTCACATTTCGACATTTGTCGTTTTCGTAGCGTTGACATTCTTACATTTGGTATATTCAGTATTTTTCAAAATTGTCGGCACTTTTGTTATTTTCTACACTCGTTTTTTTTTCTGATTTCTCGGCATTTTCGTTATTTTTGGTATTTTAGTCATTTTTATCCATTTCTATAGTTTTGAAATTTTAGATATAAATATTTTGAAGCCATTTCCATTTTCAACATTTTCGGCTTTTTCGAAAATTTCGAGATTTTCAGTATTATCGACATTTTCTGCATCTTCGTTAATTTTCAGCATTTTCGACAATTTCATCTTCGACATTGTCGGTATTTTTGACGTTTTGTGTTTTGACAGTTTCAACATTTCCAATTAGTTTCATCGTTTGCATTTTCAGTATCTTCGACATTTTAATTCGTTTATTATGGTGAGATGAAGCAGTAACAAAGCCATGAAACATACTCCAAAATTACACAACAAGAGTTGTCCTTACGAGTACACCCAGTATAAATAAATAAAAAATATGTGTGAGTGAATTATTTGTGTACGCAGCTATCGTAGCCTAGAGTCCCACATATGTATTGTTCGTGACTAACGAACTCGTACCTTTAGCACGGTCTGATTTTCCAAATCCACCTTCCTATTCCATATTATTATTCTAAAGGTAAAAATTCAATGGATTCAAAAACCGAATAATAGGATTTATTACGTTTTTATTAGATATTTAATGAACGCGCAGCTTTATACAGCCAGGTTGATGTAATATGGTATATTGGAAATCTAATGCAATTAATTTCTTTCGTATGATCGAAACCGAATGTACACTTCGTAAGATTTGAATTTCCTTTTGAGAAAGTACAATTTCCAATTAAGGAATTTTTCGCGAAAGGTTATCTGTGTTTCCAATATTTTGGCATGTATTACGTTTGAGAACGAATTTATCCGCGCGGTAGTGTATGATTTCGATCCGCTTGAATATATTCCATCATCTAATTCACGTCAACGCATCGACCAATTACCGAGCCTGTCATTTCCATTTGTACCGCATCGACACGGCACACGAGGCGGGAGAAAATCGAAGCCACCCTGGCGCGCGAATCATCAGCAGAGCGTGCCGTCCTGGTACGTATAGAGGGCGACACTGTCGTAGAACTGTGACGTACCGTTCGTCGGTGCAACTACATAGGCTACGAATTGTTGGAAATTAATATTTGCAAAATTTGAATTCGTTTCAGGAACGGCGCGACGCGTCGCGACGCTGCGGACAAAAAAAATAAAACTACGTGAAAAGAATGTGGAATATATATCAGCAGGAAATAATTACAAAAATGTTGGGCGATTCGATTTTATTCATTCGATATCGTTGTATGTTGTATCGATATTGTTGGATTTGAGGAATGGTTAGTTGATTATATCATTTGCATGTTAAAAATTAGACCGCTACGGGGAAATGGCGTACTAAATTTGTAAACAACTCCGATGGCGGTAATTTTAAATTACAAATCTATATCACGACTACATCCATTTTATTTCTAAATAAGAAGCTGCTTCTTAATCTTCTTAAGTTCATAACGCTGTTACGAGTTCGACACCTTACATCTTCTTTAATAAAAAAATGTAATTACATCAATCTTCAGCAGTTTATTAAGTCTTATCATCTACTAAAACTTAACGTCACGCCATCGCCATCGCCATCTAGTTCACCGAGTTCTCATCGAGGAAAACTTCGATAATTAGTCATCATCTGAAATTTAATTGGAGTTCTGTAGTGAGCGAAGGCGTTGCTCGCAAACTTCATTTTAACTCCTTCTAGGGAGACGCGTCCAGAAACAAAAGGAACGGAAAAAAAAGAAGAACGAACGACGACGTTCGATCTGAAAAATCGCAGTAGACGTATCGCGTGGAAGCGTGCGAAACAAAAAACGACAACGGATAACCGACGGAATTATTCTCAGCGACAGATGAGAGTTATCACGATAGTGTTTTATTTCGCTCCGGCGGAGTATTAAACCTAGCGAGGAGGATGCAACGGAACGGCAACGGAGAGAGCCATATAAAGAGAAAGGGGAGAAATGTCTAGATTATATTTAGATTTGGCGGAGTCATGGTGTGCTATGAAACATCTGGTCGCGTATAAATTATCGCGACCGGCATCTGTTTCCAGCGTTAACTGTGTTCGCCGTTACCACCGCCGTCGCCGCACAGGCTAGCGTAGCTCACGTAAGTGACAAATAAATAACGAGATTCAGTAATAAATTACCGATCCTGTACTCTTCGAGATGTAAGTGTATATATCTTCGAACTATATATGTTCGGTCAACTCTAATTTACGCGGATGCAATTCTTCGTTGAATCTAAATCGGGAGATCGGGTGGATGAGAGGTAGGAAGGGTGTTTTTCCACAAACATAGGACGGCAGTTTTGGGTAATTGACGTGGATGTTTTGATAGGACGTACATCGAAAAGGGCCGGCGATTGTTATCGTTAATTTTTCCTTTATTTATTTTGTATTATTTTAGGTCCTCTGGGGCATTACTGAGGTATTAATAGAAGAGGAAAGCATGGTCGTAGAGGCAGTTCGTACAAAAAGGGTCAATATTATATACAGTAATGATCTACCATACTTCTATGTATGTTTCAGATTCAGGTAGATATTTATTAAATGATGGAAAAGAAAAAAGAAATTGAAATACATAAGTTTATCTAACACACAGAGGTGGTGTTTGCAAGCAGCTGCACTAGTGATACAAACAAGTGCAATAGTATAGCTTAAAATTGGGGTACCACAGTATAGTGTGCTAGGATCCCTTTAATACATTTTATACGTAAATAATATTCCAATAATAATATTTTTTTTATGTGGTGGGTGCTTAGTTGCAGTGACTCCGTAAGCTGTATTACTTGTCTGGCTATTACTGCAACTCTTGCGGTGTAGTTTTTGTGTGTGTAAGTTGTGTTTAAATGGCTTTGTGACAGCATCATATCACCTTTTATGATGCCGCGCTGTTAATCACTTTGCTCCCAACAGCGAATGGCAAGTCGATCCGGGATTAAACCCTCTGAAAAAATGTCACCGTCCCTCCAACCTATCGTCCTCTCACAACGATAGTCAGCCGCCTAACCACTGCGTCCATCGATCCGTTTTAATTAATTTTAATTTAATTTTAATTAATAATAATAATTCAGCATCCCTCAATAGCTTACGCTAGTAAGCGTGAGCATCGGCTGGTGATGAATTATTATTAGGCCTGCGGTTGTAGACCGACTTAAGATGTTACCTTTCCGACTTTGCCGTGGAATTTGGAAAGCTGCAGAAAACCAAACTCAAGGGAAGGAACGGAGAGTGATGGAAAGGGGCGCGAGAGGGGAGGGGGAGAGGGGAGTAGTGTAAGTGCAGTGAATCACTTGGTGACTGATCTGTTCGGCTTCTGATATAGCACAGAATCCATCAATTTTGGAAGCTACTAAAAGGCGTAATGCAAATGAGGCATATCCTGAGATTGCATCTACCGGTACAGCCTACCGCCTTATCCCCTATACCAGCGTTTCTCAAGCTCTGGGGCGCGCCTCCTAATGATGATAATTGGGGGAGGGGAGGAGGAGAGGAGGCGCACAAGAGATTGAAAATAAAAAGATAGATTTAAAAAAAAAAAATTATTTAATACTGACAAAGAAACATTTTAAGGACTAATGGCTAACATGAGCTTATTTTAAGGCGCACAATTTCTTTAAATTTGGTTTCATGTTAGAGATGGCCACTCTGAGTTGATTTTCTAATTGAAGTTTATTTCTGTATTTGAATTTCAAGATAGCAAGTGCAGAAAATCCAATTTCATATAGATAAGACGTTGGAAAAGGCAAGAGAATCCTAAGCGCTTTGGCTTTTATAACGGAGTAGTCGTTCGGAAGCTCAGTTCAGAAGTTTGTTAAAGATTTAATGATGAACAAAGTTTGACTTTTGTAAGGTACTTGATGAACCATCTATCAGTTATTCTTCTCCTTGTAGTGATAGTCCAACAGGTCTATTCTCAAATGGATTTAAAACCCAGCTCCAATCTGACAACTTGATATCATTTCCTGCAAAGAAGTATCGTTTGAAATTCTCACTCAAGTTTTCTAAATGTTTTTCCACAGTTTGAAGCATCACAGCTTTGTGATTATCTTCCAATGGGGAAATAGTTTTCTATGAGTTTGTTATGCCATAACTGCATTTTCTTATAAAAAGAGTCAATTTTTTCGCTCAAATCAAATATATTTACGTCTTTTCTTTACAGCTGAAGACAGAGTGTATTAAGTTTTTCAAATATATCTACTAAGTAAGAAAGCTTCGAATAAAAATAATCTGTCGTAGAAGTGTGTTGAATGTTTGTGCCCTCCTCGCTTAGAAATATCGCTATTTCCCTTCTTAGTTCAAATAACGCTTAACTACCTTTTAGTGGCCACCATCTGGATGAGGAATAAAATAGCAAAGATTTATGCTCAAAACCCATATCTTCACACAGGACAAAGAAAAGAAGTTATCTACTTCAATAACTACTGTCAAAACTATGTTTAGTCCAGGACTAGTGCGTCCAAATAATTTATGAAGACTCCTTTTTTACTAACGCTTGTAAACTGTTGTCTTTACCTGACATGGCTCGAACTCCATCGGTGTCAATCGCAACACAATTTTTCCATTGCAAATTCGTTTTAGTAATAGCACCATTTTTAATATTGAACAATTCGGTGGCTGTAGTTCTTCCTTCTGTTTACAAAACAATAAATCTTCACATATTTTAGAATCGTGACAGAATCTAATGTAACAAATCAAATGGGAATCATTACTGGAGTCAGTTGCTTCGTGAAGTTCCGTAGCAAACAATTTTCCACTCAGCTCGGATTCAAGCTACTGCTGAATATCATCTGATATAGCGTTAATTCGTCGACAGATTGTATTATTTGACAATGGAATATTGTTAATTTGTAAAGCAAAATTTTGATTTGAATATTATTTCTACAATGTCTTTGCAAGCGGGTAAAATGAGTTGCTCTGCAATGGTGTAGGGTTTTTTGCATTTACCTAGTTTGTATAGTGCCAAGAAAGCCTTCTCATTTACTGCCAGCACTTTATGAAAGTTTGCACACTGAATATCTACATGCTAATAATATAATACCTACAGTCTAGGTATCCAATTCACTACTTCACTATTCTGTATCTACTAGTGACTTACCGATGTGCTAACTGAACACGACCAATGTAAACGAACCCTGTATTTCAACCAGTCACAAACGTTTATTTTAAAACTTATATTTCCCAATGCTTCTTTCTTAGAATGAATGGACTATAGACTATACACTGGTTCCAAGTGTAATTTGAATTCCTACGTCTGCGGATTGGAGGAGCACAATTTTTCAATTTACAACAGGGAGCGCGAAGAGCGACAGTTTGAGAACCCCTGCTCCATACCAACCGAATTTAGTTCTATGACTTCTACCACAACCCCATATGAGTTATCTAAATTAATATCACCCACACCACTCATACCAGTAATGCCCCGGAGTTCAAGCAGAACTATAAAACCTCCTCAGAGACTTGATTTCTAAACTAGTTTTAATCTAAAATCTGGGAAGAAATATTGTGTATGTTTAGAAAAAGATGCGTTCTGTTCTGCTTTTTTTTCGTAAGAAGTTTCTTTAGAAAATAGAAAGAGGAGGCTAAACTAGACACGTTAGAGACGAAACTACTTTGGTACAGCCGAGCTGGATTAGCACAAGGAAACTTTCCGGGCAAAATACCAAATTAACATATTTTTATAAACTATGTTGACAAAATGTAAGAATGGGTTAGTTTTGGTAAAGCCATTGTCTTCCGGAAAATATCCTTTACAGAAAATATAGGAAGCATTTTCATCATCTGCATTTTTGCCTCACAGGAAACTCCAAGTCATTCATGCTGTCATCGACATTTTCGATGACCACCAATAGAATCTTTTGGAGATCTGTCTTGCCTGCATGACTTGTCTGCCTTGGCTGAGCAATCTCGTCTTTTTTCTTAGATTTTTTTTCTCAAAAGGTGATTTTATTTTTATGACTTTTGAACATTTAAAATTCGAGATGCTTTATTTTTAGATACCTTTTGGGATTCGTTCTAGAAATTCCGATTAAAATATTGACTAAAATTGCTAGTGCACCATGGCTAAAACAATCTGTCGTATTTTCCTCTTTTTTTGATATTTAGTAGATATGTTGGTCAAAAGAACACAAACAACAAACAAAGACACAAATAAAAGATACTACCATTGCCATTCTACAACAATATAAAGCTAAAATTAAACAATTAATAAATAAAAGATAAATGGATAAGATAAGTTATAAATAGTCAACTATTTTTCTTTAAAATAAAACGTAAAAACACAATTTCTCCCCGAAAGCTCGTTATATAAAATCTGTATTATAACAATTTTCAACCTTATCTACACCCCGCATTTCTCGACCTTAAAAGCGCGATAAATGCAGCTCGTTAAAGTGAAATTTCAGGGATCACCGTTGAACTGAACGTCTACAATACGCCGCCGTCGTTCACCATCCGATATTTACGTTTACACGTGAGAGATCCCATTTATTTTCATAAGGATTACCATGCAAATTGCCCTATCAGACAGCCGACACCTGCACACGGCAGCGCTACCGTTGCCATTTTTACAGAGCCCGGGAGATCGACACTCGGCGCCCCGTCCTCGTAATCCATTCTCGCTGCGTATCATCGAAGAGGAACCCGACGTGAACTGCTACACTCGCGTCGCGTTCGTAGACTTAATTTAATATTTTTTCCTCCTCTCCATATCCGCTTCGATCCGTATTCTAGCTGAGATGGCAAAGAGAGGTTAATCAAAAATTAATAAGCTGAGCGAAGCAAGAAAAACGAACCGATATTTCCTTAGATTTTTGGAAATTGTTGCTTAATTCACCACCTTTTGTCTCTTAAAAGTCCGGATGTTGGCAATCTGAATCCAGATTTTCGCATAATCTCTATCGAAGAATAGAATAACCAATTATCTGTTCAACGATTTATTTACAAGGCAGGAAAAATAATTCATAGCGCAACGGCGATAGTTATTAACCACAGAGCTACAGATTGAAGGTTATTATAACAAATATTACGAAGAGAGACCTCATGTTTTAACCGTAAGCTGTTTTTTTTTGTATAGTTCGTATTATCTTTACGAAAAAATACTACAAAAATGTTGGAAAAATGTGTATTTATAATGCACATCATACATACAATCCTAACAATTCGTAACATCTTCTACAAAATATCACCTACCAAACCATCAACAATCGGAACAGTTCCAATATGAACGCATTTTTTGGCTTTCTGCAGCCATTAATTAATTCAAACGAGATATAAATTAGATTGAGACCGACCTCTTAAGACTCTCATAGACGTCAACCTCTCTAATCGGTTGATAGACCCTCACGAAGGTATGTGGCGTCAGCGGAACTATGCCATTAGAGCACCCACCCGGACAGAATCCGAGTGTCAATACAAAAAGAGAGAATTTGACGAATACAAGAGGTGTAGAGGTACAACTCGCACTAAAGTATACCTCGTTGCGTAGAAACAAAATTTGAGTTTTAACTAGCGTTCATATCGGGAAGATGCTATTGTTAAATTGGAGAAAAAAAAACTAGTAGAATCTATGGATTTGTCTGGAGAACTATGTTATTGAACACTTAGCGTTGCAATATAGTTAAACTCGATAGATTATACTTTTACACCTAAGAAAATAATTTAAAATTAAGATGCATTTGCATAGGGTGCTGACAACTTGTCGCAAGCTTGAATCTTCTGTGGAGATCTATCTACCGAAGCATCCACAGCAAGAACGCAGATGAAACAAACGTAGCTGTCATCGCGAACAAATCACAGTATGCGACCAAACTATCTGGTCGTTAATACCAAAACAATCCAAACCACCTCTATCTAGAGCAAACATACCATTCCGACCAGTAGTCAACATGAAACGATTTACCAAACCATCAACAATAAGAGAAAGATATCCTGAAGTAGGTTAACACTTATCCCAAGACGTGGACCAACATTTAACGCAATGTCCAAACCTTCTATCAGAAACAACCTACCAAACCATCAATAATAAGACAAAGATCTCCTTAAGTAGCTTAACACTTATCTCAAGGCGTGGACCAACCTTCAACGCATTACTCAAACCTTCGATATGAGCCGACCTTCCAAACCATCAACAATAAGAACAGTTCTAAAATGAACGCTTTTTTGGCATTCTACTGCCATTAATTAATCCAAACGGGGTATAAATTAAATTGAGACTGTCCCTTTTGAGACTCTCATGGACGTCAAACCTCTCTAATCGATTGATAGACCCTCGCGAGGGTATGTGGCGTCAGCGGAACTATGCCATTAGAGCACCCACCCGGACAGAATCCGAGTGTCAAAACAAAGAGAGAGAATCTGACGAACAAAGAGCTGTAGAGGGACAACTCGCACTAACGTACACCTCGTTGCATCAAAGCAAAATTTGAGTTCGAACTAGCGTTCATATTAGGTAGTTCCTTCATTTAACGTAATACCCAAACTTTCTATAGGAACCGACCTACCAAACCATCAACAGTAAGACAAAGATCTCTTTAAGTACCTTAACACTTATTTCAAAACGTGGACCAACATTCAAAGCAATACCCAAACCTTCGATATCAACCGACCTACCAAACCATCGACAGTAAGACAAAGATCTCCTTGAGTAACTTAACACTTATCACAAGACGTGGACCAACATTCAACGCAATACCCAAGTTATCAACAGTAAGACAAATATCTCCTTAAGCAGCTTAACACTTATCTTAAGACTTGGACCAACATTCAACGCATTACTCAAACCTCCGATATGAGCCGACCTACCAAACCATCAACAATAAGAACAGTTCTAATATGAACGCTCTTTTTGACATTCTACTGTCATTAATTAATCCAAACGGGGTATAAATTAGATTGAGACTGTCCCTTTTGAGACTCTCACGAACGTCAAACCTCTCTAAGCGATTGATAGACCCTCACGAGGGTATGTAGCGTCAGCGGAACTATGCCATTAGAGCACCCACCCGGACAGAATCCGAGTGTCAAAACAAAGAGAGAGAATCTGACGAACAAAAGAGCTGTAGAGGGACAACTCGCACTAACGTACACCTCGTTGCATCAAAGCAAAATTTGAGTTCGAACTAGCGTTCATATTAGCTAGTTCCTACTGTTACACCGCAGCCATCATCTCCAGTAATAATACGATTCGAAAATTAACCATCTTCTTGCTTGTATCGACGGAGAAAGGACAACACAACCTATCTTTGGATAACTACCATTCGTAATTTCACGAGAAACGATTCCCAAAATTTCAATAAAACTACAAGAATTCAATTCGTCCGATGTAAAATAACACAACCGTCTCTATAGATGTTACCTCTACCGTTGTCGACGGTCAACTGAACCGCTATTCAACGTCATGCGCGAGTTTGTCGACCTTAGGTCGTTAAAATGTAATTGTGACGTCATTGTGACGTCAACCGGAAGTTATAAAATTGTCATTAAGTCAATATTGTTGTTATTCTGTAATTATTATTTTATAATGTATCGGGTAATTAAAAGTAAATAGAAAGAATAAATAATGTTCTATTCTAGAGAAAGGAAGCGATATACAAGGTGTTTCAATAGTGCGGTGTCGGTTGGTATCTCGATACCTGTTGAAGATAAAAAAAAACTTTTAAAATGAAAGTGCTTTCATATTTAAAGGGGGCGATAGCTTAAAATTGCTTTCGTTTATAGAGGGTGTTTCGTTTATACAGCCTTTAAAATGCAAAAATGCATATGTGTGCACGTCGAATAATAATTCCCAGTTATTGATCCACCCTCATCCAAAAAATTAAAATAGCACTTATCATCCTACAGAACTAATCACATACGTCGGTGCATTCGGAGAAGTTATTTATAAGGATAAAGAACAATGTATATACGATAGAATGTATTTAATGTACTCAGGTAAGGCAAACAAACAATTTCGCAATAAATTATGAAATTAATGGAGTGGAAACTATCAAACGTAATCTCCCGGAAACAGGTTATTTAAATGAAAACACTATTATTGCGCGAACATTATGATCAATAACCGTGACGGCAGTTTAATTAGGTATCTTCCTCATCTAATAGCCAATTCACCGAGGCCTTTAATCCTTGATTGCATGGATAGCGGACATGCTCCAGAGACGTAAACATTTCTAATGCCACTTGATTGTAAATAACTACAACCGAGTATAGAGTGTGGTAGTTTTCATAATGGTATTGTTGCTCTATTGTGTATTTACAAATAGGAGAATTAAATTATTAATCATAACAGTTCGTCTACATAACAAAATACCTTATTATTGTAAACAGAATTGATCTAATATTACTAACGTTCCTCTTTTTTTTTTAAAGGAACCATTTAACGTCTTCAAATAATTCCTTCCTTCATTTACATACCAAATTATTTTTCTTTTTCAATATATTCACCTGCAAGACGGATACATTTTTCACATCTTTCAATTAATTTATTTATACCCTCATAAAAAAATGATTTCTCTTTATCTGCAAAATACGCCGAAACTGCCTGCTTGACTTCATCATCGGCAGTAAATTTTTTACCCCGCAGTTCTTTTTTCATTTTCGGAAACAGGTAATAATCACTCGGGGCCAGGTCTGGGCTGTAGGGTGGGTGATTCACAATTTCGAAGCCCACCTTATGCAGGGCAGCTAACGCAACGCGGCTCTTGTGGACGGGCGCGTTGTCGTGCAAAAGCAGCACACCTTTCGTCAATTTTCCCCGTCTTTTCTCTTTAATGGCTTCTTTTAGTCGCTCTAATATTGAAGCGTAATATTCTCCGGTTATAGAAACACCTTTATCTTTATAATCAATCAACAATATTCCTTCCGAGTCCCAAAATACCGTTGCCATGAGTTTTCCAGCTGATTGTGACACTTTAAATTTCTTGGGAGGTGCTGTGCCCTTTTTATGCCACTGCATGGAGTCTTGTTTGGAGTCAGGTTCATAATGATGAACCCAAGTTTCGTCTCCAGTAACAATTCGACTCAATACACCATCCTTGTCTTCATTACAGAGGTCCAAAAATGCACGCGAACACTCTACGCGCTGTTGTTTTTGCGGCGGCGTGAGCATTGTCGGCACTCATCTTGCGCTGACCTTAGACATGCCGAGATGATCGTGTAGGATTTTAAAAATTGTTGTATCGGATACTCCAACCATTTCTGCGAGTTGTTCCTTTTTAGTCGAGCATCTTCGAGTACAATTTTTTCAACTTTTTGGATAAGTGCTGGCGTGGTCACCTCAATGCTCCTGCCCGGCCTCGGGTCGTCTTCAAGGGATTCCCTTCCTTGTTTAAATAAACTATGCCACTTGTACACCATGGTTTTTCCTGGACAAGAGTCGCCGTAAACCAATGAGATCTCATTCATTATGGTCGCGACTGATTTTTCTTGCCTGGTAAGGAACTTTATAACGGCACGATATTCGATTTTTTCCATATTTCACTTTTCACTCCTGATTATGTTACTTGGTTGACGATAGCTCAAAGACTAACGACGATGATCCACTTCTCTTTCCTAGGGTTGGGTTTTTCTACCCTTAAGCCCTGTAGTCTCTGGGTGGGTTCCTCATGACCCTTTTGATTATTTTAGAATGGACAGGGATTGTATCTCCCTGTTTGCTGCTCTTAGGGGTGATCTGCAGATGTAGTTGGGTCTCTAGTCGTTCGCAATGCCAAGCACTCTTTTGATTCTTACTTTAGGTGGGGGGCGGTCCGGGTCAAGCCTGGACAGACGCTCAATCAGCGGGTTTTCGGAAGATGAAGCCCTGTCTAGCGTTTTGTTCGATAACGTGGTCAGTCCTTGATGGAGGGGACGTTAAGATCTGTGTGCAACTGCACATTCCTGACAAACCAGGGCGCTACAGTAATCATTCTTAGTATTTTGTTTTGTAGGACTTCGAGCCTATCGAGATGAGTTCTTGCCAGACTGGACCAGGACAAAGTTCCATATGTAATAACGGGCCGCAGAAAAGATGTATAAAGTAGAACCTTATATTTTCGCGACATCGTGCTTTTCCTACAAAGAAGAGGCAGCAATACGGAACGAGCAGCCAAGAACTTATCAACAGTGCTTTTAACGTGCTGGTTGAATGTAAGGCGTTGGTCCAGAGTGACGCCCAGGTACACAACCGACTGACTCCAGGGTAAACGGAAGTCGCCAACGAAGATGTTCTCATGCGGTAATCGTAGTTTTTTTGTAAATCGAATGGCGACACATTTGTTCTCGTTTAATTTCATTCTCCACCTGGATCCCCAGTCACCAATGGCATCAATCTGCCCCTGCAGTCTGCGACAAACCAACTCCTCACTCCTTGAGGAGGTGTAGACCGCTGTATCGTCCGCATAGATTGCGTGTTGGACTTGCGGAACTTTCGGTAGATCTGCCATAAAGATCAGAAATAGGGTCGGAGCAAGAAGAGACCCCTGAGGGACGCCTGCAGATGCCTCGGTGCGGAGACCGAGGCTTCGACAACGAAAAAAGAACGTTCTGTGAGGTACGAGAGTATTATTCGTATGATAGCCGGATTTATGCCCCCGGACACCATCTTATGGACCAACCCGTGGTGCCAGACCGTGTCGAGTGCCCGCTCGATGTCCAGAAACACCGCACCCATCGTCTCACGCGCCTCGAGAGAGTTACGTATAGCTTCCGTCATCCTGAACAGTTGGAAATCCGTGGAGAGACCCTCCCGGAATCCGAATTGCTCGGGTTGTATGGTGTCTAGCACAAAGAGTTCTTCCTTCAACCTGTTCAGGATGACAGCCTCGGCGACTTTGGATAGACAAGAAAGGAGAGCGATGGGGCGATGATTCTGCGGGAATAGGTGGTCTTTGTTTCGCTTAGGAATGGCCACGACGTGTGCATGTGTCAAAGACTAATAACAATGAAACTTCGTATTTATACTAATTATGAGTCGCTGCACAGGCCACGCCCCGAATGCGCCTAATCACCCCCTACAACCCGCTCATTCCGCGAATATAAAAACGCTCCCTCGTAATATACCAAAAAGGAGGGCAAAAAATTAATTACTATACCTTCTGAGTTTTCCACATTTAATAAAAGAAGAAAATGAATTGTAAGTACCTGTCAACCACGCTTACCAACTCCGTGAATTTAATACAATGAGATTTACATAAATGGCGTTCCTATTTTTAAATTAAACTACCCCATTGCTGTACCTCGAGAGGAAAGAATCGCAATAAAGCACGGGTAAATTACCTGCAGTTCTCTCTGCATTTCTGTCCACGCGATGTCACAGAAAAAGCTTCAGTCGCCTCTTCTATTACTACTACTACATAGTATGGTTGAACGTTGTTTCCTCTTTTCCTTTTTCGTTCAGTAGCTCTCATAAAAGGTAACGAAAGAGGAACATTGTGTGAGACTTTCTCGCGAAAATGTACTTCCACCTGCCTAGAAATGTATGTGCGGAGTCTTTCTTTAGGAAAGCAAATATGTACAATTTATCATTTTAACGGAGCAAATTAAATTAGATTTAATTTTAGCGGAAACAGCGTCAACAAGGGAGAACGTTTTAAATTGGTTTCACTCGCTTGAAAAGAATGAGATGGGGACAACCATCTTCTACGTATACAGGTTGGTACCTGTCTTTACTTGTATAGTTATTTAAAATTGTGTTAATTGTGACAGTAGCCTGATTCGTATCTGAAACTTGTGTGATTGCGACCTAATTATTAAAACTGCCAAAGCTGCTAAAATTACATATTTATAGTTGGTTGTCTGAGGTTGTGTCGATGCTTGAGGACGCGATTTTGACACATTTATAATGACATTTATGTCAAAATCGCTTGCTCAAGCATCGACACAACCTCAAGCACGGACTATAAATATGATCCTTTAAGAGTCTTGATGAGATGAGTGGAATTTTGTTGCTGATTCGTTTGCGAGTAGGCGGCTAACTATCGTTGTGTGTCATTGGATACATTTATTACAACGAATCTGCAACGTCTCTAAAATTTTCAAAAATAAATCTTGCTTTGCAAACCAGGCCTTCACGGTTTCTATCACCTCTTAGTTTGGAGGAAAATTTACGATCTTTTGAACTTGTTTTCACTTGAGGAAGCACCTGATAGGTGCACGGACCCAGATTTGGTGAATAATGGGGGTGTTCGAGTAATTGAATCATGAATCCTGTAAAAAACAACATTCCGTGTCGTTCCTCCATAATTTGTTCTCGTAGAATGGTCAGTAACGTCGAATAATAATTCCCAGTTATTGTTCCACCCTTATCCAGAAAATTAATCATGATTACTCCATGACAATCCCAAAAAACTGAAGCAAGAACTTTTGCAGCAGATTTTTGAACAGGGAACTTCTTGGCCCTTGGAGAACCAGAGTGTATCCATTCCATCGATTGTAGCTTTGTTTCTGGGTTGTAGAAATGTACCCAAGTTTCATCCATCGAAATCTGCATCGTTTTTAAACCGAGTACAGATCGAACTTGATGCTTGCACCTTTGTACGCTTCTAGTCAACATTCAGACAGTTGGGGATCCATTTTGCAAACATTTTGTCCAAATCGATGTCCATTAGGAGAGTCTCCCAGTATCGGACATCTTAAGTTTTTTTAGGTTATAAAATTTAAGAATTGAGAGACGGCAGCAATTTTGCATCTAGGTTACTCTTAGACGTATCCTTTATCGACATGTCAATACAAATTATTGAATTCTTAATGTTATATTAAGGATACATGCACATTAAAATAAATTTACAAATCGTTTATTTCGAAAAGTGTCCCCCTGTATTATTGTAATTTGTAGCTAGTAATTTTTGAAACAATAAAAATGTGAAGAGGGCAAGTTTAAAAATATAAAAAACAATTAAACTGAACAATGGTCGCCTTTGAAAAAGTCAATATTTTCCCCAGAAGTGCAAGCCACATGTGCCCATCCCTTGCACGCTGTACATTGCAACCAATCCTCATTAAAAGCTTCCCCACAAATAATACAGTCGACTGGTCTTTGTTGGCACTGCTTTTTTCTAACACCATCTTCGAATTTCAAGTTTTTACTCTTCTGACATTTATCGTTTCACCTTTCCCTCCTGGTACTTCTTTAGCTGTTGCGTTTTTTAAATCTCTTTTAGTTTAATTTTTTCTTCTTTTATTCCAACCCTTTCTTCTAACGTTTTCTTAAACGGAGTTGATGTTAAAATATCACTTTTTTCACTTCTGTTCTTTCTAATTGCTATTTTCTACTGCACTTCCTCAGATGCCGGCGATATCTGTTGAACTATTGTCTGGAATTCCTTCATGGTATTCCTAGGTCCTGCTGCAGGAGGACTGAGTCTGATGTGACTGGGACCTGTAACAGAACTTGGTACTGCAGCAATTGAACTAGGCATTGCAGAGGGACTAGGCTCTGAAACAGGAGAGTTAGTTGTTTTATTCTCTTCTAGTACTTCTGCAGATGGTGTAAAATGCTTTGCTGGAAGGAATTCCAAATCCGTGATGATGTTTCTTCCAAGAGGAAACAATCCTGTACAACGAAATCCTGATTGAGCTAACTCCATTCTGCATATAGAGGTGAATGCAGTATTTACTAACCGGCAAGCCTCATTATAAGCAGCTTTATAACTGCTCGGTCGAGAGGCTGAATATTATTTTCTGTTGCATAGAGAATCATTTGCAAATCTTTGTGACTACTATGCCCATCTAAAATAATAAGAGCTGGACTTTCTTTGGTGGGATTAATCCGTTCTTTAAACATTTTTATCCACTTTAAAAAACCGCTTGCAGTTATCCATCCACTTTCTTCAGCAACAAAACAACTTCTCTCAGGGGCATCCTTCTTCAGTTCTTCAATACTTTTCTTCCGAGGAAACACAAATAGAGGAGGAAAGAAACTGGTCGGCATTCGCATTTATTGCCTACAAAATTGTAATGTTCTTTCTCCTTTTACCAGAGGTAATTTTACTAACTTGTTTTTTTTCCTCTAAGGGATAGGACCTTTGTGGCATTGGCGTGAAGGGCAGAAGTTGGATTTTAAACTTAACTCCTCATATTTTGAAAGAAAAATGTCGACTTGTTCTTTGTTGAATTCAGTAGAGCTCTTTGGATGCTGGTAGATTGGGGACATCGAAGAGAAAATTCGAGATGACATAATAGAACTTCTTCCAAGCTGTTTTCTTATTTTTGTCAAACTGATTCGAAATTCTAAGATACTCAGCCAAATCATAAGCAAATTTTAAAAATTCATTTCGAGTCATTGGCATCATTTTATAATCCAGGTCTTTAAGGTAATCTACAATTTGTACCTCAAAGTTTTTTGAAAATGTATTTTTAAAACGTCCCATTTGGGAAGTCAGTACAATTTCATTTCCTGCTCGTACATAGCTGCTTTACTTTATCTGATAAAGTATTTTTTGGCACAGAATCTTTGTAAGTTATGTCTAGGAGAAGTAATTCTATATTTTTTAAATTAAATTTAGTGTCCGGTACTGGGTTGCTAACCACTGTCTGATACTGGGAAACTGTCCGTTATTTAGAAAATATAGTTTTATAATAAATCACAAACCTAAATAAATGATGTTCACCCAGTAAATGTTCCTCAATGATAGACAAACAAAATGACATTCAAACATTTCAAATTTGCTTACCAGAAATCCAGTAAAATATGCTCAAATTTAACGAAGTACAGCACCACGGCAGCAACTACAAAGATTTTTCTCTATAACTTTTGAACGACTGACCGTAGATTAAAATCGGTCCAATGGATGAGTGTACATAAGAAGATGCACTGCTAGGTTAGTATGAGGTGCTGCCACCTGTTATTATATTAGAGATAAGAATTCTGTCCGATACTGGGAGACGTCCGGCACTGGGAGATGTTCGTTTTAGCTCAATTCGACGGTCGATGTCGGAGAAAATCATGTCATGAACTGCATCAACATTTTTGGGGTCGGACAGGGTTTGATTATCTGACTTTCATTATCTAGGCTAGGCACCTAAAATATTGACATATCCTCCTGAATCACCCTGTATATTTTTTTTAGTCAACGAAAATTGTTAAAGCTTCAGGGAATACAAGATAAGCATTTAAGGATATATAACACCTAATTGAATCCTGTCAATGAAAGTGGTGCCATGTGTGATTGAAAGCTTTTGTTTAAATAAATTTGTCCTATCTTAAAGTTTGAGATATTAAAAATGTATCAGGAACATCTGTGACAGGTTTCTCGTTTTGCAAGAAAATAAATTGGTTTTGTATAAATTTCATCGATGCAAGAGATCTCGGGGAATATATTCTAACGAGAAATGAGTTCAGTTTTTTTTTTATTAGAATATACCGGGTGTCCCAACAAGGGTAACGGGGTACGGTATTAGGGAAACGGATGTACCTAGAAATTTGAAACAAAAAAATTGTTGAGTAAATCGGCTAAGAAAAAATGCTGGAAATTATTTTCGAGTTTCTGAAATGCCCTCCAGGGGGCGTAATTGCCATCCTGAATTTTAAACCCTGTTTTCTGCAAAATTTTCTTATATTAATGATAATCATAGTGAATACTATTTTAAAGCTGAGACAAATTAAAATTTTTTTTGTTAAATGCTTTTTGCTCTATCTCTGAATAGAAAGTGGTGGGGGCGCTCTAACTCTAAAAAAGGCTTAACGTATCTTAATAAACTTGGAGTCGTCAAAAAGGGAGTTTCCTCGACTATCAATTGAACTGTGAGTGAGGTGATTATGTTTGCTTACCTTGCCCCTAGATGGCGTTTTTTTGACATAATCGCAAAAAAAAAAAACTTTCTGCGAAAAAATTAAATGCAATGATATCACTTTTTTACGTCATTATATAGTCAATCAAGAGCCTAACAAGCCAGTGAAAACCGCATCTCAATATCTTTATCCTAACCTAAAATATGAATAAAGAAATTTATACTAAAAAAAATACATTTTGGGAAGCATTTCCGTTTTAAGGTTTGTTATTAATGTCTAATTATTATTCCTAATTTACTAAATAAAATGCGAATTTATTATTTGGGATGCCAATCGATATTTTAAATCGAAATAAAATTTTGTTATTTATCTTTGTTACTTTTTTTTACAATACCTTCGAAAGCCAACAGGCCAAAACAATTATAAAATAATAAGTGTGGGAACAGTAAGGAAACTAACTTAAAGTCCAACGAGCCGCAATGCTTATAAAATAATAATAAATTATAGAATCTATGAAACTAATAACTTGAGAACGATAAAACACAACAAGGTTGATCGAAAGGAAAATCAAAAAGTGTTTATAAATGTTCAAAGTGCCTTCCGTCATTTTCTTTGCAGGAATTTATCCTACGTCGTGTATTTAATACGGCTGTGCTGGTTTCAGCTCTTGAAATATTGGTTACAGCATTTCGGATACGATCAATCATGTTTTCTGGGGTAGTAGGGCGAGTCTGATAAACAATATCTTTTATTCTACCCCAAAGGTAAAAGTCAAGGACAGTAAGGTCTGGAGATCTGGCAGGCCATGGAAACAAACTGCCCCTTCCTATCCAACGGTTTGGATAAACTTGGTCTAAAAAATTCCTGACTTGTTGAGAAAAGTGTGCAGGGCATTCGTCGTGTTGCAGCCACATATCTCTTCTCGTTTGTAAAGGCACGTTTTCTAATAAAATTGGCAAGTTATTTCTTAAAAAATCCAAATAAGTTTCGCCATTAACATTATTATTTAAAAAAATGGTCCTATAATTCGATCGCCTAAGATTCCACACCAGACGTGCACACTCCAACGATTTTGATAGTTTACCTCACGCATCCAATGTGGATTTACTGGCGACCAATAATGCATATTATGCAAATTGACTCCTCCATTGCTTGAAAAAGCAGCTTCATCGGTCCATAATATTCGAGATAAAAAATCGGGATCCTCATCTATCATAGAATTCAACCAGTTACAGTGGTCTAATCTCCTATCAAAATCAGTTTTTAAAAGAGCCTGATGTAGTTCAATATGATAAGGGTGTAGATAGTGATCTCTTAGGATTCATTGTACCGATGATTTACTAATTCCTAAATCCAAACTTATTCTTCTTAAACTTAAATGGAGGTTTTGTTCGTTCCTAGCGTGTCGATTTCTTCTAGGCACTGGATTAGGATGAACTCGTCCTGTTTCGCGCAAACATCTACTTAAGCGTTTAAATACCATTCTACTAAAATGTCTTCTATTGGGATAATTTGCTGCGTACAGACGCTCAGCCACACAGGCGTTTTGATGACACTGGAGAAACACGTCCAACATGACGTATGCTTCCGCAGTTGAATAAGACATTTTTAATGCAATAAACACAATCACAGTAAGACAATTAATTTAAATATTCAAATTTAAACCGACTATTTAAAACAGGATATCAAGAGACTTTGACACTTTGACAAGCATCAAACAACGACATGAAAAACGCGTAGAGTTATGTCAGATATAAACGACATTATTTGTTTTCATGGCAATCTTGATAATTAGAAAAGAATGATTTCTGTCAGAGGATTTTATTACTTACATTACGTCAATAATTAATCAAATTGGTACTCAACAATCGATTATTGACTAAAAACCTAACTTTTAATAAAAAAAATATGTGATAACACTAAATATTTGAAAACGGGTGACAATATCATAACGTAGTACTAATATCAGATATTAAACACTATGGTGTCCTAAAAGGCATTGTAAAAAAAGTAACGAAGATAAATAACAAAATTTTATTTCGATTTAAAATATCGTTTGGCATCCCAAATAATAAATTAGCATTTTATTTGGTAAATTAGGAATAACTAGACATTAATAATAAACCTTAAAGCGGAAATGCTTCCCAAAATGTATTTTTTTTTAGTATAAATTTCTTTATTCATATCTTAGGTTAGGATAAAGATATTGAGATGCGGTTTTCACTGGCTTGTTAGGCTCTTGATTGACTATGTAATGACGTAAAAAAGTAATAATAATAATAATAATAATAATAATAATAATAATGGATTATTTGTCCAACAGTGTAACCAAATTAAGGACAAAAAAAAACAACAAAAACAAGTACAAAATTACAATGATATATGTAACCTGACCTAAATGAGTACTGTAAATCCTAACCTTTGTTAAGTTCTAATAACTACATTAAACACATTAAACAGAGTTGTGTTGCAAATACGTTTGCATAAGCGTGCTTAAACTACATGAAAAAATGTCACATTTTGAGCAAATACTATTATATGTTTCACAAATAAACTTAATCGGAGACTTAACTAGTAAATTTGAGCGTGGTGTAGGTACATAAAACGTTTGAAAATATCTAGTTTCCTGTCGCGGTACTAGAAAAGATAGTCGCTCAAGTATTTGAGGACAAAAAATGCGACCGTGAACAATATTAAACAAATATTTTAAACCGTGAATCGATCGCCTTGTCAATAGGGAGTCTGTTCTAAATATCGTTAATAAATTTTCCTGGGAGTGACCATGGTTAGGGTAAACACCGTATGTTCTAAAGTATACATGCTTCAAAAATTTTCGCTAGGATTCCAAACTAAACAAGCATACTCCAGCCTGGACCTGACAAGACTGTTAAATAACGTAAACATGGTAGAGAGGCCATGAAAGTCCTTCGATGCTCGTAAAACAAATCCCAACATTTTATTAGCTTTAGAGACAATTGTCCCAATATGTGTGCCAAACGACAATACAGGATCAAAAATAACACCTAAGTCAGTTACTGTCGATGGACGGTGTAAAATTTCATTGTTGATATGATAATCATATATAACAGGAGTTTTTTTGCGTGTGTAAGACATAACGTTACATTTCGATATATTAAGACTTAAATTATTAACTCGTGCAAAAGGTTTAAGTTCTCTTGTAGTGCTAAAGCGTCATCTAGAGATGTAATTGCTGAAAATAACTTGACATCATCTGCAAATAAAAGATGTTCACATTTCACGAAATTAGTAAGATCATCAATTAATGCCAAGAACAAAAGAGGACCTAAGTTGGAACCTTGAGGGATACCAGATGGAGCAGATCTATGGATTGAATTAAATCCCTTATACGATACAAAGAACGTTCGATTCTCAAGATACGATTTTATTAAAGCAAGTAATGACTCGCTCATACCCATTAATAAAAGTTTCTTTAATAGCACTGCATGGTCAAGCCGATCAAATGCCTTCGCAAAATCTGTGTAAATGACATCCACTTGGCCACGTTCATCTACAACCTCAGAAGTAAATTGCGTGAAGTAAATTAAATTAGAAATTGTTGAGCGATTGCGCATAAATCCGTGTTGTTGGTCTGTGATATCATTGCATTTAATTTTTTTGCAGAAAGTTATTTTTTTTGCGATTATGTCAAAAAAAAACGCCATCTAGCGGCAAGGTAAGCAAATATAATCACCTCACTCACAGTTCAATTGATAGTCTAGGAAACTCCCTTTTTGATGACTCCAAGTTTATTAAGATACGTTAAGCCTTTTTAGAGTTATCGACATTTATTTCCGAAAATATTCTAGCGCTCCCCACCACTTTCTTTTCAGAGATAGAGCAAAAAGCATTTAACAAAAAAAAAATTTAATTTGTCTCAGCTTTAAAATAGTATTCACTATGATTATCATTAATATAAGAAAATTTCGCATAAAACGGGGTTTAAAATTCAGAATGGCAATTACGCCCCCTGGAGGCCATTTCAGTAACTCGAAAATAATTTCTAGCATTTTTTCTCAGCCGATTTACTCAACAATTTTTTTGTTTCAAATTTCTAGGTACATCCGTTTCTCTAATACCGTACCTCGTTACTCTTGTTGGGACACCCGGTATATATACATATGTAGTTCATAAACTCGCTACCAATTAATTAGTAACAATATATTTACGATGGGAGTAAAGTGAAAGATACCGTGGCATATTTTGTACGTTATCTCAAAACTATTAATGCAAACTACCTCTGCTTTAGTATGCATATGAAACAGGATTAAAACAAGACCATGGGTACCTCTCAGGTGCGCATATTGGATTCGTTACTGCCTCTTGTTGGTGTTTGCAACTCCTGATGTTTTATCGCAGTTTAGTGAGTTAAATACATGCATATATGTTCCCAATTGTAGCATAAGGTAAAGTGGAGTTTATAGTTTATCTTGTAATGGAGTTATGTACCCTGTTCAATTATCGATGATTCTCCGAACTAGTTGAAATTATGCATACAAAATTTTTTTTATTATAGCGTTTTATACTCTTGTCACGGCAAATTTCTCATCGTTTATACATTACAAAACGGTTGCGGTGTAATGTGCCAACGGGATATATATCGCTGCCATTTACAGTGCAGAAATTTAATAACGCTCGACAGGTTTCGACCCGAATAGTTCTCCGTGCCCAATAAGTGCATTGTCACAGGACATTACTGCAATGTTTACATATATGTTAATGGAAGAGGTTCGTGGAACTGTTTAATTATTTATGTTCCAATGTGGACTTTACCCCTGCATTGTGCGCCTCCATCCAGTACTAGTGATTTATCGACGTTGAGAATATTTTATACACCATTGGGTTAGAACGGCGGCTGATCGCGATTAAGTCATCGGAGAACGAGCAATAATAATCTGTATCGATTCGCGTGCGTTTAGGTGTTTCGTGTATCGGATGATATTTATCGGAGAGGATGATCTGCGAGGTGATAATTCGCGTTTCTGAATTGCCGCTCTATAATTCGGCCATTGTGTTTCGGGGATACGTGTGATAGCAAGGGCAGATGCGATAGATGGAATTACAGGATCGTTTTATTCAATTTTAGAACGTACTACTTCATTCTGTCATTTAGGTTTATGTCTGAATTGATGATCTCAACAATTTGCTTTTGATCATTGAAAAACTTGATTCCAAGATTTAGAAACTTGTATCTTTCTCGTTAATATTCCTTAAAAGCTGCAAGATCTGAAGTTTAGGAGGATTTTACGATACTCTTTTGGAAGAATCATGTAACTATAGATATTTGCCAATAACGCAAAGATGTTTTTAAAAGATCGAGGCAGCTTAGCTTAGTCTACCACCAATACATTTTGTTTGGCTTTAGGCTTAGTTTGAATCTTCTAGTTCTTCATCTTTGTATCTTTTTCATAAATTTGGCTACACCGTGTTTAATCAATCGTTGCTGATCCATTCAAAGACATCTGCTGCATTGCCACAACAAAAGAACATTTTATAGCATAGCCACCCTCCCCTTTGTCGAAATTTTTAGAAGAATTTTTTTTTGAAAAAGATCAGGAATTATTTAGTATTTGTTGGCTGAAGAGGCTGACCTATATTGCCAAAGAATTTGATCTTGTTTGATTTATATAAAGATTAGAAAATTGGGATAAAATAGAGTTTGTGACTCTAGATGATCAATCCCTCACTTGAAGTTTTGAAAGTTGTTCCAGATTATTCTAGATTTGCGCTAAATTGTTTTTAGAATTGTGCAAAATAATATCAGAAATTATAAACGCAAAAAAAACAGTAGTTTTTAGCACTCAGCCCCCCTTTTTAGAAAATTCTAAATTTTACAAGCTGTTCCTGGTTCAGAAGAAACTACAGTTCAGGAATTAATGGTCCTCTTTTGAAAATCGAACTTTTGACAGTTTGTTCTAGATTACTTCCGTACAACATGAAAACGTCGACAAATGCAACAATATAAAAACCAAAAAATGCTTGTAATACTCGTAGATCAAGCACTAAAACCGGATCGTGTGGTTTCGATCTATCAGATCTCGTCAGCGGTCCACCAAATTCAAGACTTGATGAAATTAAATCTTGCGTCATAATCTACGAATTGACTAAGCTAGATCTGCATCTGCTGTTACTGACTTGCGCCGTGTAATGCTCAGCGGTGGTACTTCCGACTCCTCCTACTAGAGGGTATGAAGTTGGCATTAGTCAATGGTTGCCGTTATTATACGATTAACGTTGAGGGATGAGTTGGGATGAAATTAGGACTTGCTTTAGAGGATTGCTGACAAGATCGGATAGATCAAAACCAGGTGGTCCGTTCAAGGTGATTTCCAACAATCTACCATGAGTACCTATCACATTTGTTCTGAAGCTTGCAGATCACTTGGCTTTACCTTTCGCATATCCAAATACTTTAAGAATATCTCCCTTTTAAAGTCACTTTACTTTGCTTATGTCCTCAGTAAACTTGAATATGCTTCCTTGATCCTTGTTATTATTAGAGGCATTTTTTTTGGTTCTACTTCGAAATAAGAAACTTAGAAATCCTCGCGGGTTGTTTCTGAAGCAGCTACTTTTAGACAAGCTACAAGGACCTTTTTTAGTTGTAGTAATGATTACATCTTTAATAGGGAGTGGAGATAAGCCTCCAATGATAAATCACTAAAACTAAATGATGAAACAAGGAGCTTCTGTAGTTTTGGGACAGCAATTTCTTCAAATTTGATGCAAGGATTGCCTAAAATGCAGTCCAATGGATAGCTGTCCTTTCCTTATTGACATCACACCCTTCTTACTAAGGGTCTCAATACAGATTAGATTAGATATGTGGGCAGTGGCACTGCTGCCTTTAGTCACAGCGACCTGGATGGATCCATTGTAACATTGCCCTTCTACTTGTTAGACTAGTCGGATGCTTTTGATGAATCCTAAAATTAGTCTGGGATTTCCGTTCTGGATGTCAGTAGGCGTTAGAAACGGCCTACTGAAGTTTTGTTGTCAAAATGTGTTCTACCGTCTCTAAATCTTCTTGACATAGATGACAGATTTGATCTTCAGCTTTTCCGAGTTAATGTAGGTGGTACTTCAGGGCCACATGACCTGTCAGAAATCCTGCCAATAGTCTAAGGTCCCCTTTGCTGAAAGATAGCAACGACTGTGCTGTCTTAGGCGATCCTGATAACAGTGCGTTTGTCCTGGCGTATTCTGCCAGTTGGAGGCCTTTCTGTTGACTTCCCATTTGTTAACTGCTTGTTTTAGGTGGATCTTTTGCACCCCACAACAGGGATAAGGTCCAATGAAAGGCATTTTCGCTGCTACGTTTGCAAGCTTATCTGCCTTTTCGTTCCCTTCGATCCCTTGATGGGGGACCCACTAACGACTACAAACTTAATCTTAATAATAAGTACTTACTGGTTTGGGGATGTCCATCTTGATCTTCAGTTCTTCACGATATTGCTTAAGATGAATCCGTCGTTTGTGCTGCCTCACAACTGCAAAGGAGTCAAACTTCGTAGGACAGTCCTATCGATTGCATAGTTTGCAAAGGTGGTATGAACAGTGACATCAATTTGGATGGGGTCCAATTCCAACAAGATAATGCCCCTGGTCATAAATCAGTGACCACAATGCGTTGGTTTTGTGACAACGACGTTGTTTTGTTGGAGTGGCCTGCCTAGTCTCCAGACCGGAATCCCATTGAATATATTTGGAACAGTTGTTAACAAACAATTTTAGGCAGATTTCGCCATAATTATTTTAATCTGTGGTGGGTGTAGTAGCTCTCAAGTTGTATTGCTTACTTGCGAACTACCATTGCAGCGTTTGCTCGATAATCGTTACTTTTATAATTGTGAATTCAACGTTATATATTGTTATGTTAAAAATCAAATCAAGTAAAAAATAATACATACACTTTACAATTTTTTAACTTGAACCCACCCTCTCTTGCCTTAAACTATTGCGTAAATAAAAAAAAACTGTTGCTCTCTTCTTCCTCTCTCCGTAATTATCTTTCCATGGGCTGTTAAGCACTTTTATACTTTAAATGTTTTAAAGCTTTTATATCTTCTTCAGGAAAAAAACCTTTTTACTTTTTCTTCTCTTTTTTTTCATCTCCTTTTGTCCTTCTATCTTGTTAATGTCTTTTCTTCTTTCAAAATTTTTGACTTTCTATATTATTGTCTTTTCTTCTTTTTTAAAAATAACTTTTCTCTTCTTCACCTGGCTTTTCTATTTTTTTTTCAATCAACTCTCCAAACGTTCTTCTTTTTTGCTTGTTTTTCTTGACTTCCCTTTTTTAAAGTTTTTCTAAATAGCAGTAGCATGTGTGTACGTGTAATTTTGACAATTCAATTCATCCCAAATTTACAGTGTTTAATATATGACTCTATTGAATGTTGTTGGAAATGATTGACATGACATAACATGACAATATAGTTTAAATTGCAAATCCTACTACACTTTGATATTGAAATATTGACGTACTTGATAAAACTAGGAGGCATTAGGTTAGTAACATTTTGTACACGTCGTCCACATGACAGTAACACGAACAAGAAAACGAAGTTTCCCCATATGTTTCGCTTATTTTTTGTTCTCGATTCCTTTGTCCTTCTAACTTCTACGTAGAAACACAAAAATTGAAATAGAAATCTACCTTTTTTTCGTTCTTAGAAACGAGCAACGAATACGTAAACAGGGCGAGTTCTATAAGCAAATAAAAAACATGAAACGTAAAAGGGATAAACAGGAAAAAAAAGAATGAAACACCTACATATTTTACGAGTCGAGTATGACTTATACCTGCAAATTCTATTTGGAAAAAGAAAAAATTAAATTACTTATACATGGATATGAAATGGATTACGTTTCTGTTTTCTCCGAGGATTTCTTCTCTGTGTATTTTTTTATTTATGCACGGTATCTTAATGCGGCCGAATTAAAGGAGAAAATATATAAAATCGTAAAAGGATATCACCGCTAAAATCTCCAGCTGAGATATCCTAAGGTTTATTCTAAAGTATTTACATCCTAAATTAGTCTGAGATAGTTTAATTAGAGTTAGAAGCGCCAGCCGACTGTTCCAACATCCTCACATTTCCACTTGTTCCCTTTTATCTAGTGCCAGTAAGATTAAGGTGTACTTTAAGACAATTGTCCTGTACTCGGCAACGTTCCTTCTGGATCGAGATAAGCGCCTGCACGACATTCCTCGCCGTCTCGAAGACAATGGACCGTTGCTTCCACGTTGTCTCCGAAGTGTCGCAAAGACAAACACGGAGATAGCGGAGCTAAGGTGCGCGTTTTGTGTTAGGTACGCTTTCGGGTTTCACCCACCACTCTCCCCGTACCCGGTAGTCCTCTTCATCTGCTAATGAAAAGGAATAAATTTCGCAAAATAAACTGAAAATCTTAAGCAGCCCCGTCGTATTGTCCGATTCTTTGTCCGCGTACTTATATGGAACGTGGAGATAAAATGAATCCGTGAAGTCCAAAAAGTGGGTAAATTTCGTCGTTATTGTTTTGAGATGGGTGATACAAAAGATTCATGGTTAGATCTTTCATCTGTTTTATAAAATGGTTGTTCAAATTTTGCTGAGGTCGTTTTAATCATTTGGATGTAAAATTAAACAAATTTTTGCCAAATTTTTTATTTCGAAATTTTTGACTTAAAAAAAAGATGTTTATTTAAAAAAAGTGACATTATTTCAGGACTTTAAAAAAATATCCTCCCATTTGGGGAACACGATACACGGAGAGAGTATTTTTTGCCAAAAACAAAAATTTATAAATTTTATTCACATGTTTATTAAATAAATTCAATTTCAGGTAACGCCCTCTTTGATTGATCTTATTTTTATCTTGTTGCATGCTAAAGCAGTATAGGAATCATTATCTCATTTATGCTATTCTGGACCTCAGTATTTCTGACGTCACTCCTATAAGTACCATTCGAAACTTCTACAATTTTATTTATCAACAATTTCTCATTGATCTTAAAGAGTTGCCCTGGTATCACATTTACGCTGTTTCGAATGTTGATGATAAGCTTGACATTTTTCACAATTTTATTAATTTTGTTTTCGATGTTCATGCACCTTATAAGACCTCTGTTTTTAAAAAACCTGAAGCGCCTTGGCTCACTGATAATATCAAACTGTTGATGTTGATAAGATTAAGAGATAAAGCACTGCTGATATCAGTACTTTAGACTATTACAACAATAATCGTCTCAGCAATGCTGATTTTAGTTTTACCCTACCTTCGGTAGCAGATATTGACACTATTATTTCTTCTCTTAAGTCTAATTCCTGTACTACAGTCTCAAAATGATACAGTACTACTCTCCATTTCTCCTTCCAGTCATCACACATTTGATAAATTCATGCTCAATAGACAGTATATTTCCCAACTGTTGGAAAGGTGCCTTGATTACTCCTCTTCCCAAAACTGCTAATCCTACCACCTTTAGTGACCTCCGATCTATATCCATCCTTCCCCTGCAGGATATAGCTGTGCCACAGTTTTGACACATATTACAGACGAAATTTTTAAAGCAATGGACGATAACTTGGTGACGGTTTTGGTTCTTCCAGATTATTCGAAAGCCTTTGACACTATTAACCACTCGCTTTTGTTAGCTCTATCGGTTTTGATCAAACTGCTTTGAACTTCTTTCAATCTTACTTGAAGAATCGGGTACAGCAAGTGCGTGTTAATGGTAAAATATCAAATCAGGTACCTGTTACATCGGGTGTTCCTCAAGGTAGTATTTTGGGCCCTTTATTATTGTGACAATACTGTCACTTTCAACTTTATGCTGATGATACTCAACTTTTTCACTCATTCCATCCTTCAGATGTTGTGGCAGCTGTTAAAATTAATGGTGGTCCTGAAGTATTTTTCATTGAGTCTGAACGCCATTCTCTCTCTACCAATCCCAAGACATCAGTGGTGTTAGTGTGGTCTTGCCTGAGGTCAAGATTCGTATTGGCAATGTACTCATTGCCCATTCTGACTATTCTAGAAATCTTGGCCTTCATCTTGATACCAAGCTACGATTCAAAGAATACGTTTCTGGACTCATTCGACGAGCTTTTGGTAATCTGAAAATGGTAGTAAGGATTGTCTACAGAGTAATTTATGCAAAATTTTATGCGAATCTCTTCTGCTTTCTCAATTCAATTCTTGTGACCACGTATACTTTCCCTGTCTTGACAGTGTGGATAAGCTGCGCATACAACGAGTTCAGAATGCTTGTCTGAGATTTATTTACAGTAGACGTCGATGTGATCATGTTTCTCATGCACTTAAACGGGCTCATTGGCTTAATATTCGCGATCGAATATCTCTACACTCCATTGTAGTTTTCCATAAAACTATCTGTTAAAAAAACCCAGTTAATTACTTATATCGTAAGATTGCTTTTAGAACGGATGTTCATAACGTTAATGTTAGAAGTAGGGGCCTTTTGATTCCTCCACAACATCAACTACAGTGTTTCAAGAGATCATTCCGATGTAGTATTGTGAAGTTGTACAACCCTATTCCTGCATTCCTTAAAATTTTGTCCATTCTGTCCGTCGGAGTTTCAAGTGGTACTTCTTTTCTTTGTGAGGGGAGTGAAAGCTTTGTCAATTAATTAATATTTCATTGTCATTTATTATATGTCATATGTCACTACACTACACTTACTGGCTCTATTATAGTTATGTCTTTTCTATCATGCTGTTTGTTTGGCTCAAGAGGTAGAGCAGTGGTTTTAATTTTTGCCTGATCTTAAGCCGTTTAGTCCAATTATTCTATTATTATTCTAATATTTCTTTTACTTATGTTCATTATTACTAGTATTATTATTACCTATTTTATATTGTTTAACCTACTTTCTGTACTTTTTATTTTTCTTGTTTGAACTAATAAAACATTATAATAATAATATGGCACACTTTCTTTGCTTCTCCTCCGGAGTTTTTTCTAAAAAGTGTTTATTCCCAGTGACCAAGACTCTCTCTTTTTTCTCAACCTTTGACTTTCGCTAACGGAGTACACTCTCGTCATTCGACAACATTTTCACTAAATTATTGTCCTTCCAAATTATGCCTCATTATTAGACTTCAATTTTCACATCAAAACGATAATCGAAGGCTCTACGATGTTCCTTTTTCAATTCTTTTTCTATCTTTATAGAACACTTCATTCATTCTGTCAAAACGGCATGTTCCTGTGGCGCTTTTCACTTAGCTCGTCAGATGTTTTATCAATTTAAAATTGGGCAAAAAATTTGTCAAAATAGAATTTATGTTCTTGGGGATTATCAATAATAGACAGTTTTTTCATAATTACATCCCCTCCCAGTCCAAAAGAATTAGTGTCAGAAGAATTGCTTTCTATATTGTAGCAATAACCAGTTTCTGAGCAACACATTGCCCAACACTTTAAAACCAAATCTTATAGGTTTTCTTCGAATATATTGTTTGAGATAATGATGTCCAAAATAGCGTATTATTTGTTCATCGATACTTATATTCTCAGAGCAAAATACAAAACGTATAAAATTATTGTTAAGCGCATCAATAACAGGTCTAATTTTGAATGGATTATCTTTATTTTTATCTTCTTTATTTCGATATATCGATTTTTAGACATACATTTTCGAACAATCTGTAAATTCAAATCTTCGTCTTCGCACCAGTACATTTTTTCCTGGGGCATACCTAGAAACTATCTTAGGCAGTCAACAGAAAATGAAAAATGATAGTGATTGTTTTGAGTTGCATATGTAACTGATTGGCGAGCTGTATAGACCATAAGTTCTTCATCGAAAAGCATTTCGAATATTTCTTGTCTTTTAAAATACTTTTCAAATTTTGCTTTTTTGCGTCCCAGTCAATAACATCATTTTGGTCTCGAGTACAATATGAAGGATATATTTTTTGCCATTGTGAAACACTATTCACCTTTTTTCTCTATTTTTGTGGATGCTCTGATGAGATTGAAGAACCAACTGCAGAAATCGAAGATTTTTCTAGATATGAATCTACTTGGCTATGAGAATGAACTTCAATTCTACCAGGAACGTCTATTGGATGTGTGCCTTCCAAAGCATCTTCATCAAAATCTTCTTCATCGCTTACATCTACCCTATCTGGTGGTAATTCAACAATGTCTATAGGCCCAGATTCCTCATCAGAAAGAAAATTTGGATCATCCCAGAGTTCTTGTAGTTCTCTAAGAGAGAGAAACTGTCTAAAAGCCATAACCCTCAGAAAACATTCACGGTGAACGTCTATGCTGGTAGTAAATATATTGTTGTATATTTTACATAGAATTCACCGTGGTTCCCAAATGGGGATAAAAAAAAAGATTTTATACGAAAAAGCATATAACTGTAAACTTTAGGGTAAAAAGAACATTTTATTTTATACACTAATTACATACATATGGATATTGATTCGTTTAAAAAGTTAATAGAAGAACTTGAAATCAGAAAATAAAATTGCATAACACTAAACAATTTAACCCACTGAACACCAAACAAGTTTGTTGTTTGGTGTTCAGTGGGTTAAATTGTTTAGTGTTATACTTCTGCACCAAGAGATCCAGTGAAGAACTTCGAAATAAAATTGCAACAAGAAATCATGACTTCTACTTACCTAAGCATCAACGTGAACAAACACGTGTTAGGGAGTAACTCTAACCTTAAAATTGCAAAGCATGCGCAGTCCCCATGGGGGGGAGGAGGGGGAGATCATAGTACTTCATAGGTTAAACATCTTTGGAACGAGTGCAATGAAAATAGATTAAGCATTAGAAGCAGATTACGTGGTTTCGATCTTCTAGGTCTCGTCAGTGCGCCTCCGAATGCATAACCTAATTCCAACCCCCATTCCCTCTAGTGAACAAGGTTGGCATAGCACTGCCTGGTGTCAAACAAATGAGTTTTTTGAACCAATTATTTATTTTGTTAAGATATCGTTAGCTAACGAACTAAAAATATCTATTTCTAATAATTTCAACTTTGATAAATTGGTGATAAATTTTAAATTCAAAGAAACAAATAGAGCAAACATAAAATCAGCATATTTTAAACTAGAAACGAGGGACAGACATCGTATGCGAAGAAACTGAAACGGAATGAATGCAGTTGACCGGAAAAACGACCGACTATCCGTCCATTTAGACGGTAGAGGTCGATCGAATAAATTCCCCGAAACACATACGGAAACCTACGCGAGCACTCGCATACACACGAGCGTAAAAGGAGACTCTGAAAGGAGGACGAAAAAAGTCACCGTAATAAAATCACTTCTTGCCGAATAGAGATCCTTACGGGCCTCGCGGACTAAATTGTACTCTCCGCCACGGCTGCTGCCTGCTCTGGAAAGATTTAACGATCCCTGTTGTTGCTTCTGCTGCTGCTGCTTTTTTCGTGGAAAAAAGTAGAAGAAGACGAAGGATCTTTTCCCCACCAAACATAAATACGCCTAATTGGCCTCGAGTCTTTGCGACGACTTTCAGAGGAGGAAGCGAATGTTAAAGTAAATGGTCGAAACCGTTAATACCGTTAACGATGCACATAAATAGACTGAGACGTAGGAATTCTTTAGTGTGTAGTACCATACATCTAAATAGGGTTTCCGTAATATAGAAAGTTACGGGTCAAAAATGGATGGATGTAATTCGAAGGAAATTTAAGAGTTGAGGTAAGCAATAATATATAATTTCTATCTCACAATATCTGATTTTAAATCCACAAATTATATTAATTGAGTTGCAAATTTCCGCTCTTTTTTAAATAAAATTTAATTATACGTTATCACCGGTTAATATTAAAATTAAAAGAGAGAGAATTAAATGTAATCACGGTAATTACACAGCTCTTTCAGTTATATCAGGAATTCCAGCTCACAGCATTTTATATCTATCATGCACGGCTGCATCGGAAAGTACATATGCACCTATAATGTGGGATTTATGGAAATATGTAAAATGTTTAAAATGTTATTGGATTATTGCGCTAAATTACTCTCGTTAACGTAATGCCGATCTATGTACCTACGCATATATGTATGTAGATATTATTTGTTGTTCATGTATGCAAATAATATGAGTGCATTTTATCTCGTTATGGCTATTTAGATTTTTTTTTTAATTAATGCAGATGCTTCCATTATCTAATGCACTTTCGAAATGAATTGGTTTAGTTAGGTAGTAGCATTTGGAACATTTTGTAATAACGGTAATTAATTTCGTAACGATTTTAATTGTATTAAAATGTTCATTAAAAGTTCTATGTTGTGCACTGCAAGTGCTTTGATTGTCGCGACCAAGGAGCTGACTCATTCCACGTTAAAAATTAGACCCTTACGCTAGCACACCCTGATGAGCATATGCCGTACTAAATTCGTAAATAACTGCGATGGCGGCATTTTTAAATTACTGTAATATTTTCTTTTGGTTCTAAATATACTCTAAACACGTGTTTCGATCTTATTTGATCTCATCAGCGCGATACATCTATAAATATAGCAATCACAGACACGTATTTGCGTGGATATAAATAAAAATTAATTCAATAACTTAATTCGTCGAAATGCATAAGCTGCCTAACCTTTCTCGAGTTTCGATTCTGAAATCTGTCATTAGAAGACCGACAAATGTCATCATGAAGTTTCCTGATAATTAAACTCATAGATATATTAAACAATTGTTCTCGAACTAAGGGTTGATCGCTGTTAACATAAGTACCGGGTGAACAAAGTCAAGTGAAGGGTGAGTCATCTAAAATTTTCAATTGGGAACAGTGAGTAATTGGCAGCAGTGGTAGCACGAACTAACTTGTACATAAACTGTTTTGACGTATTCTGTAAAGGTTAGGTACCTATACTGTTTCAGTAATCTATAAATATGTAACCAGAAACGACAAAATGACAGCAAATGAAAACAACAAAATGACAGCAAACGAAAACAACCAAATGACAGTATGAAAGTACATATTTGTTCAATGTAGCTAACTGTAGAATGTAAAAATCAAGCGAACCAGGGATTTTTATGCTACCACTACACTTCACTTGAGAATGCTCGCATTGTATCTAGACCATGAAAAACTATCCTTTCCCAAAGTTAAATGCTATTAATATACAGGGTGAGGCACATAAAGTGTTACAGAGCAATAGCTCTCAAACTATTAATCATATTGAAAGTTGACAAAAGTTTCAGTGTTCGGGAAGACGGTCATACTGGGCGACCCAGTTTTTTGATCGGTGTAGGCGTAGAAGCTACGTCAATGTCAACTCCAATTTTTAAATGGAACCATGTATTTTCTTTTCAATAACATTATTACAGATTTTAAGACGAATTCAGCGACCTACAGCACAAGGTCATTGTAGTCACGCAAAGTATGAAAATAGTCGAAAAATCGAAAAATATCGTAATAATCAGCATCAAAGGATCCACTAACTTAGGTTTGGGTCTACCTACAGAAGATGCTCGAAGTGACCACCCTCCGCTTGTAAGCAGTGGTTAATTCTCTGAGGAAACGACCGTCTAACGTCAGCCAACATTTGTGGTGTAATTTCGGTACATGCTCGGCGTATTCTTTCTCTCATGTCGTCAGGCGTGGTAGGTGCTTCCGCCATTACGTGTCCTTTGACAAAACCCCAGAAAAAGTAATCCGTTAGTGTTAGATCTGGCGAACGAGGTGGCCAAGCAACAGTAGCACCTCGACCTATCAAATTTTCATCAAAAATCTCATTCATCACTTGTCTTGCACATAGAGCATAATGGGATGGTGCACCGTCATGTTGCATCCACATGTTTCTGCGAACTAGCAACGGCACGTTTTCCAGTAATTCGGACAGTACATTTTGCAGAAAGTTTGCGTAAACTTGCCCACTTAAGTGACCTTCAAAAAAATGTGGACCAATGACGTGATCGCCGACAATGCTGGCCCAACAATTAATGGACCACGGATGTTGATATCGTACAGTTCTCGTCCATCGAGGATTCGCATTTGCCCAGTAATGCATGTTATGTCTATTCACATTTCCCGTATTTGTGAAGTTAGCTTCGTCAGAAAAAAGCATATGATTCAAAAATGAAACATCCGTGTCCATTTTTCGACGAATCCAGTTACAGAAATTGACGCGATTTTGGAAATCATCGCCGTACAAATCCTGATGCAGTGACATATAACACGGATGTAATTTGTGTTGATGTAATATTCTTAATACAGATCGCCGACTAATTCCACTCTCTCTCTCCATTTGCCTGGTGGCCGCATGGGGATTTTGTGCAGTAAAAGCTAAGATAGCAGCCGCATTTTCATCAACAATCGGTCGACGTTTGGCTCGTGTTTGTTTCATTGTACCGAAGCGACAGAAACGGTCAGCTAATCGCTTAAATGCCGCGTACAATTGCTCAGCGTTTCTGTAATGTTTGCGGCATTCCCCCAGCACCATTAACATATCAAAATATTCTTGATAATCATTCATTTTCGCGATCCAATGTACTCACAATAGAAGGTAATGCGTGACACTGACAGTCGTATGCGTTGACAGTTGATGCTGATTATTGCGATATTGTTCGATTTTTCGACTATTTTCATACTTTACGTGACTAGAATGACCTTGTGTTGTGGGTCGCTGAATTCGTCTTAAAATCAGTAATTATATTATTGAAAAGAAAATACATGGTTCCATTTAAAAAATTGGAGTTGACATTGACGTAGCTTCTACGCCTACACCGATCAAAAAACTGGGTGACCCTGTATGATTGCCTTCCCGAACACTGAAACTTTTGTCTGAAACATTTTTCGATATGATTAATCGTTTGAGTGCTATTGCTCTGTAACACTTTATGTGCCCCACCCTGTATAATACCAAGCCAAGAGTGGGATAAAAAACGCTTTTTGTGTCACGAAATTTCTTAAACATTGTAAAAGTATGATGGAGTTCTACATTAGCAGAAAATAAAGAAGATTTACAAACCTCACAATCAGGTAAATTAAGCTTTCTTAGAAAGAATCCCCATACATAAGGTGACAACTTGATAATTTAAATCATTTTCATCATTAATTGGAACATTTAGAGAAGAATCTTCTAATTCATTCTTATCCAACGTACTATTTCTATCACTTTCAGGCTCAATAGAAGTCATAAATGATTGTAGATTAATTAAGATATGTCCACTATCTTGGTCACAATTGAATACGATAGAAAGAGAAGACACAAAATTATTTAAAATACAAGTTTTAAAAATGGAAATAAATTGTCAACTTGGATTTGTATTATGACCACAACACTGACATATGACACCAAGCAGATTCGCTAAGCGATCTTGATTTAATGATCCTGTTCGCAAGTGTCCAGTTTATTCTACAAGAAACTAAAACCTCTAAGAGTATGAATCCAACTCAACTGGTAGTGGTTTTATCTGACGATTTGTTACTTAAACTTACGTAACTTTCAAATTGACAGTGCTCAATTTTTTCAAAACTTTCATACTCCAATTTTAAGTAAGGCTCTGAATTATTTTTATTCTGAATCTTCCAGCAAAAATTAATAAAATAAAACGTAAAAATTAATGATAACAAAACTTATCCAAAACTTGTTACTGTTTACTTTATAACCTCACAAAATAATTTGTAAACACTACATTATAATTTGTAGATATAGACACATCGAAAAAAATCATAATTAGAGTAGGCTATGTGAATGGATTGTTACTTTAGCCACTTTCACATAATGACATTTATTCCTTGACATTTAATTTGAGGTTATAAACTTTGGTTACAGTAAAATGTCAAATAATAAATGTCATTATGTGGTAGTGGCTAAAGCAACGATCAAAACATTTACATAGCCTACACCAATTATGTTTTTTTTTCGATGGGACGTTATTTTCGGTACCGTGCACTGTTGCCATATCGCACACTTTTATAGTTAACCATATTTATTCAGATTTCTTGATAATAAGAACAATAAAAAAAGTTTTTGTTACAATAACGCTAAAAACTTTCTCATTCTTCATAATAAAACCTTCCTTGATGTTTGATTATAATCCCTTTAGATACAAAACTTACAAAAATTTGGCAACAATACAATATTTAGTACGCTATATGAATCCGAGATAGCGCGCACATCTTGCCCGAAATTTCAAATTTGAACAAAATGTCGCGACTTACGTGTGCAGGATTCCACGCAATAATAATGCGCCCTGTATGACATCTGGAAGCATTTGAAAATTTATCTTCAGATACCACCGGCAACATTAGATCATACTCTTGTCTGTTCCCCCACTCTCGATGCAATCCGCTGCTTCTCTAGTTCTTCCTTCTCTTTCCTATAAATACATAAATAGTGCCTTTTATCATTTGGTGAATGGTTGCCCCATTATAGATTGATTCTATCATTATTGTTATTATGGTATCTGGCGTAACTATGCAAAATATCCTCATATGCACTCATATGCAGATTCAGTGTTTTCCGTTTCGTTGTCCCATCTCATTTGCAATTTGGTTTGCTCGCATGGCTAACCTCGCGGTTAATTTCCGATCATATTGTCTGTGAGCATTGGTGTAAGTTTCTCCTGAGTCATTAAGTCAACTTGATGATCTTAATGACCTTCAAAAGACCATCTTTCGTCGATGGTAATTCCAAGATAGCTCAAAATCTTGACAGGATCTACATCAACTCCTTCCAAAGTGAAGACGATATGGTTTCTCCTCATTTGCCCTTAACTATTATGGCCGCTGTTTTGTTTACGGCTAGTGTCAACCCATGCATTTTAATCCGGACCGCTGATCTGTTCGAGGCATATATTGGTGTTTTCCATTAATGTAGAGCACCCTGAGGTACCCCTGCAGTTGTCTTCATGAATTCCTCTTTCTCAATCATCTCCTGTCTTTCAGAGAGCTTGGCACGAAATTAATTAGGTAAGTGATAGCTCCTTGATAATTAGATTGTGACACTATAATCTCTTTTATTGTTGTTTTTATTTAAAACGCAATTTTCAAAAATGTAGCTTTTTAACATGATCGTCAATATAATTAATTGCAGCACTAGTTGCCAACAGAAAATCATCAAAAGGTCCTTTGTACGCTCTCCCCGCGATATTCCGGACGTAGTGTAGTACCTGACTCTTGGCCCAGCTTATTCCCTCTAGTCTGGTCGATATTCCAGGCTGAGGTTGCAGCGATTCATCACTGTGTCAGAGAAGTAGATAGATGGACCGAGCCAGGTAAAAGCGTCGTTATTAACTCTGATAGTTAGGCAGCACTTAAAGCTCTCAGTTCTGCAAATGCTGACTCAAAGCTAGTTTGGGACTGCGTAAAAGCCCTAAATGAGGTGGGCACCCAAAGGAAAATAATTTTGCCCTAGATCCCCAGCCACGTGGGCGTGAAGGGAAACGAGGCTGCAGATGAGCTGGCCAGACGAGGTTCGTCAATGCCTTTCATAGGAGCTGGCCCTTTCTTCGGCATCACCAAATCGCAAATTAAAAAGTCCATCTACGAATGGACATAAAACAGGTCCAAGGAATGGTGGAAAAGATCACCAGGACAAATACAGGCAAAGGAGTTCCTAAGGGAACAGAGGCCTGAGTTTACTGAAAACCTGCTGAGTAAAGACAGGACGACTGTCAAAGTGGTAGTAGATTTGATGACCGGTCATTGCAGACTGAATAGGTACATATTTAACATCGGCTTGGCAGATTCTGTCAAGAGGAAGAAGAAACCGCAGTTCATGTTTTGTGCTACTGCGATGGCCTAGCGAAGACAAGGTTTCTAGCAATGGGCGTAGAGAACCTCATAGTTAACGGCTATATAAAGGAGTTGCTCTCAAAAATTACGAAGGCGAAACCAGAGAGCGTTTTTTAAGGAAAAAAGGGATCATAATAGACCCATTCCTAACCTAACCTATTGTCTCTAGGTTAAGTTGGCAGATCTTGAGGCATGTCCCAAGATTTCTAGTCGGAAGATCCTGGTAAGGAACAGAGAGTTTGCTATCATATCTGGCATCATGTGCTTTAGCTACGAGATCTAAGGATTGTTTGGATGCCAGCATTGTTAGCTCTTTAGCGTGACTTAAGGTAAATCACGTGGAGACAAGCAAACTTGGCACCCCACCTCCCCCCAAGTTGATGTCCTTTCTTAGGAAGAACACTCTATGGGTCTATAACCTATCGATAGACATATACAAAAAATAATTACGGTTTGTTTTTGTTTATATTATTAAATCAAATTAATTAAACATGATAATTGTTCTAATTCTTCTAATCTCTAACGCAGTCTACTTTATTAATTTAGGAAACCTTTAACAAAAGCTCTTTTCATATATATTTCCCTTTGAGTTTACCGAAACAGAAGCAGAACTTCCAATACCCATTTCCATTATTTCCTCGTTCACCCCTTACGCCAATGTTCCTGCGAGTCTTTCAGTAATTTTAGTGGTTTCTCCTACCTCAATTACGGTAAGAGATTGTTTCATTATTTATGTAGTTATTCCAGGGACTGTTTTATACTTTTATATCTCATGCTAGCTTAGGGGATCCTCTTCAATAAAACGGACTTAGAGGAGTAAGCGACTTGAACATTACAACAAACGAAACGGTACGGCAGCTTTCTACTATGAGACTAAGTAGATACTTAAATAATTCCGAAATCGTTCTCATCACACTATTAAGGTCTTCCGTTTAAGGGAAATAGCTGTCCGACGTATTAAACCGGGCGTTTAAATTTATAGTCGTCTACTGTACTTATTTGTCTGAATTGTTGTTTTGTTTTTCTTTTCGTCCGGTTAAGTCTCCGGGAATTTCTCCTCGCACTATGTGAGGAAGCTCTACTGTACCTTGGGGAGATGGGAGGTATACGAATGATTTACATTTAAAGCAAAAATATTGCGTCCGCGATAAATGCTGGTGTAGTAGGATTGTTGCCTGCGCGTCCGGAATCAGGTCAATGAATGCATTTCGAGAAACGTTCTTGTTGTTGTTCGTTCGTTAAGAATGAGTAATGGGTATTGAGGACGGGAAAAAGTTGGAACGATGTTGCGATTAGTTGATTTATTTAGAAAATTTAACCGTTTATTGTACGTATTGCATGGGTAGATTCAAAGGAGAAACGTAAACACAGTATCCGGATTATTATCTTTACGGTATGTTGTAACATCTTTTTAGAGAATTCGAAAATAGTCGTTAATTACCATAATTCATATGTTGGTGGTGCAGTGCCAACAGTGATATTAAATTAAATTTCTAACTAAAACCTCACAATGACCACATTGCATTCATAACAGGATAATACCATGATCATATTGGTGATAAACAAAGCTGGCAAGTTAGACTTTGTCTGAAAGAAGTTTAATTACAGCAATAGAAATTCAGAACCTGTCTTGTGTCGATTAAACAAAACTAAATATAATTTGATCTATTGTATTAAATTTTGACAACCATGTACCTAATGCAATTGTGGGCTAAATTGTATTCTTGATTGGTTCTTGTGTCTTCTGGAGAAGTTGTGGTCAAACTGATGAAGTTTTAAAAACTCAAAAAAAAGAAAGAAATATACAGGGTGGTTGATTTTTCATTGTGCACTCATTATTTCCGTTAGGAACAAAATATTAAAAAATTGAAAAATTAATCTTTTACAATTTTGTACGCTCTCTCTAATTACGTAAAATACAATGCCATACTTTAAAAAAAAAAAGAGGAGCGAATGACAGTTCGGTATTTTTAAATTAAACACCCTGTATTTTTTTTTTTGGTTACTCAGATAGTGTATTAAATTTCATTTTTATTTTACCTCTAGGCAATAAATGACCTCATTATGACGAAAACGCAAATTACTCAAGTAGGCTTTGGAAATGAGATTGATGGGTAAAATATGTCATAATAACAAAAATACAGATTACATAAGTAGGTTATGAATTTATTGCACAGAAAAACAAAAAATACTACTTCAGAAATTGTTCAAAATGTCCACCATTTTTGTTTATACACATCTGAGCTCTACACAATAAATTCTTTCGACATTTACATAGTATTTCAGGTGTAATTTCCTGTGCGGCTAATTGAATTTTGTTCTTTCGTTCATCTAGCGTATTTGACACACTACTATAAACCGTGTCTTTGATAAAGCGTCTACAATGAAAATAAATTAAGCGCTAGAAGCAGACCACGTGGTTTCGACCTTCTAAGTCTCGTCAGTGCTTCTTCGAATGCAAAACATAATATTTTTATATTGTGACTAAATCTATGTTCACCGGTTTTGGAGTTATTTCCGATTTCTCCGTTTTTCACAACAGCTGGCCATCTTTTCCCTCGCATTTCACCAGGATTGGAACTGGCAGCACAGTTGTTGTTGTTTGTTGTATAAAATGGGCCGGGTTTCTATCTTGCTGTAACGACATTTTTTGTGCCTGGATGTTAATAGTCAAGTTTTGAATCAATCTTGATATTTTAAAACCATTTGGCCGTTAAGGAATCCATTAAAAAAATATGGCCCCACCACATGGAGGGCCAACATTTCCTCCCCAAATATTTATTAAGCAGCGCTGTTGACAATATGTGGTCAATATTTCATCTACCAAACTATTCTTGGATTATCGACAGAATAATAACGATGATTATGTCTGTTGACGCATCCAGTGTTATGAAACGTTGCTTCACTAGAAGAAGAAACGATTCATAAAAATGATTTTCTTGAAGAAGCAATTGTGCCGCCCCTCCACTGAAAGTGATTTGCACTCAAACCCTGTTGCAACCGATTGTGGTACGCATGAAATGACTCACTTATTTCAACTTCTTGCCGTACACTTGCTTAACTAGTGGTTGGATTTTCTGTAATTGTCAACAAAACTCCCAACTCATTTATCTCAGCTGTTGCCGTCTTTGTTCTTTCTAGCTTTTTGTAGTTAGCGTTTCCTGTTTCAACAAAGTGCTCAGTAAGTCTGGTAAAACTGGTCGCTTCTGGGAGTCGTCTTTCGGGAAACCCAGCCGCATAAATTCTATTGGCAATAAAAAAGTTTTTCTCACTCTCACTCACCCAATACAAAAACCATATCAATGAGTTCTTCCATTCAATTTCTTTTTAACATATTACCCATTTAAGTACACCTATTTATTTTGGACAAGAAATGCCAAAATTTATGGCAATAAACTACATGACTGTTTTCCGGTTTGTGTTCCGGGTTTGTTTCTACTGTTAAAAACTGAAAAATTGGAGATGGTCAGGATGATACCTGTATAGAATTAAAAGAAAATTAAAAGTCACACACTGATTAGGCAAACAAAGTTCTTTATTTAATCAATGATATATTCTCCATCTTGTTCTATAATCGGTTTCCAACGATTTGGCAGCATACGGATGCCTCGATCATAAAAACTGTGCGGTTTAGATTCGAAGAACGAAGACACGACGTTTTGTAAGGCATCCAAGAAGTCAAGTTTTTTTCCATTTAAAAGATTTTGCAATGACCGGAACAAGTGATAATCAGATGGTGCGATATCAGGAGAATACGATAGATGAGTTAGGACATCCCATTTTAGGCTGTTCAGTTTGCGCAGCGTCAGCCTCGAATATTGTGGTCTGGCGTTGTCCTGATGAAAAATTACGCGCTTGCGATTTGACAGTACTTTTCCGAATCAATCGTTTGGCCAGCGGAGAGAAACTCAAAATTAATTATGCCCTTGCAATCCCACCTTCATCGGATGCAAACTGGCCTTTGTCATTGCTCACCATGCTCACTTGCCATGGGCGTTTGCGCTGAACGTTGTTGTACAGGATCCATTTCTCATCGCCCATCACTAACCGATCCAAAAACGGGTCGTTTTCGAGCCGTCCGAGTAAAGAAACGGCAGCAGAAATTCGCTTTTAGTTTGAGCAAATGGGGCATCAAATCGAATTTCATGTTTTTTAAACGCCGAAAAGCTGTTGATCGATCAACGTTAAGTGCTGTAGCAACTTCCTGTGTTGAAATTCGTGGAGTATTCTGAGCGCACAATATCGTCATCAAAGTTTGAAGGTCGACCTGAACGTGGTTCGCCTTTAAGGTTAAACTCTTCCTGGCGAAATTTCCAAAGCATTTTTACACAGTTCGTTTAGCTGGTGCTTGATCTTGATCAATCTCTTGAATGTTTTTTTATGGTTGCTGCAACGCTTATTCCCTTCCGAAACTCGTAAAGCATAACATGCCATGAATGCATCTTATCGACACTCATTTTGAAAGAAAGTTTTGTTTGAAATGAAAGCTGCACACGTCACCTTTCCAACGATCTGCCTTACGTAGATGGCAGTATTTACGCCGCTTCTAACGCTATCTATTGGACTTCCACACGAACTTTTGTACTCACCAGAAACAAATCAAGTTATCCATGATTTTAGACCTCGAAAATTAATACCCCTGTATATTAAATGTATTTTTGATGAAACGCGTGTGTTCTTTCATGTTTAAGCAGAAATTGGAAACCGCATCTTTCTAACTTTCACAGTTTTGAAGATATTTTACAATTTAGAATTAGTGTTATTAAAAGAATATATCACTGGTGCTCTTAAGAGTATATTTGTTCTGGGAGGTGGTACAGCAAAAGACTGAGGAGCAAGTTATAGTATCCGTACACTTCTGATCAAGATGATGGTATTAAAACTGAGAATCTCCGGATCTGTTCTGCTTGATCGTAGATTGAGTCATATCGATAGGATAGGAAGAAGAGTAAAAATAACATCAGGGCCTTTACTATAACAGTTGTAGACGGTTATTGTGTGCCTGTAATCGCTGGAGTTCGGATATGTCAGCTCCTTCTTCAGGAATAATAAATCTGCTATCTTGTAGTAGCTGGTGTGCCCTGATCGTCTGTATCTTGTCGACGTCTGGTAGAATTTTGGTATAAAGAACTTCCTTATCCATATTAGTCATTGCAACAACTAGTGCTCGAGGAAGACATAAATTGTCTTTTTTAATTTATGGCAATTACACTCCTCTTCGAAGGTGTTGTAGTGTCGTCTACGTTCTTGTCGTACTGGCATCTTGACGGTGGTAATACCCAGGCAGAAGGTTTCAGTAGACAGTCCTGTGGAGTTAGTTTGGTAAATCCTCGATACCATATCCCAGAGGTGGTCGAAAGTCACTTCGGACGCTTGTTTGCCCCCTAGCTAACTCCTTCGAACACAAGGTGAAGCCCACCTTATCTGAGCCACCCAAACCTTCTACGCCTTTCTCGACAATCTCATTGATGGCCCTCTTTATCCACCTGATGGGCTCCTCGTTGGAAGGTACCGGTCGTATTTTAAATTCCAGAGTACGTCCATGGCTGGATTTTTTTATACGTATCTTTTATCTATAATAAATTTCGCCATTATCTACAAATGAAAACATAATAATTATATGTATAGCATGAGTCATACGTCCGTTGTGACGATGGAAAATTAATAAATATACTTATTATTCCTCTTAAAACAGTACCTACCTTGAGACAGAGATGCTGATGTGGTTTACGCTTGGATCAAATATTGAATATAACACTATAGACTAATTTTTCTAGGGGTTGGCTACCTTACATATAGGTTTACACGTACCGACTATAAAACACACTAAAAAATTCGCTCGTCCAATATTACAAGGTTCTAAGCAACATAATGTTCGAATTGAGAAAATCGAGTTTGAAAATTCTAAAGGTACGATTTTAAAAAGGACAACTTTTCTGATTGATTTATTTATCCCTTTTGGTTCGATTGTATCGTAAATAGAATCTTAACGTACAAAAAAGAAAAAATATTTACCAGAGGTTCTCGCAATTGTTGCTAAAAAAAAAAACAACATACTTTGTTCCTCCTAAGAAAAAATATTTTTTTTAGAAACGTGTATCATATAACTTTGGATCAAGTAGAATCAAGAAAACAAGTTTTATATTTGATTTTAAAAAAGCATTTTGAGAAGTCTAAACCTTGTATATTGTATCGCCCTGTATGTTGCAACGACCTGACGCCAACACATCTGACGGCTTCCTTCCTAACGGGCACTTCCTTTTATCTTTCACAAAATAATTAAATAATTGCTGAAGATTTTGGATGAGAACTTCTCAGCCACAAATCTGCAAAAAAGCCTAAGACCTGACAGCAGAGCCAACAATGACCAATGCTAGAGTAGAGTAATTGTAGAATAGCAGACAACCATCACTCCATAAAAGAATCTCAAACAATAAAGGGAATCTAAAACCAGCCAACCAAATCTAATCCGAATAACAGCTTAATACCTGATCTTCAAATTAGTTAGATTTGTTTCAAATCTAAAATGAAACCTAAATTTAAGTAAAGCCTATGATAACCAATACGTAAAGCTCTTCTGCTTTGGACACAATATAAGTAGACACATTTGTTGGTTAACCTGCAAGCAAAGTTGCATCCTGTTGTTGATCCGTTTTTGTTAGACCCTAAATGAAAAGTCTGAATTATGAATGAAAAAAAAAAAGAAAATTAATACGCATCAATAAAATCTTAATATCATATAATCTACTAAGAATATTACATAAAATGGGCTGGCTGGCAGTGGAGATGAGTCCTAGATGTTAAATTCTTCTAAATTAAAGTCGAAGCAAAAATTTTGGAGACAGAATCATCCTTCGTTCGATTTGTATTTCCCACATTGAGTTTCAGTGTCAACATATTTAATACTATGCAAGGCAGACTTGATGACATCATCCAAAACTATATTCATCAAATTGATGGCATAGAAAAGAAATATATTTTTTACTAAAAAATCTGTCATTGCTTTTTGTCTTGATTCAGTTTTTTCTATGAGAAATTCATTTATTAAGAGTTTTGACATTGACATTGACAATTCTCAGATTATTATAGTTAAGTTAAAACTAGATGGCGCTTTTTGAGGCAGATCAGGCGACTTAAAACAACAATAAATTTAAAAGCTACCTTAATTTAAAACAGAACATTATTTAAAAATTTCGATTAATCACTTCATCGACATGCAAGTTGAACTTGGATTAGCCAATGAAATAATTTATTCCTTCCAGCTCTACGCGTACAAAGAAGCGGCCTTACATTTTTCGTTAGTGATGCAATTTTAATTCTTAGGGATGTATCCGGTTCTAATTTAATCTTACTGAAAGCACTGAACAAAATGAAATTGCTTGTTTACTAATTCCTCGCTTTAATAAATACACAAAATTACTAGTACATAACATCTCGCGTTTTATAATAAACATTCCGTCTGTATTTTCCCCTGATGGTGCCTGCAGTCGTTTCTTATATTTTGTTTTTCTTTTTCTGAGATCCACCAACTTCCCTCCCCTACGTTTCCACATTTACGGAGTGGGTGAAATGCAATAAGGATACATCCGTAGCACCGTCTCTCATTAATCAAGCGTTTATGTTTTACGGCGTTGTTATGATTGCTCGTTCCTCTCCAGTTTTCTTTTGTATATATGAGGAGGCGGTCGTTTATTTTAGATAGAAATTTATTGGGTGAAACGCATGCGGTAATGCTATTTTCATTGTGTTCTCTTTCTCATATAAGAGACGGGATTCTTCTCCCCCGTTCCTACCTCTAATGAATATTTAGAGCATTTTCGGGACCGAAAGGGGATCGTTGGTGTTCTGTAGCTTTAGCTTTAATTATTTTGTAAATGATGTTTATGTATCGCAGTTCTATAAGTGCGTATTACAACCGGGAAAAGTTTGGAATTAATTAAATTGGAACGATGTTCTTTCTTTCGTTTGTTTTATTTCAATTATTTTCGACAAAGTCTATATTGTGCTGTTTGTTTGTAGAAGCTGCTGAAAGGAGAATTTTTTAATTTAATTTCAAGGTATATTGCTGCGTTGTGTAATTGAGATGGTGACTTGTCCATTTCGAATTTCTTCTAATGAATTTATCGAACGTAAGAATATGCATTTTGCTTTGCTAAATTGAAAATCCTCGATACAACATGACAGCAGCAACCAAGAGAAATTTCGATTAAATTTTATGAAAAAAAAACCTCACAGGAAAGAGTTCGTAAGAAAAAAAAAATTGATTAAATTTAAGATCACGTTACAGAACAAGAGCCTGTAATTTAACTTTCTATTTATTTACGAAGATATGCTTAATATCCTTGGCAATCAATGAGAGATTCTGGTTCTCCAAACTCTAAGGAGTTTCGTGTTCAAAAATCTACTGCAAAAGTTTTCGCTTTAGTTTTTTGCGATTGCCATGGAGTAATCATGATTGATTTTCTGGATAAAAGATGGAACAATAACTGGAAATTATTGTTCGACGTTACTGACTACTCTACGAGTGTTTTGTTTTTGTAAAGAAAACGCATTTGCCATTGCAAAGTTTTGAATTACTCGAACACCCTCTTTATTCACCAAATTTGTCTCCGTCCGACTACCATATCTTTCCTCAACTGAAAAAAAATTTTAAAGGTCGCAAATGTTCCTCCAACAAAAGAGTGATAGAAGCTGTGAAGGGCTGGTTTGCAGAGCAAGATAAAAATTTCATTTTGAAAGTTCTAGAGAATTGAAGTGGTCGCATTTCATGATGTGGGTAACTAAATTTCATCAGATCATTAAATCGTCAACATTTCACGATTTGGTCATCCATGTTTGGCCCTATCGTGGAAATAGGGTGTCCATAAAATATTTAATAAGAATCTAGAATGTGTTAGGAACTTGTTTATTCTTCTCTAAGTCCAAGATCACATGGAATGCACAAACAATTTTTATATGAATTAAAAATTAAAGAAGACGGTCTTACAATATTTCAGTCATTTGTTGGCGCATGACAAACTTTGATGACACTTTGAAGAACAAAGATTTTTGCTTTTGAAACATACGCATCTCTTTGTACGGCATTGGTTATTTGCTGACTTGCATAATCATTTTTAAAAGCCTTGGCCTCCAAATAAAGATTGGAAAGTTTTCAGCTTCCCTTAATGATATTGGCAATTCTGATATATCTTCAGAGTAATTCTTAGACGATATCCGTATGTCCTGCCGAGAAAACCAATTTTTAATTCTCCCTGAATGAGTTCCGATTTTGTAAACTCCGTCTCTAAAATCAACTAATCTTCCTGCAATATTTTTGGTGTCGAAAGGTCCACGGTCAATTTTAGGTACATTCAAAAACACGTTAAATGTCAACAAATGCAGAATTATGAGCTACACTAAAAAGCAGAACTCTATTCTATTTGACTATACCATCAATGGAACTTCACTTGTTCGAGAAAAAGTTGTGAGAGACTTGGGTATTTATCTTGATGATTCCCTTACCTTTTCCACTCATCGTGAAAACATCGTAATGTCAGCTATGAAGATGTTAGAATTTTTGATTAGAAGCTCTCCTTTGTTTCATATTGAAACAATTAAATTAGTTTACTTCGCATTCGTTAGATCTAAACTGGAGTATGGTTCTCTGATCTGGCATCCATTCTACACTTCCCACAAGGAAACTGTTGAGAAAGTTCAAAGAAAACTTTTAAAATATTTATACTTCAAGCAGGGAGGTTCGTACCCCGAGCGTGGCTATGACTATCAGCTTCTGCTTCACCAATTTGATGTTGAATCGTTGGAGGTTGGACGACAATTACAGCTTATAAAATTTGTGTTTAACCTTGTGAATAACAATATTGATGCTCCTTATCTCTTATCTCGCCTTCAATTTCTTGTCCATCGTTCATCCTCAAGGTCCTCATTCACATTCTATACACCATATACTCGCCTAAACTCTTCACTAAATTCCCCTATAGTGTCAATGTCACGCAGCTTTAATCTAATATCATCACTTTGCGACATACATTTTACACCTCTACAGACAATATTGTCAATAGCAATTGATCAGTTATCGTGATTCTGTAATTCTTTGACACATTAAAATATTATGTAATTTTTTCTTCCTCATTGAATTTTTAATGTTATGTTGAGTTCAAGTAATCATTTATACTTAACTTTTGTAGTTCTTATTGTAATATATTAATTGTATCTTTTGTCCTTTATTTGGAGCAATCTGTTGGGCAAATAAATATATTATTATTATTATTATTATTATTATTATTATTATTATTATTATTATTATTATTATTATTATTATTATTATTAGTATTGTATGATCAATATGAATTTCATTTCATTATAATACCAGACGTGATAGAAGATATTTGTTTTTATAATAATTATTAGGAATACAAAACAAAATAAGTTTGTATATAATTCATAAGGAAAAATAAAAAAAATGAAAATTTGTTGTTCTGTGTTCATTCACCTTCAAATGTAAAATTAAAGAATACGTCGCTTCTGCAGTTTGCCCATCAAACATATTTGGATATAATCGGTCCGATACTTCGACGTTCAAGCAGTATGGTTGGCCATCCTTCCCTCTACCATATAACGACTGATTGACTTCATGTTTCATCGTGTAGCGATGGTACGCCTTGCTCGTGACGGATACTCCCGCTATTGATGGATCCTCTCATTGTGTTATAATCGCACGCTTAGATTATACAGGCTGTCCTTTTTAAAGGAACATATTATCGAGACACACGAGTGAAATTGGGCTCTTATAATGTTTAAAATTTAATTCTTTCATTCAAATTTGTTATCTCTAATGTTTTATCCTTGAAATCATTGTATTGAGGTTGTAGTATAAATTTTGTTATTCTATATTTTTTTAATTTTCCGAGAAAGGATGATAAACTTCTCCGCAGAAGCACAAGTAATATAAACATTATTTTTACCACATACTCGGTAGTTTAGTATTGTAGGTAGGTACTCTATAATAATAAACAAACTGATAAACGTCAGCTGATATTTTTGTATACGACATGCATGATAAGTAAATTTTTATCAATCGTTAGATATAATTTAGATAATGCTTGCCTAGATACCAGACCCGGTAAAATCATAGCAAACAATACAACAATCTCGCGCTCTAGTGTTTTATGTAGCTATACATACATAAATAGACAATGTGAGTTCTATTGGAATATATCTTCAATAAACAGGGACTAAGTGCATATTTAAGTAAGTACACATCTGGATTATTTAATATTTTTCTTTATAAATCCATTGTTTATCGAATCGTGGGAGTATTACGATATTATTTTATTATTTTTGTTACAGATTATTGAAATGAAAATGGAAGATCTACATAAAAGTTTTACAAACCTTATTTATAATGCTCCATTTCAAAAGCTACTTTAAATATTTAATACTCTACGTAACTTATCGACTTTAGGTATGTATGTAGGTACATACGTCATAATATTATTCGCTTTATGTATACTTATATGTATATCATGTGCTCGGTACATTTTTGCTTCTATTACAGATAATAAGCAATATCAATTAAAAACAAAATGGAAGATGAATTCGCCAATTACACAGTTGTCACTGAAGATATTTCAAATTCAGAATCCTCAGCGCTTCATATAACTCTAATGATTGTATACTTAATTTGGGTATTATCCTGCATTATACCGAATATAATTCTAATATGGGTATTTAAGATTCATAAACTGTACCAAAATAATTTCTATTTCATCATGATCATATGGGGTTTGAGCAATATATTCCAAACTTTCAATTCACTCTACAAAATATTTGTCCCTGAAAGATATCTAATAGATCCAACAGCCACAATTTTTCTTGTATTCCATTGTGTTATGACACAGGTCCTAATGATGTTAGCCGCAGCATTTTCTTTCGACAAATTTGTAAATAGTGTGAAGTATTGTCGGAAAATGATCTACAATAATTTAACGATAAGCGGGATTAATTTAACCGTAACATCTATATTATTCGTTTTTAATATTACTAACATTTTAATCTATACGATAACATTTAGCTCGTTCGCAACTATAACCTTAATAGTTTATATCGCAAGACTGATTTACGTATATTTTAAAGGATCTAACGAAGAGAATTTCCGTTTAAGATCCGTAATGGCAGGTATTTGCATTATCACCAATTATTTTTACGTTATCTGGTTACTTTTGAATAAATTAACAGATCTAGCGATATCAGAAGTGTACGGTATAGTTACATTCGTTGTATATTCAAATGGTTTCGTGAATTTATTTTTATTGAATCGTTATGATGTCGTTACCGGTGATATCTTGAGACGTAAATGGAAAGATATCAGGAATGTATGTAAACGAAGGCGAAGTATTGAGCAAGATGAAGAAGCAATTTGGAAAGTAGGCGACGCAAAATTCTATATTAGCAGGGATTTGTCTTTAATTGAAGAAACGTGGAAGTCTATGTCGAATGAGGAAGGAACTAAATCTTAATGTGTATATAATTATTAACTCAGATTTTGTAGTGTAGGTTATTTATATTAATTTTTTCTTGAATTATTAAGTTTAAAATAAAACGATTTTATAAGAATTTAAGTGTTTGATTAATTTAATTATACAGGATGATGAGTATTAGACGCACATCTTCGTTATTTTAAGTTTTCCAAACCTTCATTTAAGACAGTTTGATCATCAAAGTTTATGATCTCATTTCATACGATTGTCGTTTGTGTTATAACCAATATTATGGGCACATCAAAAGAACCTATTACCATATCTTACATAGATAAAATAAACAAAAAACCCAACCAAATAATGGGCTGAAGCTGGTTATAGTGCCTGAAGAAAGCAAAAGCGATCTCATCAGCTAATAAGATCACGAAAGGTGTGTTTTGGCTTCCGCGTGGTGTTACCTTCTTAGATTATCCTCAAATGGGCAAAACAATCACAGGAGAGTAGAACGTATCATTATTTTTTTAAATTTGCATACGCTCTGAAACATCTGTGTACCATCAAAGCTTGGGTCAAGAAGTAGATTGCGGTATTTGCAGTTCATCCAGAGCCTAATGTTCTGGACCAGGTGCTTTGTCTGTTGGGCTTTCCATACCCCCTTATTCCACTTATTCTGCCATTCTGTTAGGCTGTATGGCATACCATATTTGCATCTTCCTCCACGTGGCCAGCAAGTCGATTGATGCGCTGTACCAGTAACTACCTTCAGGGCCACCAATGGTACGGTCCTATACAAGGAAAATTTTTTTCTTAAGGTAAGTAAGAACCGTTGGTGGTAAAATATCGGAAGCAATGTTTTTTCTTCTCCGTATATTGTTAGCTATTGTCTCCTCCTATATGTAGTATGTTTTTTTAACTCTTGCCATAGGGAATTGCATGGTAAAAGTTCGACCCCGTGTTAACTTTTGTTCTGATGAAAATATTTAAACCATTTTTGGAACAAAGCTGGAAGATTCTTTAAACTATCGCTTAGATTACAATTCAATATTCTAAATTGTCGAAAAAGTTTTGAAAAAATATTTTTGTGAAAGTTTTTTGCCAGTGTAATTTCTAGCAGGCGTTGTTTAAAAAAATAAATAGCGAAAGTTCCTCGAGACTGGAAGACAAGAACATGTAAACATTTATTTATAAAAAAAAACAAAACGTAGAAATCATTAAAGTACAAATAACTCAACAAATTTACAAAGATTATCAGTAATTATCAAAGGAATTGTTCTAAGTCTTAGCTAAGTCTAAGCGATCTTGAAAATTTCATCGAGTGTTTTTTAGTTCGCACTGTAATGGAATTACAAGCTTCAGTTATTCTTGCCCTTAGTTCCTCCACACTTTCTGGTTGACCTCTTATGAGGTCGTAAACTTATGTTCCTTAATGCTCCCCCATAAGAAAAAATCAAGTGGTGTTAAGTCAGGGCTTCGAGCAAGTCAATGGAATGGTCCATATTGGCCAATCCAACAGAAAATGTTTCGTTTAAAATCTCTCTGACGATGGCAGCAAAATGAGCTCGTGTTCCATCCTGTTGAAACATTATTGCTCCGTTGCATCTCAAAGCATCCACCTGCGGGCCTATCTCCGTTTGAAGAAGATCTATGTTTTTATGCTGGTTCAAATTGACGTCAATAAAAAATGGCCCTACTAAGTGATTCCCTAAAATTCTTACCCACACGTTGCGTATGTGTTTCTTGCGTTCTGTAGGGACTTTTTCTTGCCCAAACCTGTCTGTTTTGTTTATTAACTTTGCTATTTAATGTGGAGGAACTCTCACTAGAAAATAGAATGTTATTTAATATTTCCATTAATTTTTTTCCATCCAGAATTCACAGAATTCAATTCTTGGAAAGTAATCACAGTAGGCAGTAGTTTATGCACTTCTTTAAATTTTGTATAACTTTTCAAAGCTTTAAAGCAGCTGGTTCTTGAAGCGTGAAATTCTTCTGTCAGTGAAGTAAGTGTAGTGGTGTTTTCTTTTTCAACCGCCATACAGATATTCGTTCTTAAATTTTTTGTAACAACATACGAATTTCTTTTCGTTTTTTGTGCTCATAATTTAAGCAACCCCTGGCACGAAAAGCATTGTAATATTTGAGTATTATAGTTTTACTGTTACAAGTTCAACACGTTCCTTAATTGTGGAAACAGACATTTTTAAACAATTGTTTACAATTTAAACAATTGTTTACAATAATTGAGTATTTGGCAGAACTTGTGAATAAAATGACATTTGTAAATTTTTGATTTGTCAGATTATGCTGTCATTACCTTCAAGTTTGAAGAGTAAAATTAGTCAAACAAAACTGATTGTGGTTGTTCAAACAGTATACATTATGTAGTCTTATTGGTGATTTATTACTTAAAGAAAAATTACCACCAAATCATCCGGTATCATTTTTACCATGCAATTCCCTATGGCAACAGTTAAAAAACGCCTCATCGTGTAGCGATGGTATGTGCTGTCCGCTGGGGATACCTCCACGATTGATGGATCCCCTCCCAGCAGGGTTGCACTATCGTATTTGCAACTTTTGAACTAATACACTTATAAGAACATATATGTATAAATAACAATTTACTACTTTTTGAGCAACACCTTCTTGCTTAATTGATAGTATATGGTTCTGGGAAACACTTTTAGGGTGACGCATTAAAAGAATAAGAGTTAAATAACGAATTTCAAATGTTTTAATAGAAAAATAATAAATTCTTCATTTTAGTATTACCGAAAAGGTCGCTCTGGAAAGAAAAGAACCAAACACTTAATTAAAGATTAATAATGCCTGGGACCTCCTCTAGCTCTTATGACCTCCTGGCAACGTCCTGGGATGCTGAGGAATATTTTGTTATTCTTTCAAAACGGCAGATTGGAGTTGATAGTGATTGTTTGTCTTGTTCTATGAGGATGCACGTTATCATCAACAAACACAAAACCATCGCCTATTTCATTAGCAAATGACAACACTACAGATTGTAATACCTCATTAAAGTACCTGACACTATTCATTGTAGCATTTTCAAGCATAACCAATTCAGTACGATGAGTCGCAGAAATACCTCCACAAACAGTAATTGAACCACCTCCATAAGTTTGATGGTAGGTAACTCTAACTCTTCCATCTGAGCTATGGAGACGCTCTTTAGTTTCGTCACTGAATAAACAACAACCCCAATCTTTAACATTCCAATTTGCATGTGAATGTGCCCATTCTATCAACAATAGGCATTTCTTAGAAGATTTGGATCTTAAATTTATCGCATGGAGCCTTCTTCTTACTGTTTTAGTGGATACTTGAATACCTGTTGCACTCAGTAACTAAATTTGGAGTGTTCTTGCAGTAGAAAATTTATTCCTTCGGCACTGAAACGTATTAAAATGATCCTCCCTGACTGTTGTATTGCGATTTCGCCCTCCGCCACCTCCTCTATGTTGGCGAGATCCAGTATCATTAAAGCGCATTCGAGCTCTTCTGATCACATTGTGGCTCACATTGAAATAGGCAGCAACAGTTCTTAACGATGCGCCAGTCATAAGCATTCCCATAGTTTGGCTCATTTCTTCAATACTTAAACGCCATCTCTAAAATCCAGTCAACCAGTCTGCATTAAAACTTATTCGAGAAATTACCAAAAATTCTGTGTAGTACTACTTCCATACCATGTTCAGATTACACACAGTGTGCTCGTCATTTTTTTCCATGAGTGTATATCTGCGCTTTCGTTCTATTTATGCAGAGATTATCGTCGTTTTATCGCAGATGTTAACTTGAGGTTGGAGAGAGTGGTTACAGGAAATTGAAATAACAATATTTTCCCTCTCTCTTGATTGTTTCCGAACGCATCAACTGTATATTACTCGTACACTTATCTGTTATAATCAGTTTGTATGCAGTTGATTTAGTTCTCTCTAGGTAGTGCCTACGTAACGTAGATCTCACTGCTTGCTCTTACCGAATCTTCTGATCTGATTGTGTTAAAAATTTATGAGGAGGACCCTCACAATTTAAGTCGATAATATCGGCGTCTTACGCTAGTGACGTAGATACCTACGTAAATCCCGCAAGAAATTGTTCGTTTCAGGATCTGATATGGTACCTGGATATTGTATTGTATAGCCTGTTTATTAAGGTAAAAATTTATTTATTGTCTGGAAAGAAAACTAAACAATACAACTAACAACTAAGTTTTTAGATATAAATCCGTATATTCTATTCTAAATATTTTTGATTAACTTCAGTATTTTTTTCCTTATTTGATGACCATTCATAATCATCCTCACGCCTAGGTGGGGTATCTCCTTCCTCCTTCTTCGCGCAACATATGAAACATCCCATCATCAAAGGCCGGAGTGTAGAACGAAGCTGCGGTTGGGTACCATAGATCGTCGAGAAGTTTATGAAACCATTGGCAACTATTAGAAACATACTGAAAGGAAACACTACCCATTCGGACTCATTGTCCGTCATATACATAATCCACCAAACGCTAAATACGTAACTGCTGACAATGAACGAGAAAGCCATTAATAGTCTCAAGCAGGGCTCTCCTTTTTCGTTTTCTCCTTCTTCTCGCCCCCTTCTTCCTTCTTCTTCTTCTCCTTCTTCTACTTCCCATTCTACTTCTCCTTCTTTTTTGGAATTTTTGCAGCAGTAATAAAATAAGCGTACGATATGTATTAGTAGCGCTACAGACGAATATACTATGTAAAAATATCCTATCCAGGATTCCTTTAAGATGTCGGTGCACACTAATGACAGAACAACTGCTTGGCATACAATGAGAATTAGCCACCCTCTTTGTATCATTCTACGGCAGAAGTTCTTACTGTTGATAAATTCGTCGAAGATAAAACATACTACTATAGTTAAGGTAAAAGCTGATAATATGCAATGTGCTGCTAAGAAGGCTAGAGTCATCGTTTCATTTTTATATACCTCAGGTACGAACGCCATATATATAGGCAATATTGAGTGGAGTAAATTTGCAAAACCCCAATGGACAATGGTATAAAACATATTGAGCTTGAAGCATTCGTGTCTCATGATGCCTATTATCAAGTAGATGTTTTGTTTGTTTGGTATTATCGCAAAAATTGTGTACATTATGTATACTGCTATTGAATTCCATCGTCGTTTTCGTTTTCATTACTATCGTCGCGGATTCCTTGATAATTGCTGTTCCACTTATCATTGATATACATGTTTGATATTGCTAATCTGGAAAAATATTTTATATAAGAGGTGTCACAAAATACTTGTTACAGGTGTAGTTACCTAACGTTGTGTGTCTTAGTTGTTACTTAGTTAGGACATTCACTAATTTTACAATTACAAGCACAAGAACTGTGGATCGCGGACGAATGGCTATTATTTGTGTCAAGATATTTGAATCTAATCTGATTAATATCAATCTGAATTACGTCTTTATCTGAATCTTTATTGGTTCATTATTCAGACATTTATCTATTTAAAATTTATTAAGTGAGGGACAATTTTAATTTGAGGAGAATAAAGATATGCTAAATCGATCTTTTACATAAATATTTTAGGTAACGTGATAAGTAACTCAGAAATTTCTGCTAGAATATAACCGTCTAGCTAACCTGGTCTTAAAGGATTTATTGATACCTCCCCACCTAAGCGATTCCCTAGAATAAAATAGAGTTATGAAAACACGGTTTGGAATATTGTCTGTGGATGGGTGGGTCCGCCTTTTGGAATGCTTGCTTCGCTTTTCATATAAACTGGTGATTGATTAGTGGCAGCCTCATGGACAGAAGAACAAAGAAGGAGTTAAAAAAAAAAGATATAAAAAAAATTTAAGGTGCGGAACGGGTTTTGCCAGAGCATTTTTCGAGAAACAGCAAAATATGGAAGACATCTTCTTGTATCTTTAATTTTATCTATTTTTTTTCCGACTGCACTCAGCTAAAGGAGCCCCCATGCCGTTTTAGTCCTCTCAGATAGGGATGCACCCAGTCAAAGAAGTCTCCAAACTGGTCAAGAGTTATTTCAAGGACTGTGGACTCGTAATAAACAGGTGATACCCATGTTATATCTGTGGTCAAGAGTTAATTGATTTATTCTGGGATCATCTAATCGCTCGACCTTAAAGTATATCCGCCTCTCCTTATCCGCTGGTTGGATTGAGTTTCCTCTGCACTCCCACAGTTTCTACAGAGGGAGAGAGATACATGTTTCTACTCATAAAAACTAACTTGCGAAGTCTTTTCTCATTTGGACGGATCCCGAGAAGTTTACGCCGGCAAGTGCATTCCAATACGAACAATGCCTAGCAGCGAGTTCATATCTGACAAAGACTATGGTGCTACCATAGGAATTTCCACGTGTAGGTTCTGGACCCCCGAATGGTCGTTAGCTGTCGCCTCTTGTCAGCGATTTCATTGCCTCTGATTCCAGAGCGACTTGGCACCCATCTCAGCGTGATGTTGTGATGTTCAGCCAGTTTTGCAAGAGTCCTATGGCAGTGTAATACCAGCTCGGAATCAAACCTGATAGCCTGTAGCCTGCTCTATGGGCACCCTGACTATCAGATAGGATTTCTACTCCTCCATTAGCCCTTCGCGACACGTTGGTTTTGGACCTATGAATAGTCGTTCGCTGGCACGTCCGCCAGTTTTTCGAGTTTCCTGTGGCAGTCGAGTATCATTTCGGACTCAAACTTTACAGCATGTAGTGCTCTAAGGACGGGTAGTTTCAAAATTAATGTATTAGTGTTTTGCGAAAATTAAGGAGAACAAAATTGAAGAAATATCTTGTTAAACTGTTACAATTTTTAGAAGAACTTCGCATACAAGAAAGCGAAACTCGAAAGAAGTAACTCTGACTATATTTGTTTGAACCTAACCGAACAAGATTTTAATATTAATTGTGGGGGCTGCATGGTATATCAGAAATATCGACTTTTTAACTCAACTCACGTTACAGCTTAGAGTTATTTAATGCGCTTACTACTAATCTTCAATAAATTTGCCAATATTGGTGTTCCTTTCCAAGTTCTTGCGTTTTGCGCTTGACAACTCTAACTATATTTCGAATGCTCTCTCTAAGAAATCCAGGACATTTCTCATGGAATTTTGACAGAATAGATGGTAGCATAGAGTTACAAAAATAAACTAAATACTCCTACAATATTTACTAATTCGACGGGAGATCTACCAAGATATTATACTCAATAAATTACTTTATGAGTAAACATGGCATATTCGTACCATATACATAGCGGGAGATAGTTCGAACGTTATCGGGCTAAGCATGGGTAGCTGGCTGTAGGTATGAAAGGATACTTCTATTGTAGTATGCAGTCGTGTCGTGTATAAAGATGCCACGATTGGTGAGTTCGCTTAATCATCCAATGGTGAATACAGTGCACAATTTTTTCTTATAATTTAAATGAAATGCAAGTGTGCTAACATATTCTGAAAGGTCTATGCAGAGAATAATATTTTCTGTATAACTACAGGGTGTCCCAAGTTGAGTGGCCTATTAGAATATTTCCTAAAGTACACCGAAGAGAGCGCTGAAAATTTGATTACCTCGGTTTGTGGCCATGCTCTTTTTAAATAAAATAATTTTAAAGATGGCCGACTTCCGGTTATAAAGGACATTGATAGGAACTTCGTTATTTTAAATAGAACACCCCATATATTAGTGGATTTTACGCAAAATTTTAGGCTAACTTTCTTAAATAAACCTTATGTCTAAAATGCACGTTTTTGAATAATTCCACTTTTTTTTTTAATTCGACAAATCATTGCTGGGCGTCATTCGGCCTCTCTCAGACAACGTTTGACTTAGAGCCTTCAAAATTTTCATGATGAGCACTAACGTCTAATTGTAAATCGTTGTTGGAAAAAAAGTCTAATATCTTACACAGGATGTTCAAAATACACTTGCCAATGTAGACAACTTCATACCTTGGAAAGTCGCTTATTTCAAACAGAACACCCTGTACTTTACTGGGCCAATAGTTGGGACTTTTTATTCCCTTTTGATCTGTATTTACATTCCCTACACCTAACTCTTAAGGTTTTCGAGTTATTAATGATTTTTATAAAACAGAGAGAACAGTAAGATTAGGCGATCTCGGTGGCCACGGCCAAGGCCCACCACGTCCTATCCAGCGATCTTCAAAAGGTTCAGTGATGTACTGCTTTACCCCATTACAACTATGTACCGGAACTCCACCAAGCAGATACCAGCAATTTCTGTAGACATTTAGCGGTAAGCTGTCTAAAAACTCCGTTACAACCGTCCGCAAAATTTCTATGCACATTTCTGAATTTAAATTGTCGTCGTAAATAAAATAACAACATTTGTTGCCCATCAAACAAGAAAAAATGTTAAAAGTAAATTTATTTTGGAATCCTCTTTCCCTAATTACGTGGGGATTTTCGTGGAACCAAAAATGGTAATTATGCCTGTTGAACACACCTTCGTGAGAAAATTTGGATTCGTCTGCCCAAATTATCTTTTGTAAAAAAGTTACGTCTTCTTGCTGGGCCACCATAAGCATTTCACACAACTGCACTCGATGCAATCTGTTTGTAGGTTGTAGTGCATGCACAGTCACAAATTTGAAGTTGTGTAGCTTATGGTTTCTCATAATCCTGTGTATGGAAGAGCGTGGAATGCCTAAATCGTGTTCAGCGGCTCTGGTTGATGCTCGTGAAAACGCTTCAAAATAAGCCAAAACCGAAACTTCATTATCTTCACTCCCAGTAACCGGAGCAGATGTAGCTTTCTTTTATTTTAACGCTAGCAGTTGTTGGAAAATTGGTCAAATATCTTCTCAATTTTTTTTCTGTCATCGGTGGTAGCTGAGGGTAAGTTTCATTAAAGTTTCTGCATGTTCGAGCAACCATTCTATTACACTGTCCATGAATAAAAAACAAATGTAAAATTTCTTTGTTTGAATAATTGTAATTATCCATCATGGTTATTTTTTTAATGTGTGGTGGGTGCTTAGTTGCAGTGACTTCGTAAGCTGTATCTCTTGTCTGGCTCACTGCAACTCTCGCGGTGTAGTTTTTGTGTGTGTAAGTTGTGTTCAATTGGCTTTGTGACAGCATCATATCGCCTTTTATGATGCCGCGCTGTTAATCACTTTGCTCCCAACAGCGAATGGCAAGTCGATCCGGGATTAAACTCTCTGAAAAAATGTCACCGTCCCTCCAGAGAATTGAACCCCGGCGCCTATCGTCCTCTCACAACGATAGTCAGCCGCCTAACCACTGCGGCCATCGACCCGTTATTATTATTATTTGTATTATTATTACTCAGTGTATCGTAATCAAGCAGTAAAAACAAATTAAAGGAACAACTATTAAATTAACAATAACACTCTTGGTAATTATCAGATTAGTTTTAGAGTATTTGTTTTATTGGAAATGTCATTTTATGATTCATGGCAACTTTGTTTTTTTCAAATCTCAGTCTGTTTTATAAAAATCATAAATAACTCAAAAACCTTAAGAGTTAGGTATAGGGAATGTAATTACAGATCAAAAGGGAATAAAAAGTCCCAACTATTGGCCCAGTAAAATACAGGGTGTTCGCTTTGAAATAAGCGACTTCCGAAGGTATGAAGATGTCTACATTGGCAAGTGTATTTTGAACATCTTGTGCAAGATATTAGACAACAACGATTTAAAATTAGACCTTAGTACTCATCATAAAAATTTTGAACGCTCTAAGTCAAACGTTGTCGAGAGAGGCCGCAAGACGCCCAGCAATGATTTGTCGAATTAAAAAAAAAGGTGGAATTATTAAAAAACGGTGCATTTTAAACATAAGTTCCTATCAATTTCCGTTATAACCGGAAGTCGGCCATCTTTAAAATTATTTTATTTAAAAAGACCATGGCCAGAAACCAAGGTATCCAAATTTTCAGCGCTCTCTTCGGTGTACTTTAGGAAATATTCTAATAGGCCACTCAACTTGTGATTAAAATTTATTTAACAACAAAATTACAAAAGCAACTTTTACAATTGTCTAAAAATAAACAATATCTTAAAATATAAGTTTTCTATTACATATTTTGTTCAGTCGAAGATCTTCTCGTACGTAGCTCTTCATTATGACCTTCATCTTTAGGTGATACATCTCTTTCACACAACTTTCTACAAGGACATAAACAAGTTGATATTATTTTTTGTAGTGTAGAACGAAGCTGCTTTTGATATAGGAATACTAAGACGAAATTCAATATACCATTGCACACTATTGTTATTAGACTTATACCTAATAATGACACTTTCCAAAAATCCACCCAATTGACTTCAATCACATTCATAATTCTCCAAACGGTAAACAAGTAACTGCTAACAATAAACACGCCAGACATCGATACTCTAAGGCGGAAAGTTTCTTCTTCAGAGCCTTTGCTGCAGAAATAAAGTAAGCGGACGATAAATATTAGTAAGGCTATTGACGAATACGCTATGGAAACATATGTTATCCAGAATTCATTTAGGATGTTGGTGCACACTAGTGACAGAACAACCGCTAGGCATACACTGAAAAATAGCCAAGTACTTCGAATCATTCTGCGGCAAAAGTCCTTACTGTTGATAAATTTGTCGAAGGCGAAACATATTGCTATATTCAAAGTAAAAGCTGATACGATGCTGTGTGTTGCTACGAAAGCTAGAGTCATCGTTTCGTTCCTATATGCAGCAGGTACGTACAGTAAATATGTGGGTAATATTGAATGGAGTAAATTTGCAAAACTCCAATGGACAATAGTGTAAAACATATTGTGTCCGTAGAATTCGCGTTTACTGCAAGCTATTATCAAGTACACGTTGTACTTGACGATTAGTAGCCCAGCAAATGTAAAGATTATAAATATTTCTATTGGATACTGTACCTCTTCATCATCAACATTTTCGTGTTCATTACTATCGTTTCGATTTCCTTCATCATTGCTGTTCCAATTGTAATTTAAATACATACTTAATATCGTTAATCTGTAAATATATTTTATATAAGAGAAGTTATCAAATTTTTTTACAGGTGTATTTACCGAAAATTGTGTTTCTGAGTTGTTGGTTGCGTGTTACTTGTTCTTTGACGATCACACAAAACACTATATTAAGTACTAGATACTGCCGTAGAATTACTTTTGTTAATCTAATCTGATTAATATTTAAATTGCAACTACGTCTTTATCTGAAGATTTATTAACTCATTATGCGGATATTATCTATTTATAATATTATTAAATGGAAAATTTAAATTTTCGGTCAACCTTTGAGTTGCTGCTTACTTGTAGTTATGTAACACTTTGTAATGAACAAGTTGGATAAGTATAGGTAATCAGTCGCATTTGACGCTTTAGGACCTCTCTCGAACACACTGTCATTACATTTTGCAAAAATATAATAAATATGTTACGTTTCGGAACATGTTTCGTTGCAAACTATCGAAGAAGACGCCTCAGCAGGGCCTCAAAAATGATCAACTAGAGGTTGCAGAATTAGCGTGACGGGGAGATGAAACATCGTTGTGCTTGCTAGATTATTATCATTAAGAAAGCAACAATGACGGTTTAAACACTGAATGTGTTATCGAATACTACTGATGTTGTTATTCGACAGTATTTTTTGGTTATCGAATAATTTCACTCGTCCTACGAGTCTCGTGAAATTAAGTTTTGATAATGTGTTTCGTAGAAACACACGTGAATAATCACGATTCCACTCGTATTGTATTATACGGGATGTCTCTAAAAGGTGCGGAAAAAAACACTACCACATATTTCTGAGGGCAAAATATGGCGATCTAACCCAACTTACCTAAGTCCAAAAGTGGATGCTTTCGGAGATACGGAGTGTCAAAAGTTCAATTTGGTTTTAGTTTTGTATAAATTATTTCTGTATATTGTCACAATATTCGGGTAGGGAGGGTTTCGTGGGGTAAAAAAAATTAAATCTGCTCTAATTTTCATTGCAAAATGTAGAGGGCGCCACCTGCGGCATATTGTATCCATTTAAAACGTAATAACAGTTTTGAGACACACTGTATTTAACTTCTAAATAAAAAATCTTATTCTCCGATGTTTTTTACCTAGAAAACGTATACCTGGTAGGAGTTGACTGGAGCAGCCGTTTATGAGTAATCTGGATATAAAAAATTCAGAAATTCATTTCTGAGGGCAAAATATGGTGATCTAACCCAACTTACCTCAGTCCAAAAGTGGATGCACCATTGCATTGAATTAAGTAGTAAGTAAAGTAAATGTGATTTTATTTATTTCGAATAAAAACAGTCAACAAGAGAGTTATGAACAAAAGCAGTTAATTAAATGCTTTCAACAACTGCTCAAACTGGCCTCCATTTTCGTGTGTACAAAGATTAATACGTCGTAAAAAATTAAACTGAACTCTCTGGAGCATTTCCTCATCATTTCTCAAAGTGTCAATTCCAGTTTGAATACGTCCCTTTAATTCATCTTCATTATACAGGGTGGGGAGAAATTGGTGTAAGAGCTGCACATAACAGTATTCTTCATTCAATTCTGAGTGAAAAGTTTTAATACTATTAGTGTGTATCATCCATCGTGTGCCTTCGGAAACCGCTTGAAAAAACATACATTTGGCAACAGAGTTGTATGTATGTACCTATAACACTAAGATTGTATTGATTTGCGCTGTAATTGAGGGTGTACAGAAACCTATTGTATGAAGTTTGGTACTGTTAATGTTATTGTACTGTAATAAATGGAAAAACAACGCTTTTTAATTCAATAAGTACTTATTTATCGAAACAAAATTAACTTCGAAAGTATTTTTTTATTTAAAAATTACAATTACAATTTTTATCGTACGCTTATCACATTGTGTTATTGCCTTATATGTTGAAATTGAAAGCCGTCAGTTTCAAGGCATAGTTGCAGCCTTCGCGGTATAGTTTGAATTACTCGTTCCAATATTTCTGTCGTAATTTCTAACACTGTTGCCTTTATTCGCTCCCTCACTTCATCAGCATTTAAGGGAGGCGTAACATACACTTTTTCTTTGATAAAACCCCAAGCAAAAAAATCTAACGGATTAAGATCGGGTGATCTAGCCGGCCATAATATTGGACCAACACAACCAATCCATCTATTTGGAAAATGTTCGTTTAGCCACTCTCTAACAATAACAGCATTGTGAGCAGGTACCCAGGTGTCTTAAATTCAGTGGCATATCATCCAAAACTTCTTGTAAAACATTGAGGTATCCAGCAGTATCTAAACGGTTCGGAAGGTAAATTGGTCCAGTGACTGCATGATCTATTATGCCTAACCAAACGTTGAGAGAAAACCTTCTTTGGTGACCATACTCACGAAATTGGTGCGGATTTTCGTCTGCCCAATACTGAATGTTATGAGTGTTAAAGACTCCATCTCTATTAAACACGGATTCATCGCTCCATAGAAAACCTTCTTCGTCGCGAATTCTATTTAAAATCGTGTTGCAGAAACACGATCGGTGAATGTTGTCATTTTTATAAAGAGGTTGAACTCTAACAACATGAAATGGCTTTAGCAGGTTCTCTTTTAAAACTGAGTGAACGGTTTTGTAGCTTGGGATATTCATTGTAGCAGCTAACTGTCTAGTGCTAGTTGAGGGGTCCACGGAAACTGCGTCTAAAATCTGCTCTCCAGCTTGGATAGTGCGTCTCCGTTTTGGTCTACCAGCATTTCGATAATTTGCTTTTACCGAATCCGTTTCCCGAAGACGTTGGTTCAACCGTCGAAATACCTCCGGTGTAGGATGTCTCCGGTTTGGAAAACATACACGATACTCATGCCCAGCCTCATCGTCATTTCCATTACATGCACCATATATCAGGTGCGTACACAATAAATGAAAAATCCATTATAAATTAACGAAATAAAAACTAAAACGCGCAAAAAACCGAACAAGGAACTAAATAAACACTGAAATTAATAAACCTACTACTATTTTGAATAACAGAAAATATGTAGGTACTAGAAATTATTATTTTGAATGAGACAAAAACATGTAAGGATGACAATTAAATTTGACAACGCGAAATATGTATGTCAACTATTTTTATTAATAAAATCTAACAAGGTAACCTATCATGCTATTTTAAATCGTTTTAAATACTGCATTCACAGTACTATGTTGCCATATATATTTAAAGTAAAAATATGGACATAAAGAAATGTTAAAAACATCGTTATAATGCGAAAGGATAGTAGTTATGAAAAACTAATCTGTAAAGTACCACATTATTTAACTTTTTTTTTTTAACAACAAAGGGATAGTTAAAAATGCGCGGTTAATAACTCCAAAACTGAAACTTTAGAGACTTCGTGTAGACGCAGGATGTAATATAGAAGATTTTCGGATTAAGATAAACAGCTAAGAATTTAACAAAGAAAATCGCCACGTGCAGATCTTACGCGAATTTCTCCCACCCTATATACTGGTCTACGAGTAGAATACACAAGGGTTTTCAAAGCTCCCATAAGAAGTGATCCATCGGCGTCATGTCAGGGGATCGAGCTGACCAATTTGCGGGGGCATCATTGCCTCTACCTATCCATCTATTTGGATACTGTTCATTCAAATAATTACGTACGTTTAATGTAAAATTCGGAGGAGCACCGTCATGCATAAACCACATTCCTCTTCTATGTTCCAACGGTAGGGGATCTAACAAGTCTGGTAAATCGTTTTGAACAACTTCCAAATAATTTTCGCCATTTAGCCGAGGTGGTAAAATAACAGGACCAATTATGAATGTGTCTATAATTCCTGCCCACACATTAATTTTAAACTCATGCTGATAATGGGTTACTCTAGTCACATGAGGATTCTCTTCAACATAGACATGTTCATTGTGCAAATTAGTAATGCCACGCCTTGTAAAACTGGCTTTATCTGTGAATAAAATTTTGCGTGTAAAGTGCCTATCATGATTTCTGTGTTCTTGAATAAACCGGCACAAACCTAGGCGTGCTTCAAAATCATGGGGTAACAGATCATGTACCCGTTGAACATGAAATGGGTGCAGAAGTTGTTCTCTAGTCACTCTATTAACAGTATCTTTGCTTACCTTTAAGCCCAATCGTCTACTGCTGAGTTTTGGATTTTCCTCAATCCGATCTAAAATATCTTCCTCAACCTCCGGAGTCCTTACCGTACGTGCATGACCATAATTAATAGAAACAGGCGCAAACCTACCCGTTTCACGAAGACGTCTTTCAACTGCCGCAAAGGTTTTATGGTTTGGTGTGCGGCGATTCGGAAATCTTTCTCTGTATACTCGGCAAGATTGTAAACTATTTCCTTGGCAATATCCATAAACCAATAACATATCGGTCATTTCTTCGTTGGTATAATGTACGGCCATAATGAAAATAAATTTGCAAATATTTGGTAATTCACCGACACTTGCTGATTCTCTTTCACGAAATTTCAGTCTTTAACAATGTATGCTCTTTTTTTGATTCGATTTAACGTCAATTTTTAGTGACAGTTATTTTATTGAAACGCTTTCTCTTCAAATTGTGTCCAGTTGAAGCCACATACGGAATAATTTTTTTATATCCAGATTACTTATAAACTTATAAATTCTAGGTAAAAAACATTGGAGAATAATAATTTTTATTTAAAAGTTTAATACAGTGTGACTCAAAAAAGTTATTACGTTTTAAATTGATACAATATGCCGCAGGTGGCACCCTCTACATTTTGCAATGAAAATGAGAGCAGATTTAAATTTTTTACCCCACGAAATCCTCCCTACCCAAATATTGTGACAATATACCAATTATTACAGAAATTATTTATAAAAAATTAAAACCAAATTGAACTTTTAACACTCTGTATCTCCGGAAGCATCCACTTTTGGACTGAGGTAAGTTGGGTTAGATCGCCATAATTTGCCCTCAGAAATGTGTGGTAGCGTTTTTTCCGCAGCTTTTAGAGGCACCATGTACCGCTGTAGCACCTAGTTTACGAGAAATCCTTCTTATATATATATATATTATACATATACGAGGGAGCGTTTTTATATTCGCGGAATGGGGGATAAGGGGTGGAAATAAAAAACCCAAATTATTTTTCTTTTTCAATATATTTACCTGCAAGACGGATACATTTTTCACATCTTTCAATTAATTTATTTATACCCTCATAAAAAAATGATTTCCCTTTATCTGCAAAATACGCCGAAACTGCCTCCTTGACTTCATCATCGGCAGTAAATTTTTTACCCCGCAGCTCTTTTTTTCATTTTCGGAAACAGGTAATAATCACTCGGGGCCAGGTCTGGGCTGTAGGGTGGGTGATTCACAATTTCGAAGCCCACCTTATGCAGGGCAGCTAACGCAACGCGGCTCTTGTGGACGGGCGCGTTGTCGTGCAAAAGCAGAACACCTTTCGTCAATTTTAGCCCATCTTTTCTCTTTAATGGCTTCTTTTAGTCGCTCTAATATTGAAGCGTATTATTCTCCGGTTATAGAAACATCTTTATCTTTATAATTAATCAACAATATTCCTTCCGAGTCCCAAAATACCGTCGCCATGAGTTTCCCAGCTGATTGTGACACTTTAAATTTCTTGGGAGGTGCTGTGCCCTTTTTATTCCACTGCATGGAGTCTTGTTTGGACTCAGGTTCATAATGATGAACCCAAGTTTCGTCTCCAGTAACAATTCGACTCAATACACCATCCTTGTTTTCATTACAGAGGTCCAAAAATGCACGCGAACACTCTACGCGCTGTTGTTTTTGCGGCGGCGTGAGCATTCTCGGCACCCATCTTGCGCTGACCTTAGACATGCCGAGATGATCGTGTAAGATTTTAAAAATTGTTGTATCGGATACTCCAATCATTTCTGCGGGTTGTTTCTTCTTTAGTCGAGCAACTTCGAGTACAATTTTTTAAACTTTTTGGATAAGTGCTGGCGTGGTCACCTCAATGCTCCTGCCCGGCCTTGGGTCGTCTTCAAGGGATTCCCTTCCTTGTTTAAATAAACTATGCCACTTGTACACCATGGTTTTTTCCTGGACAAGTGTCGCCGTAAACCAATGACATCTCTTTAATTATGGTCGCGACTGATTTTCCTTGCCTGGTAAGGAACTTTCATAGATATTTCACTTTTCACTCCCGATTATGTTACTTGGTTGACGATAGCTCAAAGACTAACTGTCTAATAACAATGAAACTTCGTATTTCTACTAATTATGAGTCACTGCACAGGCCACGCCCCCAATGCGCCTAATCACCCCTACAACCCGCATATTCCGCGAATATAAAAACGCTCCCTTGTAGTATGGGTAGTTTCTCGACCGAAAACTAGTTAGGGAGAAAGGAAATAAATCCAAAAATAGTTTGGGGAATGCGGCCTCCACATAAATGAAGTATTATTTAATATTTTGTGTTTCCTTCATTGTTTTCAATAACAATACGTAGCCGTTGTGGAATGCTGTTCACTAAGTATTTTAAGAGACCCTGTGGTAACAGCTCCCATTGGTTTCTGAGTTCATTTAAGAACGTTTCACGGTGTTTTTCTAGAAGTTTGTGGAGTTTTATCATTATGAATCGCCCAAAGATGTTCAAAAATGTTTAAGTCGGGTGACTAGAGCAGTCAGCAAGTTGAGCATCAGCAAAGTATTGCATAGCAAGCTTTTTATGCTTAGGGTCGTTATCTTACATGAAAATAAATTCTTCCAACCCCATTCCATCAACGGAAGCTTGTAGATTTCCCTGTAGGAACGTTACGTAGGCTACCCCAGTCAACCTTCTTTGTAATGTAAAAAAGTCTGTCTGTATAGCTAGATGACTAAATGTATTTAGAATGAATAAGATCGATTATAACAATCTTAGAAGCGAGAATATATCGTCTAAGATAATCAATTTAACTTGATGGAGATCTGATACACAAATGTTCTCATTTTAAGTAGTTTTAAGATGTACATACCTAGATAGGATAGGTCACAACAAATACAATAAATTACGCAAGATTAGGAAATACAAGCTATTCTATAATTTTTATTACAACTAATTTAACAGGATATACATTATATAGGATTCTAATATAGTGTTAAATGAATCAGCTTTTTTTTGCGTAGCTGTTAGAGTTCCAGTACCGATGTTCCAGTCCAGTAACTATTTGTTGACTGCTCCTAATCATCTCCATATTTAGGTAGCAGATCTCTTTCCGGCTTCTTTCTGCAGGGCATGCAATATTTTCTTATTAAATCATTAAATATAGGCCCAAACTCCTTTACATGACAGTCAATGATGCAGATGTTTAGGAAACCATTACATCCAATTGTACTTAAACTCATACAAAGTATTCCTAATTTTATTCCATCACTAATTTCTGGAATTAGGACCATAATCCACCAAATGGTAAATAAGTAATAAATATTCTCATGCGATACGATTTGTCTTTAAAGCCTTTGCAGCAGAAATAAATTAAGCGTACGATAAATATTAGTAAGGCTACGGACGAATATGTTATGTAAACGCATGCTATCCACAATTCTTTTAAAATGTTGGTGCACACTAGTGACAGAATAACTGCCAGACATACGATGAAAAACAGCCAGGCACTTCGTATCATTCTACGGCAGAAATCTTTACTGTTAATAAATTTGTCGAACATGAAAAATATTGCCAAATTTAAGGTAAAAATTGAGACGATAGTAGATGTTGTTACGAAGGCCAAAGTTAACATTTCAGTTCTATACTTCTTAGGTGAGTATAGCATATATAGGGACAATACTGGATGGAGTAAATTTGCAAAACTCCAATGGACAATAGTATAAAACGTATTATGCTTGTAGAATTGGCGTTTTTTGAAAGCTATTATCAAGTAGACATTTTTCTTGAGGAATAGTATCATAAACAATGTTATAAATAGCTGAAATGCTAATGGCAAAGGTGTATCTTCTTCATCATCACTTTCGATTCCATTACTACTATTGCGACCTTGATCAAAGTTGTTCCACTTATCATTGATGTACATATTTGATACTGCTAATCTGGAGGTGTAATTTTTATAAGAGAGGTCATAAAATATTTTTTTTATAGGTGTACTTACCGAACGTTGTGTTCCTTAGCTGTTACTTGATGTTCTTGGGACGTCCACTAACTTCACAATTACAACCACAAGATACAATATTAAGAATTGACTATCACGGCCGAATGGCTATTATTTGTGTAGAGATATCTGAATCTAATCTGGTTAATATGTAAATTAGAATTACATCTTTATCTGAAGATTTATTAGCTCATCACGTGAGGAACAATTTTAATACGAGGAGAATGATAATATGCTAGATCAATCTAGATTTAATTGTGACAGAAAGGTTGCACATCAGATATAGAAGACAAATTGTTCGTGAAACCACAAGACATTTTCCTGCCATCTCTTCACATCAAACTTGGCCATATCAAAAACTTCGTCAGAGCGTTTAATCGTGAAGTACTGGCAGGACATTCTTTAATAAGTTGTAGCAGAGCACTCCCTCACACGAGGATAGAACTCTGTGTAAAATCTCCGAAGCTCTTAGGATCATCAAGAGAAAGAAATCGAATGTTTCAAGTTCTTATATTGGATTTAGTGGATTTTGAAAATTTATCTATTGACTGGAAAGAAAAAATTATATTAATATTTTCTTTTATTAATTATTATTGCTGTAAATAACAAATATATCGACTAACATTATTTTATATTACTAAAAAATATTTTAGCAACAAATATACTTGTATTTTCAATTCAAAAAGTGCAGCTGTCTTTGATTACCAGGTTCCCTAGCGACTTCTTCATTATTTGATGGCCGTTCATTATCTTCATGTGTAGGTGGAGCTTCACTTTCCTGCCTCTTTCGGCAAGGTAGTAAACATCGCGTTATTAAATGGCTGAATATAGGACGAAACCGCATTTCAAACCTGTACACTAAGAAGACGTTTATGAAACCATCGCATACTATCATAAATAGACTCAAAACTAATATCGCTAATTCTAAATCACTGTCGATTATGTTGGTAATCCATGAAATGGTAAATAAGAAACTGCTGACGACAAACACGCCAGACATTAATACTCTAAGGCGAAAAGTTTCTTCTTCAGAGCCTTTGCTGCAGAAATAAACTAAGCGGACGATAAATATTAGTAAGGCTATTGACGAATATGCTATGTAAACGTATGCTATCCAGGATTCCTTTAAGATGTTGGTGCACACTAATGACAGAACAATTGCTAGGCATACGATGAAAATCAGCCAAGTGGTTCGTATCATTCTACGGCAGAAGTCCTTACTGTTAATAAATTTGTCGAAGACAAAACATACTGCTATATTCAAAGCAAAAGCTGATACGATGCTATGTGTTGCTAAGAAGGCTAGAGTCATCGTTTCATTCCTATATGTCTTAGGTACAAACGACATATATATAGGTAAGATTGAGTGGAAGATATTGGCAATACTCCAATGGACAATACTATAATACATATTGAGTTCGTAGAATTCGCGTTTCCTGAAAGCTATGATCAAGTAGATATTTTGCTTGATCAGTACTATTCCAAAAAGTGCAAACAGTATGTAGACTATTACTGGAAACCATACATCTTCTTCATCATCGTTTTCATTTCCAGTATTGTTGCGAATCCCTTCACCAATACTGTTCCACTTATCATTGATATACATATTTGATACTGTTAATCTGGAAATATATTTTATATAAGAGAGGTAATAAAATATTTTTTTATAGGTGTATTTACCAAACGTTGTGTCTCTCAGTTGTTACTTGATGTTCTTCGGACGTTCACTAACCTCGTAGGTACAAGCACAAGATAAATATGTATCGCGGACGAATGGGTATTGTTTGTGTAAAAATATCTGAATCTAATCTGCTTAATATCTCAATTGTAATTGATTTTATCTAAACGTGTATTAGCTTATTGTCCAGACATTATCAATTTAAAATATCTCTAAGCGAATGATATTTTGGATCAATCTTAACTGTTGCAACTCTTATTTTCTGTTATAATGAATCTATATAATAGGGTCTCCAAGTTTTTATTTATATTGCGTTCTACAGTTGTACATAATATTATGTTTTAAATGAGACAAGTTGTAAAATATGTTATTTATAGCTGCGTAGAAACAATAGCTACAATAAAATGACGTGAGCAAGTGGTGCTGATTGATTGGTTTTGTGGTTATATAAATGCTATTCATGCTAGCAAGTTCAAGTGTGTTGTTATCAGATTCACCAACATCAGGACCTACAGGACCCTAACATACACGGTAAATGTCATGTTTTGTTAAAAATGTTGACTTTTATCGAGAGCTTGGAATCCCTTCATAACATCAATTCATGTTGGAGCTGTCAATAAAAATCTTAGCCATGAATTCTACCATGGCCGCCAACTAGATTATTGATCAGAAGGGCACAGCAGATACTGAAAGTTTAGATTTTAGCACAAATCCACAGGTCAAAACTAGTCCAAAGTCCAAGAAATTCGCGACTCACCTCATGACTATAGCTAATCAATTTCTTATTTAAACTGCTGCCCTTCCGCTATTTTGATGCTTTCAATGAATGAGTGATGCCATCAAGTGTCAAAATGTAGTGACATTTGTACATTTTTTTATTATTTATACAGGTTATTATTTATACTGGTCATTTTTCATACTGGTTATTAGTTATACAGTATACTCCCTTTAGTCCGGACTCTGATGGTTCAGACGCATTATGGGTGTGGTTCGTGCAGGAACGTAGAAGACGGACTCCTATAAATGGGCCAATTTTAAAAGAAAAAGCCATACTTCTTCATTCGAAACTTGGAAAAAAAGGAAACTTCTTGGCAAGTGATGGGTGGCTAACAAGATGGAAAAACCGCCATGGAGTATACTTCCTTGGAATGTGTGGGGAGAAGTTCTCAGCAGACCAACCGGCAGCTAGTGATTTTTCAGAAAAATTTAAGCGTATTATTGATCGTGGAAAACTAACCCCAGAACAAGTGTGACGGGGGCTCAACTATAAACTTTTGCCCAAAAAAACCTTTGCCACTTTTCAAGAAAAGTCTGCATCGGGCTTTAAAGTTAATAAAGAAAGGATCACTGTCGCTTTATGCTCAAACGCATCTGGGACACACAAGATGCCTCTATTCGTGATTGGGAAGTCTGCCAAACCCAGAGCGTTTAAAAACATGAACTGTTCTAGCCTTCCAGTGTATTACAGGTCACAAAAATCTGCGTGGATGGAGTGTGCTATTTGTTTAAGGAGTGGTTTGTGATCAAATTTGTTCCGAGTCTAAAAGAACAAAGTGTCATTGAATGTTTTAAGTGGAAATATCGAAGGTCGCTCCTCTCAGAAATTTTGATAAAATGGATAGTGATGACAGTGCAGGTCTCATCGTTTTTTTAAAGATATGTCTAAGCGTAATGGAAATTCATATAACTGGTTCCATAGAAAAGGATTCAATAACTCAAATTCCCAATTGCTTTCAAAAAATGTACCTATGCAATTTTGAAGTGAAAAATACAAATGATTACGATGTTTTCAATTTATATTTTTCACAAGATGTCGATGATCACGAAAAAATTATTAAAAACATCGATACATTCCAGAATTTTATACAAGATAATTTGGCATTATTTCCGTTAACAAAGATAGAAGAAGAAAATCAGTTTTCTGTTGATCTTGGGGTTCTTTTGAATGATAAAGATTTTGTAAATAATTGGGAAGATTTTAGAACACACATTTTTGAAAATGCAGGAACTTCTTTAAAATGCATGGCATTAGCTATAATCAAATAAAATTACCTATGAAGATTCATAAAATAGAACAAGAAGTAGAAGTCCATGTAACTAAGAATGATAATTTTTCATATGATGTATTATTAGGATTAGATGCTATTCAGAAATTTCGTTTAATACAAGATGATAACCTAGATATTCTTCAACGAGTTAATGATAATAATATAGAAAAAGTAAGAAATTTTAATAAAGAAAATATTGTCCAATTGAATTACAATGAAGAAGAAACATCAACTTTCTAACGTGATAAACAAATATGATATTGGACAAGTAGAACATCCAGAAGCACATATTAAACTGATGGAAAATATATATATGTATATCAAAAAAACCTTATAGATGCTCGATTCCAGATGAACAAGAAATAGAGAGCCAAATAACAAACAGACAGGTCTGATAGAGGAATCAGAATATCCTTTTGCTGCACCAGTAACGTTCACGGTTGTACATTGATTTTCGTGAGCTGAACAAAATTTTAATATCAGAATTACAACCGTTTCCACGGATTGAAGATATCATAGTAAAAACACGAAATTATAAATGGTATTCGGTTTTTGATATCAATTCCGCTTTCTCGTCTATACCAATAAGATCGAAAGATCGTCATAAGACTGCTTTTGTTACACAGACTGGTCATTCTCAATGGAAGAGGCTACCGTGTGGTTTGAAAATTTCACCAGCAATTTTTCAACGAGCTCTAGCTTCCGCAATTCGACGTAATGGACTCCAAGATTTTTGCATAAATTATATTGATGACATCTTGGTATTTTCTACGAGCTTTGAAGAGCACTTATGTCACATAAATAAACTATTACAGGCAATTAAATTAGAAGGATTCCGGTTAAAATTATCAAAATGCAATTTTGCACAGTTCTCAGTAAATTATTTTGGACATGTACTGGGATATAATTCGGCCAGACCACATCATGATAATTTAAAATCGATAAAAGATTTTCAAAAACCACAAAACAAGAAAAATGTTCGTCAATTCTTAGAGAATACTAGAGTCTAATTTTGTCAATTTTCTATCCAAAAAAGGCGACATTTCTTTTTACAGATGCGAGTAACCTTGGTGTTGGAGCAGTATTACAACAGATCCAAGATAATGGTGAATTACATCCAGTGGCGTACTTCTCGAAGAAATTTACCCCAACGCAAGCAAAGAAGAAAGCAGTTTATCTGGAGTGTATTGCAATAAAAGAAGCAATACGTTATTGGCAACACTGGCTATTAGGGCACAAGTTCCAAGTAGTTTCAGATCATAGACTTTTAGAAAATTTGAAAGTGAAGGCTAGAACTGATGAGGAATTTGGTGTATTATCTGTCTCAATATGATTTCACAATAAGATTTTCATCAGGAAAGAGAAATCAAGAAGGTGATGCTCTTTCCGGGAATCCTGCTTTGGAATCTTTTGAGAATACAGACGACATACTTCAAATTGTAAATTTGGTCACAATAAAAGACTTAAAGCGGGATCAAGAAAACAATTTGAATGAACTTTCAATTGACAAGCAAACATATAAAAAAGGTGATTTATTTTATAAGAAGCTACGAAACAGAGAACGTATTTTTATATCCAAAGATTTTGGTTTAAAATTAATAAAAGAAATACATTACCATTATGGTCACATTTTATTACTTTAGACATATGGACTCGCTTATAAGGAAATTCTGTAACCAATGTGATACTTGTAAAAGGAACAAATCCAGAAGATGCCGAGACATTGGTCATTTATCACAATTAGGTCCAGCAAAGGAATCATTTGAGAATATGTCATTAGTGGTTTTGCAGGAAATCGATCGCCTAAACATTATCTTCATCTTTTGGCAGACCACTTTACTCGGTTTGCATACACTTTTCCACCCAAAGGCCAACAAGCTACATACCTAACTACATTTTTACGACCTATTTGTGATAAGAATAATGTAAAAAATCTGCTTGCAGATTAGTATATCTGTAGTATAGCTGTCTACCATCCACTGCACGCCGGGTACTTGTGGCGACACCGTACTCGGATAGAAACCGCACCTAAACAAAAGTGCGTGAAAGAGGAAATAATAATAATAATAATAATTCATGCCTTAGCATCCCCCAACAGCTTGCGCCAATTACAGGGGGCATCGGCTGGCCATGAGTTATTATTACGCCTGCGGCTGTAGACCGACTTAAGATGGACTTTATGGACGGTGTGTGGGACTCCAGTACCGTATACCCACTAAGACCTCCTGCATCTATAGCCTCGAGCGCACCCAGGACCGTCTGAGAGACATAACTTCAGGTGCGACCGGTGGGCTATCACTCTTCACAAGACCTATCCGTTTGCTGTCTTTTTCTCTCGTCGGCTTCCTTCCGTTTCATAATCTCGGAAATCTACTTGTGCATGGTTTTCCATTTTGCTGCGTCTTCCATCATTTTTACCATAAGTGTATCTACCGTAAACATCTCTCCCACTTCAGCATATGAAGCGTCTCGCACTTCCTTCCATCTCAGGTACTGGAAAATGGTATGCTCCACCGTATCGACCATCCCGCAGTACATACAGGCATCACTCACGTCGTTTTTAAATCTTAGGGCATATGACCTAAAGACTCCATGACCGGTTAAGACTTGCGTCAGATAATAGTCTAAACGTTTGTGGCCACAATTAATCCATGCTTTAATATCGCCTATCAATCGTCTTGTCCATTGACCAACGACGATTTCGCTGTCCCATCTTTCCTGCCACGTCTTCATAGTGATAGTTCTCGCTTGCTTTTTCATTATAATAAGATCGCTGCTTCTGTGTTCGTACAAAAAGATTCTTTCACGGATTTGGGGATCAATAACCATTCCTGTGATAACATGCAAGGTCACAGCCGATACTGTCCTGTATGCTGATGCAACGCGTAGTAGCATATTCCTTTGCAGTCGCTGCAATTGCCGGTTATATTTCTTAATTTCAATAATCTTCCCCCACACCGGTGCTCCATATAATATCATGTTGTTCATTACACTGCACAGCATGGTGCGCTTTAAACTATTCGGACCCCTATATTGGGCATAATCCTAGTCAGCCTGGCAAGCATCACTGCTATTTTGGTGATGATTGCTCTCACATGCTGTCCAAATTTCATTTTTTCGTCTACAGTGATGCCTAAGTATACTACGGATCTTTTTGGTAAAACTTCCACTCCGTCTCGCTGGAAAGCAACATGCTCTCTCCTTCGTTTGCCTTTTATTATCACCGCCTCTGTTTTCTCGGGTGCAAGAGTCATCTCGTGTTTTCTGGCCCATTCACTAATTTGTGCAAGACAGATGTTCGTGTTTTCCATTAGCGTTTCCTCGTTATTCGCATCTACCACCAGGACTAACTCATCGGCATAGGCAATGGTGACTGCATTTGTGGTGAGCTCTAAGGAGAGCACGTCGTCATATAAAATGTTCCACAATGTCGGACCAAGTACGGAACCCTGCGGGACTCCCATGTTCGTCTCCAGCATTTCTTTTTTATCTAACATTATCTTTCTGCCTGTTAGATAGTTCGTTGTAAAATTTATAAGATATTCTGGAATCTTCCTCTCTTGTAGCTTTTGCACTATTAAATTATGTCTAGATAAATTAAAGGCATTTCTTATGTCTATTGTAATAAGAGCACACCATCCAGTATTAAACTCATTTGCAGTTTCCATTACCGTTTGCACCGCGTCAACAGTAGATTTTCCTTTGCGGAAACCATATTGACGCATGTGCAGGCTTCCTCTTTCCTCCAATTCCGCCTGTAGCCTGTTTCTTACCAGAGCCTCTAACAGTTTTCCCAATGTGTTTAGTAGGCAAATGGGCCTAAATGAGCTCGAAATTTCCGGGGATTTACCACTTTTTAATATCAACACTACCTTCGCAACTTTCCAGCTATCCGGGAACTCTTGCTTTCTAAGCAGCAGTCCCAGCAGGAACTCTGGCGCATAGCAAGCAACTTCCTTGATGACTTCCGGCGGCACCTTATCCGGCCCTGGTGCCCTACCAGGCTTCACTATATCTATTGCACTTCGCAGCTCCTCGAGCGTGAAAGGTATTATATCCTCTTTAGTATTTGCCACGCACAACTCATCGGGTATAATTGGGAAGAGATCTTTCAGTATTTGTGCTTTCCTATCCGAGCTAAGATTATAAGGAGTCAAGAACTTGAAATTTTTTGCAACGATCTTATATGCTTCTCCCCAGATATTATTATCCAGTTCCTGACACAAGTCTTTCCAGCATTTCCTTTTTGCCTTTCTAATGGTCCTAACCATTATATCGGTATTAATTCAAAAGAATTTAAAACTTTTCTACGTTGCTATGGCATAACGTTGATTTTCACAGCGGTAGATTGCCCATTTTCAAATGGTCTGAATAAACGTTTAAATCAGACTCTAGTAAATCGTATCCCCTGTAAGATTAGTGAACATCCACAACGTCCTTGGTCCAAGCTTGCTGTAAAATATACAAACGAATACAACCGTACTATTCGCAGTGTGACTAAGTTCTCTCCATTATATTTACTTACAGAGCAATCATCAATAATACCTCCAACTCTCAGACAAGCACAAGATTTAGAAAAAAATAGAATACAAGCTTTCGAAAATTCTCAAAGTTATCGTAATTTAAATAAATCCAGAATTGATCAGAAGAAAAAAGAACATGTTTTTCAAGTTGGGGACTTGGTTTATGTAGAAATGAGTAGTCGTCTGAACCGAAACAAATTAGATCCTATAAGGTCAGGACTATTTGAAATATTACGAAGAGTGTATTCAACAATTTATGAAGTGAGTAGTAATCGTCGCAGATCACAGGCTAATTTTGTACACAGTAGCAAACTGCTGCCTTTTTAGAACCACAAGACATTTTGCTAGATTTATTTAATTTTATTATTATAATAGAAAATCGATTTTCTTTTAAGGTAAGATTTGTATTGTCTGTTATAATTTTGTATAATTTGTTCTATTATGTCATATTAATAAGTAAAATTTTCTTTTAAGGAGCAAATCGGTCCATAGTTAATTCAACGTCAAAGATAAGGTTTTTACTTATTATATACATTTATTGTCTTTATAAAAGGTGCATCCGATCATACACGGCTCTTAGACAAGTACTACAATTCATACACGTCGAAGATAAATGATCTTAAGTATATTATATTGGTTGAAAAACGAAATTGAAGCATTGAAAAAAGTTGTATCCTGGCAAAATCATCTCAAAATTGTAACATCGCGACGAATTAAAAGTAGATTTATGTATTTAACGTCAATATACTGAAGGTTTGAACGAGAAAACCCGAAATTAACTGAACATCGAAGAATCTATTTAGCTGCGGTTAGGTCATCGATAAAACGAAGAAAGAATGTCAAGAAAAGGAGATTTTCAAGCTTTTTGGCACACACTGACATGTAATACACATCTATGCATACATATATTTATTCCTTAATTCTAATATTTTAATTTATGCTATGTTTACGTACATGCGTTTATATAATGCAATGTTATTGTAAGAGCGACAAATTACGGTTACACTCCTTAAGTAGTAAGCCGGCCTTGCGACTTTTTGGAATAAAATATTGAGCGCAAGGTATTTCTCTGTCTAGTCGTGTCCGGATAGCTTTGAAGGTCACTGTACATGACATTTAGTACTTATTATGCACCAAAAATTCTCTTAAGAAAAAGTGGTTGAACTCGTTACGGGAGTTAAACTACTGACTACGAATCTCTTCGGTTGGGAATAAGATTCATGCTAGCTCACGCTAATCAGGTAAAATAAAACAATATTAACATAAACAATATTATTTACAAATTAATATTTTACATTGCAAAATATTTATTTATAATCGAAACAATTATAATTAAGTATTCTCAAATCTAACACAGATTTGATAGTAAATCACTTACATATTTTTATAAGCATTTCAATCAGATCATTGCTTAATCTATTTTCATTAGTTTGAGTTGACATACGATAAGATATAATTGCGTTTAAGCAGTAGATTCGTTTGTATCCCTATTACTTCGGTTATCTCCTACATTATTCCCAATTTGATCTAGTCTTTCATGCATTACATTAACCTCATCGTAATATGGTGACAATACGCGTTTATTTTCAGAGTTAGATGGCGCTTGAACGACTTCCATCTCTGCAACTGTAGTAGTCTCTTTCATTCCGAAGCACTTGCAACATTTTAGTTTTAAATCTTTGACTATAGTATTGAAACGTTCTTCGTAAATATATAACAAGATTGAGTTGACGTAACCATTGATTAATACTATACTTATAGATATAGATAATAAAGTGGATACGTGGATTTCTAAAATTACCTCCATAATCAACCATATTGCAAATATGTAACTGCTGAAGATGAATATCCCTGCCATCCATGCTCTAAGGTGGTAATTCTCTTCTTCAGATCCTTCACACCAGAAACGAATTAATCGCGATATGAACACTATCATGGCAATAGTTGCAACTATTATGTAACCAAGTGCTACATTCCATGCCTCAATGATGTTGGTAAACACTAACACTAGAATAATTGCGATCTGCAAGATTAAAATGATCCAATTGTTTCGAATTGATTTGAAGCAAAAATTCTTGCTCGTCATGAATTTGTCGAAAATCATACACGCAGAAATATTTAGAGGGATACCAGATATGCTGCAATGTACTGCTAAAAATGCGGTAGTTAATTTGTGTCCAGTGTAATCCGCAGAAACGTATTGAACGTACATGGCGAATATTATATGGAGCAAATTGGCGAAACTCAATGGACAATGATGTAGCATAAATGTTGTTTGTAGAATTGTCGCTTAATGAATGTTACTATCAAGAAAACGTTAGGTATAATGTATGCTGTTATAAAAAATGTGTGGATTATAGATATTAAGATAAAAAGCCATAATGGTAGATCTTGATTGCTGTCCCCTTCTTTGCTACTGCTACTATTGTAACTTCCTCCACTATTATCGCTTAAATCCATGTTTAAAATTATTAACCTGAAATGTATCCTATATTAGTAATGAGATAAATTAAATATGTAGATATCTTTACCTGACGTTGCAATTTTAATCCTATAGCGTTTTTAGTATATCTATTACCTCCACAGCAGAAACACAACTTAGGAGATCAGGACGTGTAAATCACTTTTAAGCATCATTTATTTATTTAAAAATATGCCTATCTAATCATGACTAATTCTCAAAATAGGAATTACATTTTTACGAAGAAAGTGCTACTAAACAAACCAATGTTATCTAATCCAAATATTGCGCCGAAAACAACGTAAGTTTGAAAAGGATCATGATAATAAAATGATATATATTTATATATAGACAATTTTTGAGTTATGCGGACAATCTATCACAAAATTCGTCGAATTCAAATGAAACACTTTTAGAGAGCACCGTCATTTAGGTTCTTAATAGTTTGAATTTGATCAACTTTATTATCTATCGAGTAAATCAGCAGTGACTCAAGCAATGTATCGAACGAGATTCTTAACTGAGGTGGAACAAGATTATCCGCGCAAGGACCAATGCCGCTTCGTCTAGAGATCATACAGAAAAATCTACTTAAACAATTAAAGATTAGAGTTCAAGTACAGGATCTAGTACAGTGACAACAAATTAATGTAAAAATTTCGACAATTTTTTTTTGTTTCTGAATATCAACCCAATACAGTATCATTTTTTTTTAAATGTGTGGTGGGCGCTTAGTTGCAGTGACTCCGTAAGCTGTATCGCTTGTCTGGCTATCACTGCAACTCTCGCGGTGTAGTTTGTGTGTGTAAGTTGTGTTCAATGGCTTTGTGACAGCATCATATCGCCTTTTATGATGCCGCGCTGTTAATCACTTTGCTCCCAACAGCGAATGGCAAGTCGATCCGGGATTAAACTCTCTGAAAAAATGTCATCGTCCCTCCAGAGAATTGAACCCCTGCACCTATCGTCCTCCCACAACGATAGTCAGCCGCCTAACCGCTGCGGCCATCAATATAATATTAGCAATCTCGGCAGTCATAATTGTCAAATCTTAAAGAATGGTGTTTTTATAACTCGATGGTTATCAAAAACGCTTTGACAGTTACATCTCTTAAAAGCGTAACCGAAAACGGAAGTGTAAATATTAAAACTGTCAAAAATGAGTTGATTTTACAATTTTTCCTCTTTTATCAATTGACAGCTATTTGAAATGTTTTAATAGCTACAATCTTTAAAACAGTTTAAAGTCATGATAGTAAGTCATAAATATCGTTGCGGTTGTCAAATCTGAAATAAAATTGTCTTTGTAATTTGGCAGCTGTCAAAATTGTTTTAAACAAATACATCGCCTCAAGGGCAATTGACGTATTACAAATGTCACACCTGTTGGAATAGTAACCAAATAAATGCTTTATAGTTTGATAATTTTCAAACAAATTATAGTGCGTGCTTATATTGAAATTATAAATAAAATGAGTGGTTTTAAATATGCTCTCTTTCTCTTGCTTGCTTGACAGCTGTCAGCACGGTTTTGACAGTTGCACTCATTAAAATCGCCCAAAAACTACATTGTTTAAATATTGAATCAATAAAAGCTAATTGATTTTATAATTTTACAGCTGTCAGAAGTATTTTACCCGTTATAAACGTCAAATATGAGAAAAATGCTGCTTTTATAAAGTGACAGTTGTTATCTAGATTTTGACAGTTGTTTGCATAAAGATCGCCCAAAGACAAGGCCTTTAACAGTAAAAAATAACAGATTTTACAAACTTAAATTACTGAAATGTTTTAGCCGTTACACCTGTCGAAATAGTAACAAAAATAAATGTTTCATAGTTGGACAGCTTTCAACAAAACTGTAACGATTGTTTAGGTAGAAACGGTGTACTTTGGCTATTATAAACGTTAATTCTGAAATAAATGCTGTCACAAGCATTAAAGCAATATAACTATTTCGAGTGTTATTCCCGTTAAAATAGCAAGTTTTGAAATAATTCGTAACGTGTTTAAAGGTTTAAACCAAACGAAAACTGCTTTTAAAATTCGAAGATGTCATAAATACTTTAGCGGCTCTCAAACATCTCTTTAAAACCATGGATCTGAAAAAAAAATCTTTATATTTTGACAGCTGTCAAAAATGTTTTAACCGTTACATCCCTTATAAACGTTAAGGGCAATTGTACACGTTGTTAAAATAGTAATAAAATGTTTATACTTTGACAGCTGCCAAATAAATTCTAATGCGCGCTTACTGTAAAACTATAAAATTGACTGGTTTTATAATTTCACAGCTGTCAGTAGTATTTTGCCCGTTATAAACGTGAAATATGAGAAAAATGCTGCTTTTATAAAGTGACAGTTGTTATCTAGATTTTGACAGTTGTTTCCATAAAGATCGCCCAAAGACAAGTCCTTTAACAGTAAAAAAAAAACAGATTTTACAATTTTACAGATGTGACTTTTGTAATCCTATATAGCTGTCTGAAATGTTTTAGCCGTTACACTTGTCGAAATAGTAACAAAAACAAATGTTTCATAGTTGGACAGCTTTCAACAAAACTGTAACGATTGTTTAGGTAGAAACGGTGTCAAAAATACTTTGGCTGTTATAAACGTCAATTCTGAAATAAATGCTGTCACAAGCATTAAAGCAATAGAACTATTTCGAGTGTTATTCCCGTTAAAATAGCAAGTTTTGAAATAATTCGTAACGTGTTTAAAGGTTTAAACCAAACGAAAACTGCTTTTAAAATTCGAAGATGTCATAAATACTTTAGCGGCTCTCAAACATCTCTTTAAAACCATGGATCTGAAAAAAAAATCTTTATATTTTGACAGCTGTCAAAAATGTTTTAACCGTTACATCTCTTAGAAACGTTAAGGGCAATTGTACAGGCTGTCAAAATAGTAATAAAATGTTTATACTTTGACAGCTGCCAAATAAATTCTAATGCGCGCTTATTGTAAAACTATAAAAATTGACTGGTTTTATAATTTCACAGCTGTCAGAAGTATTTTGCCCGTTATAAACGTCAAATATGAGAAAAATGCTGCTTTTATAAAGTGACAGTTGTTATCTAGATTTTGATAGTTGTTTCCATAAAGATCGCCCGAAGACAACGCGTTCAAATGCTGGAATCGTAAAAAATAATAGATATTAGAACGTTACAGATGTGATTTCTATAATCCTATAGCTGTATGAAATGTTTTAGCGGTGACACCTGTCAAAATAGTAAAAAAAAAATTAGTGGTTTTCGATAAAATTTACATAGAGTAACGCTTGGAAGTATTGTAATATCGTTTAATTATCAGATATCAAAATTACAGTTATTACATTTGACAGATCAACAACATATGTATATTCTATTTTTTTATTCACCGACTACTAAGTCGAGAGAGAACCATTTAAAACTAACACTCCCACTTAATGAAAACTAAAAAAACATATTAATGTCAGGTTTCATTACCATCAAACTAACCCCATGCTTATAGCACAAAATTGCGCCTTTTCTTTATGAACAGCTTTTGTAAGGCTGTCGGCCACCATTTCTTGCGTTGGAACATACATGATGTTGACTGCATGGTCTTTCACTCGTTCTCTAATATAATGATGTCGAACATCTATATGCTTCGATCTAGCTCTACATCCATCACATTGGGCTAAATTAATTGCGCTCTGATTGTCACATGCGATGGTCGTTGAATTAGACTTTAAACTCACATCCAAGTCCTGCCCGAGCTGCTTCAACCACATTGCTTCCTGAATAGTTGAAGACATATACTCAGCTTCAGCTGTTGACAACGCTACAGTCGGTTGTCGCTTACTCGACCATGATATTGCCCCACCGCTCATTTCAAATACATACATATCCTGTACATGATCGCCGCTTATCAACATCAGAAGCCCAATCTGCATCCGAATAGCCAATTAAATCTTCATTGCTACCATAGCGAAGTTTTAAATTCGCTGTCCCTTTTAAATATCGAAAAATTCGCTTCACCGCTTGCCAATGGGCTGTTCCATGATTAGAATTGAAACGGCTTACGTCGTTTACGGCATAGGCTATGTCCGGTTTTGTGCGGTGTGCCAAGTATAATAGGCTACCTACAGCTTCCTCATATGGAACATTAACAATTGTTTCATCTTTGCACATGCTAACGGATAACCTTTGACTTGGGTCACTGGGAGTGGCTACCGGTTTACATTCTGCCATTCCAAACTTATCCAATATTTCCTTAATATATTTTGATTGATCTAGTGAGATCGCATTGATCTCTTCATCATATGTAATATTCAGACCAATGCAGTGTTTTGCTTTACCCATGTTCTTCATAAGAAAAGCTTCACTCAGAGGCTTTTTTAAATTGTCACGGTTGTTGATGTCTTTCCAAAAAATCAAAAGATCATCAACATAAATAGCTGTGGTAATTTTCGCTTTCCTTTCAATTTTTCGATGCTTGTCGAACTCTCTGACGCCATTTCTTTTCTACTTACTGTTCACAAGTGACAAACTGTAATACTCTTTTTATGATTTCACAACTAATGACGAAATCTTACTCTTTACGCAGGTATGCCTCTAACTCTGGGCCCATAACCTGATAAAATTTACATAGAGTAACGCTTGGAAGTATTGTAATATCGTTTAATTATCAGATATCAAAATTACAGTTATTACATTTGACAGATCAACAACATATGTATATTCTATTTTTTTATTCACCGACTACTAAGTCGAGAGAGAACCATTTAAAACTAACAGTTTTACAATTTTACAGCTGTCAGAAATACTTCTAAACGTCAAATCTGAAAAAAAATGCTGTTTTTATAATTTGACAGCTGTCAATAAGGTATGGATAGTTATATCTATTAAAGCTGCCTCAAGGCTTTCATGTGTCACAATGGTTTACAATATACAGCTGTCCGGCTTACTTTGGCCGCTACAAACGTTAAATCTGAGGAAAATATAGTTTTTATAAATTGACAGTTGTCAACAAGGTGTTGTGTGAGAGCCTTTAAATAAATTGTAACTAGTATTAATGTTGAAACTGTTAGTAATAATTGGTTTTACAATTTTACACTTACCAGAAGTAGTTTGGCCGTTATAAACGTAAAATGTAGGAGAAATGCTGCTTTTGTAAATTGACAGCTGTCACTGTCAAGGGTTTAGTAGTTACGCTTGCAAGGGCCGCCCAAAGACAACAGCGTTTAAATGTCGAAATAGTAAAAATAAAGGATTTTACAAGTTAATAATATAGTTGTTGGAGAACGATTTTGAAGATTATTTTTGATTTAATAATTTTTGTTTGGCGACAGAAATAGAATACACATTTTTTTTTCCGACAGCATAGTTAATCCGCTAATAATTTATAAAATAAGCACTTTTGTAGCGATCAGAAAACTTTTCTAAACTGTGATAAACGTGCTGCAGTGTATGGGACGTATTTTGATAAGGACAGACCTCAGTTTAATCGCATAAATTAAGGTGGGAAGGGTATAGGGTGGGGGACCGGCAATACGGTTCCATGTTTACATCGATTTTATCTACTGTATTAGTGTTTACATCTCTTTTATATACATACATATTAATAATAATAAAACTGATGTCTAAATGAGGAAACTGCGTTTCTATTGTTTATTTATCCAGTTTATCTTTGTTAGGAATCTCTCCAAACAGATTTTATTTTGTATTAAGGGTTTATTGAAATTTAATTTTTTAATTTTACATGTTTATGGCAAAAATTAAAATAATAAAACGTTTTAGATTACAGACATAATACGCACAATTTCAATTTTGAGTACTTAATAGGAAATTGGAAATTAGAGAAAAAACTATACATGATAAAATCTAATCTTACCTCTCAATGAAGTTATTAAATATTATAATAAAAGTTAGCTATTGTAACTAAATTTTATTGTAGTGATATGACGCTGATAAGGAGCTTAATCAGATCATTTAGAAAAAAAAAAAAAATAAACAACTAGTGGATTTTAACGAAATTAAACTGTATTGTTTTGCAATTATTGCAGGTATTAATACATAGATGTAAAAATATTTTATAATAGTAACACTTAAACGTACTTTGAAAAACCATTTAAGCTGTGGATGTATCTTTATCCTCATGTCCTCGATTACCTTGAGGTGGTCGTCCATATTGATCTATTTCCTCGTAAATCGGGGCTTCGTAAACAGGAGCACTTTCTCGCACAGGAGCTTCAGCATTCTGGTACACATTCTTATAAACGGCAGCTACTTTAGCAGCTTCCTCGTAATTCGGCGGTGCTTCATATTCATCATCATACTTAGGTTGGAGATCGTTTGCTTCTACATCCGGCTGTACAACTGTTGCGGGGCTATCGCTCTTGCTGAAACGCGTTCTGCATCTCTGAGCTATCTCCGTGACTCTAGTATTGAACGACTTCTGATATTTATATAATAAAGTCGTGTTAATTAAACCGTTAGCTAAGATGATAATTAGAGCTGCTACTAACAAGCTTTGTCCGTTGTTTCCTACTAGGACTTCCACGATAACCCATGATGTAAATATGTAAGTGCTGAAGATGAATATGCCGGAGATCCACGCTCTAAGCCGGTAATTTTCTTCTTCAGAACCTTTGCACCAGAAATGTAGTAGTCGCAGGATAAATATTAGCACGATTAAGCTTGAAAACGCTATATAACCAATAGCAACACTAAATTCATTTAACAAGTTGGTACACACTAGAGATAGAACAAGTGCTATGTGCAATATGGTTATCACCCAATTGTTTCGAATCGTTTTGACGCAGAAATTCTTGCTGTTGATGAACTTATCGAAAACGAAATAGATTGCCATAGTCAGGGATACACCTGATATGATGCAATGCACTGACAAGAAGGCTAATGTCAATTTGTCATCTCTATAATCCTCGGGTACGTACAGCATGTATATGGCGAATACCATATGGAGTAAATTGGCGAAACTCCAATGGACTATGGTGTAGAAGAAGTTGTGTTTGTAGAATTGGCGTTTCATGAAAGTTACTATTAAGAATATGTTGGGTATGATATAAGCTGCCAGCCACAACGTATAGATTATTCGTAGAGTGATAAAAAGCCATAGCGGTTCATCATCATCGTCATAACTTACATCCCAATCTCCTCCATGATTGTGGTTCCAGTTGTGATTATGGTTCCAGTTGTGATTATGGTGGTGATTCGAATGCATCGTGTTAATCTGGAAATATATTTTATGAAATACAAGTTATAACAAATTCATATTTTAGATATATTTACCGTGGTCAATGTTGCTAATCCTGTCGTCGTGTTGTGTTGAGACCTCTACTTGCTCCGCGATCACTAACACAAATGATAATAAGAGGAAATGCATGCTATGTTTGAATATACCTTGTTTTGCTAAAAATACCTGTATCTAATCGCGATTAATTCGCCAACTACAATATGATGTTCTTATCTCAACATTGAGTGTTATCTGTTCAAAATTTACTGTGTCAATGATATACGGTTATAGTGAATCATTTAAATATTTATTAATTATGATTCACATTTTTTCAATTTTTGTTATCTTTAAATAAAATGTAACAATAATTATTAATTTTGATTTTTTTAACTATAGATAGAATAGAACAAATAGGTAGAATAGAAAACCTTAATTACATACCTTGCTTTTTGTTTATGTACAGTCACTGATAAAAGTAATGTCTCCCTCCAGGGACCCAAAATCAAACCTTTCTTACTAATCGGAGTGGCTTGGTTTCATGCGTTGTCACGAGTCGGTACCTCATTTACATATTTACCTAGAGGAATTTATTCCCACTAGTTCAACTTATATTTCCAAGAAATACGACAAATAAGTACGAAAATTACGAAAATTATATTTTAATATTTAATAGTGTTCATTTATTGATTTTATAAAATCTAAAAATGTAATTATCTTCTTTTTGAGGTATGATTAACAATTAATTCTTGATGTAAATTATTTAAAAATCAAAGAACGATATATTAAATATATGTCTACTATACCGGCCTTCTTTTCAGATAAAAGAAATATAATTCTTTGTTGAAGTGAAACGTCTTTATAATGTTATACAGAAATAAATGGGAAGTATAGGCTTGTGATATATCGTTTGAAAGATCTCTTTATTCTGTATTCAAACGTGTTATCGTTTTTAAGTTTGTTGTAACAATTAAGATAAAATAAAATCACGTTGTTATAAAAATTCGTTACAATATACGCAAAAAATGAAATGTATGGGTTCAATTCTCTGAGGGACGGTGACATTTTTTCAGAGAGTTTAATCCCGGATCGACTTGCCATTCGCTGTTGGGAGCAAAGTGATTAACAGCGCGGTATCATAAAAGGCGATATGATGCTGTCACAAAGCCATTTAAACACAACTTACACACACCAAACTAGACCGCAAGAGTTGCAGTGATAGCCAGACAAGTAATACAACTTACGGAGTCACTGCAACTAAGCACCCACCACACATTAAAAAAATGCAAAATATAAAACAAAAATGTAAAACACCAAAAAGAACTATGAATGTCAATGAAGTAGATGCTCATTTGCTGTTATAAAAACTGTTTAAATGTGGTTCAACAAATTCTTCGACACATTTTTTTCACCCATCGGCTAGAATAGTCTTTATTATGGCTGTGGAAGTCTTTTGAATGACCAGGATGGTATCCAAACAAGTTTCTTGCATCGCCAATTTCAGTTTGGGAAATAGTTAGAAGTTGCACAAAGCCAATTAGATCAGACATGCTGGATAATAATGATGCCTTTTTTTTTTGATGAAGAATTCATGTACCGTGATGGTGATGATGCATTGTCGGGCAACAAAAACCAACTGCTTAGCTTTCGATATTCCGGTCGAATTCGTCGAATTCTGGTCCATTATGTGACCATGTGTTTGGCGACCCCGTAACCGAGTACACTCCTGTACACGTCTAGGCATCTACAAACTGAGATGGTCGATATCTGCTTGTGGCACCCCGTTCCAAATAACTTGAACTTCGCTGATTAACTGCGCCAAAGTTTGTGGAGGATGGTGCAAGGTGGACAGTCTCCTGCCGACCATGTCCCACACATATTCGATGTGGTTTAAATCCGGGAGTCGAGGTGGCCACGGCAAACCATTAACGCCTGCTTCCTGGAGAAAATCCATAGTTCGACGAGCAATATGGGGACGTGCATTGTCTTACTGAAAAAGAACGTGTGGACGGCTATCTAGATAAGGTAGTAAAGTGGTTTGTAGGACATCAACATCATACTGTCTCGAATAAACAGAAGTGGTGATCGGCTACCATAAGCAATAGCCTACATATGTACCTAGAATCGCGATTCGTCGCTCAAGATGACATTACGCCATTCTGTTTCCCAATGCTGTCGTTCTCTGCACCAGTTCAAGCGTTGACGACAGTGGTCTGCAGTCAAACGAAGCACTAATCGTGGACGGTATGAAAAAGTCCAAAAGCTCGAATGCGGTGATATAGTGTACGCATAGTAACAGGTCTACCCTCTTCTCCAAACCATTGGTCAGCGATTTGACGCGTTGTAGCAAAACGGTCTCGTAGATCTACTTGTCCCAAGCCCAAATCTTGACGTTCTGTGGTACGCCTCGGTTGACCAGTTGGTCTTCTTCGTGTTCCTCTACCTTCTTTTGTCCACACACGACACACACGCATTACAGTTATTGCAGTACAATTAACAAGACCGCCAATGCGCGATAGGACAAACCAACATCTCGATAGGCAACAATTTTACCTCTGTCAAATTCACTAACACGGTGATAATTTTGACGTTTTCGAACTTTAAAAACATTTTGCTACGCTTAACACTCATAGACGGACACGCAATAACTAAACTTTTCTTGATTAGTCATCTCTCATGAACATGAATCTCTTCGCAAAAAGTATCAATGATAAAAAGTTGACATGCTTACTTAAAAAAAAACTGTTCTGTTTTGGTTCGTGGTGCTATTTCCAGAAAATATGCTTTTGCTGTGTCAAAGTACAGGGAGTTCCTGTATGAAAGTGCTCTTCCTGGATATGTGACGACTTAGGATCATATAGATGGCTTCATTTCTTAGACGTTTAAATTGCTAAAAGAACACAAAGGCAATCCTTCTATGCCTAAAAGTTTTGCATATAAAAAACCAGTTCCTATCAATGAAAAAAAAAAAATCGCCGATATTAAAAAGATATGTAGGTATATATCATTAGTGAACAGTTAGAATTTTACTACCATGTGACATCTTGGGAAACCACCAATACAAATAAATTGTTTAATAATTTCACTCTTTTTTGTATTTTACTAAGTTGTATTTGAAAACCGTTAAGTCCAGTAGCTTTTTTAGCTGTAATTAATGAGCTCTTTTGTTGTTCCGAAAAACCATTTAACAAATAAGTCCCAAACTATTAGATCAACAACTTTTGTTTGTAAGCTAATGTTCTAAAATAATTATATTAAAAGTTTTTTGTGATTTTCTCAAAATGACGTTTTTGGACATGTATTTTTTGAACTCACCGATTCAATTATAAAGTGTGTAAACGTTAAAATTGTAACAATAAACTCATTCCAGAATTTGACAGATGTTATAACTATTTTGGCAACAATAATTGAAAGGAAATGGTATTTCTGTAATATGACAGCTATCAGGAATGTTTTGACACTTAAACCCGTTAAAGACGCAAAAGGCAACGCAAGTAATGTTTTATAGTTTGACAGTTCCAAAATAGGTGTAAACGTTGAAGCTGTAAAAATGACTTTATTTTACAATTTTGCAGCTGTCAAAAATATCTTGGGGGTTATATTCGATGATAGTCAGGAATGTTCTAACAGTTACATCCGTTAAAATCGTAAATGACACCGAAGGTGTTAACTGTTTCATCCGTTAAAATCAAACCAATTATAACGCTTGTCAACGTTGAAACTCATTCTGCCATTTTGCAGCTGTCAGCAGGTTTTAGAGGTTATAATTGTTAAATCTGAACAAAATATATATATGTCAGAGTATGTACAATAAACTAAAGTGGATTAGATTAGATTAGGAATGGGGTGGCGATGCGAACCTGTTTCACTGCGACTTTAGCAGGTCTATTGTGATCCCTTTTATCCTAGAAGACGCTATCTAATTTTGTCTTCTTAATTAATTCTATCATTTTTAAGAGAGGCTCTTTTATGTAGCCGTTACTTCTGGGATTCTCTACGCCCATTTCTAGAAACCTTGTCCTCGCTAGGCCATTGCAGTGGCACAAAACATAAACCGGAGTTTCTTCTTCCTCTTGACAGAATCTGCAGAGAGCATCATCTGCCAGGCCGATGTTAAACAGATACCTATTCAGTCTGCAATGACTGGTCAACAGACCTACTATTCCTTTGACAGTCTTCCTGTCTTTACTCAGTAGGTCTTCAGTAAACTGAAACCTGTGTTTGCTTAGGAATTCCTTTGCTTGTCTTTGTCCTGGTGAGCCTGGTTGCCTAGGCTAAAATTAATTTCCTTTAGGTGCCCATCTCATTTAGGGCTTTTACGCAATCCCAAACCAGCTTTGAGTCAGCACTTGCCGAACTCATCGCCTTAAGTGCTGCCTGACTGTCAGAGTAAATAGCGACATGGCGTCCATGGCGTCGCTTGGCATCCCCGTTAGGGGCGCCGCAACTAAAGTGGAAGAGCTGCAGTTTGCTGGAGTGGCAATACGAGATAATATCGCAATAATGATTGATCTGTGTTTGCAAGTAAATCAAGTGCTTAGACCGATTTGAAATTACGTTTTTATTGTTTATTGGTTTATTGTTAATTTTAAATTAAACAGTAATATATAGATATAAAAATATTTGATAGCAGTAACACTTAAATATATACTTCAAATAAACATTTAGACTTCTTCATTTTCATTGCTTCGTTGAGTATATCGTCTATTTGGATTTATTTCCTCGTAAATCGGAAGCTCGTATACAGCAGCAGTTTCCTGTATAGAAACTTTGGGATTCTGATACATATCCTTATAAATACCAGCTACTTTAGCAGCTTCCTCGTAATTCGGCGGTGCTTCGTATTCATCATCATACTTAGGTGGGAGATCATTTATTTCTGCATCTGGTTCTGTAACTCTTGGGCTTTCATCCCTATTGAAACCCCTCCTATATCTCTGAGTTATTTCTGTTGCTCTAGTATGGAATGGATAATCACTTGTTTCTGCATCTGGTTCTGCAACTGTTGGGCTTTCACCACTACTGAAACCCCTTCCATATCTTTGAGTTATTTCTGTGGCTCTAGTATGGAATGGAGGATCGCTTGTTGCTGCATCTGGTTCTGCAACTGTTGGGCTTTCATCCCCACTGAAACCCCTCCTATATCTCCGAGTTACTTCTGTGGTTCTAGCGTAGAATGACAGATTACTTGCTTCTGTATCTGGTTCAACAACAACTGGACTTTCGTTCTTATTCAAACGCGCCCTGTAACACTGAGCTACTCCTGGGACTGCTATTTCTCCCTCTCTAGTATGGGATGTGTCTTTGTATTTATATAATATGATGCTGTTCAAGAAACCGTTGGCCAATACAATACCTAAGGCTGCTGTTAATAAGCCTGGAGGGTTCATCCCTAAGAGGACTTCCACGATCACCCACGATGTAAATATGTAAGTGCTGAAGATGAATATGCCGGAGATCCATGCTCTAAGGGGGTAGTTTTCTTCTTCAGAACCTTTGTAGCAGAAACATAGTAGTCGCACGATAAATATTAACATGATTAGACTTGAAGATACTACATAACCGATAGCAACACCAAATTCATTTAAGATGTTGGTACACACTAGATATAGAACAATTCCGATTGTCAATATGCTCGTTATCCAATTGGTTCGAATCGTTCTAACGCAGAAATTTGTACTATTGATAAATTTGTCGAAAACAAAGTAAGTTGCTATAGTCAGAGATAGACCCGATACGATGCAATGCACTGCCAATAAGGCTAGAGTTAATTTTTCATCTTTGTGGTCCTCAGGTACGTATAGCATGTATACTGCGAATATCATATGGAGTAAATTGGCGAAACTGCGATGGACCATGGTGTAGAAGAAATTGTGTTTGTAGTAGTGGTGTCTCATGAAGCTTACTATCAAGAAGATGTTCGGTATGATGAAGCCTATCAGGAACAACGTGTAGGTTATTCTCAGAGATACAAAATTCGCTGATGAGTCATCACTATAAGGGACATTCAATCTTCCTCCATCATTATTATTCCAGTGGTGATTATGGTGGTTAGTCTCGTGCATGTTTGATTGTGATAATCTAAAAATATATCTCATACAATACAAGTTATATTAAATTCATATTTAAATATGTTTACCGATTTATTGCTTTTAATCCTCTGGATCTTTTAAGACATCTACTAGTTTCACAATCACTAACACAATTGATAAGAAGAGGAAGTGAGGGAATGTTTTAATATTCATTGTTTTGCTAAAAATACCTCTATCTAATCGCGATTAATTCCTCAACTGCAATAATATATTTTTATCTCAACATTGATGTTAAACATGTGAGCGTTATCTATTCCAAATTTCTTATGTGAGAGTCATCATTTTGTCCTAGATACTGGTCAATGAGATGCTGTATCATTTGCCAAATTTGGTTTTTGCAGTGATTACAAATGTAGGTACCGGAAATCGTATAAGATAGTTAGAAATTCACGTGGAGTAACAGTAAAATTAATATATCTCTATTATGATCTATAAGTATTTATCTTTTAATCCCAGATATATTTCCACTTGTATTCTAACAATAATTTTTTATTTAAATATCACATCTTCGTCAACCGTTTTTAGGACTGCCTGGGCCCCTTTCATCTCGTCATTGGATTCCTCCAGACACTTTCCCTAGATGTGACAAACTGGACTCTAAGCTCTCTGAAGATATTCTCTTTCTCTTCGTGCTCAGATTTTCTTTTGGCTTTCTTCCCATATCTATCTTTCTTTGCTTCTAAGAGTCTTGACTGTATAGTGCCGTAATCACCCCCGCTCCAGCCACCAACTTCTTTTTTCATTTTGGAGTTTCGTTCTTTCCACTCTTTATAGTTTTTAGAAGTACCACCACCACCACTTGAAACCAATAGACGACTCATTATTCTAAAAGGAAGCATCCGTGATTGGATTTACAAGAATTTAAGTTAAGGAAAAAGGTAATTTACTGACAAGGGTTTTGTTGGAGGGGTTGTTGAAGCTGAACAGGAGGGAAGACTCGACTCTTCATCTTCTTCCTGGCAAATATCACCACTGGTCGTCACATATAAATATCTAGAGCACTAAAACAGGTCACAATAATAAGAAGTTGACCACTTTTCCTGAAAACGCCTTACCAATCTCTTCTTTACCTACTAGTGAAATTAATCTGGGCGTCTTGTTAAGCATCATTGATTTGTTTATACATAAACATATTTTAAGTTACCAGTGGATGCTGGGGTTTCACCAGTAAAACGGGAGATCATACCAGCATCTTCACCTACATAAAGCAGACAGTACCACTGTCTATTAGGGCGGACAAGATTTCGTCCGTTTTCAGCTTCAGTGGGGATACAATGTAAACATCTCCAATAGAGAGACTGCAAAAACTCTTGTTCACAAATCGAGACGGGAGTTATCTCTCTGGTTTGAGGTGTGCTTCCAAGCCGAAGTAATCGCGATCCAGACCTGTGCAGAAGGCATATTGAATTGCCCGCAGGTTAATGGAGCAGTGGGAATCGTTCCTGGCAGTCAGGCTACCCTTGAAGCTTGACTCCGAGGTAGTGCTACGCTGCCATAAGACTTTTGTAAAACTGGCCGAGCTTGCCTTTACGGTTCTTCCGGTCCTGCAGTCCCCAAAAAAAAAGTTACCAAAATTCTTTTAGCTTGGCTGCTCTTCGGTTCTCGGGTTCTCTGCCATGTAGAAAGGTTGTGGTACTTGACGTTTCGATCATCTTGTCGTGATCTTCTTCAGAAGTGGCTTCATCAACAATTGTTTTGTAAAGGCACAGCACAGCTTTGTTTTTTCATTGGAGGAACAAAATACTACGAAAATGGCAGAACGTTGGCTTATCTTGTTTACTGCAAGCGTTCATTACAAGCCAGACATTTTGACACGTAGCATCTAGTCAAAAAGCAAATAATGGAAACCACCTTTTTTCTTTCTTAGACTGACTCATGGGATCCACATTTTCGTCAAATCTATCTACGCCGCCCATATATTTATTATATTTCTCTACAACAGATGGACAGTCTGCTTGAATTTTGGTTCTTTTGCCATTTACAAAACCAATTCGATCTACTTTTTGAACTGGTTCTAAATTATGGCAGTTTGAGGCAAAAGTAACAATGTTATTATCATGCCAGCTGGTAATAAGAACTTGCTCAGAACTTTTGAAACAGAAAGAGCCTCGGTTTTCTTTCTTCAAAACTGAACTTTGGGTTATGAGACATTTTCCAAATCTGTTTCACTTTTAGCCAAAGTGGCAAGTAACTGCAACCCCGTAATACAATTGTCAACATATAAGTTATAAGGTCCCATATTTCTAGGCAAACGTGATTCAAGCTCTAAAATGACAGCAGCTCCTAAACCGTATTTGCTTTGGAGCGGGAGTTGAATTGCCTTAGATCCTTGGTAAGGCCCAAAAGTTATAAGGTATTGGTTTTCCGGTAAATAAGTTGTTTCAGACTATGACGACCATAATAGGGAAACATGGTTTCATCCATTGAAACATGCGAAGTGTGTGCAAATTTGAAATTTTGTGCGAAGTTATTGTTTAGAAGAGCGAAATATGCCAACTTTAGCATATTTATCCTCCTCTGGAAGATGAAAATTGTCTGAAAAATGGACGTATTGTTGAATCTCGAAAAATCTATTCCGACACATACTGTTAGCAACAGCCTCATTGTGAGTATCTGATTTGATTTTCCAAAACATTCTCATGTATTTAGGAGTCATATAACCAATAAGTAACAAAATAGCGATATAAACTTTGATTTCTTCGGCAGATACGTTGAGAGTATGATTTCGTTGAAGAGCATATCTGTTTGACATTTCAACAATCCGTTGTATGACGTTGTTCGAAAAGAAAAGTTCAAAACATTCCATCCGGGAGTATTCAAAATTATCAACTCCCACTTTAGTTTAATCAATGTCACCTCTACCGTTGTTAGAATTAAAATTTTGAAAATTAGGCCAAGTATAAGCATTATTTTTAGCTTTGAGGAGTTTTGAACACTTTGTTTTTTGTTTTCGGGGCTTTTTGTCATTTCATTTTCAGTAGATTTTTCAGTAAATTTTACTTCTACATTCGCTCGGGGCATATGAGCATACGCTAGTCTCGTAGATTGATTTCGTCCTCATCACCACTGTCCTCATGTGTGATATCACCGTCATCCAGTTCTCTGATGAGAGCGCCACCATCGACATAAAAACATAACCTCAAATCCCACTTCCAATCATAACCTCCCTTAGCTTCTATAGGAAGTAGTAAAGACCGAGACAGATAAAATAAGAAAAGAGAACTGGATTTGTTGCTTTGTTCGATAAAAATCAAACGAAATTGTCAAACAAAAACCAATACAAAAACAACATATCCAATTACACTGTAGCAATACAATTTCTAGCTATTCCATACATTGTTCCACTACACAATCTCAAAGTACTCCAACACTGATGCACCTTCTACAGCAATAACAATAATGACATTAAAAGGTTCTCCCCTTATTAGTGAGAACTCTATTTATCCAGATTTCTGTTTGTGGAATCTACCTCGCTTCTATTAGTTCCATTGTAACTGGAGAACACACGTATTCACACAGACCATCCAATCCCCCTTAGTCTCGCCATAGTTCCGAGCCTGTCGTATCTGTGTGCGAGTTTATTTTATCGGAATGGTCCCGCTTTATTTGTTCAAGCCGAAATTAATGAGTTAAATTCCCACCCTCTCCGATTCTTTTCCCTGTTATTTATTTATCCTTTTTTCTTCCCTATTTTCATCTCTGTCCTGTTTACTAACTGTGTTCTCGTATTATTTTCAGTTTCGAACGGAGTTCGAAATGTCAATTTGACCATCGTCCCGTCTACGGTAAACCTGAGCGGATGTGCCGTGTTGTATTGCGGTTACGATCTGGAGGGGGCGCCACTGTATACTGTTAAGTGGTACCGTGGTGAGAGCGAGTTCTATCGCTATACCGATACGGAAGTGGATAAAATACAGGTGTTTCAAATTGATGGATTTGTTGTTGATGTAAGTATGAAATTGTATGTTATAATAATTTATTATATTTATAATAATTAGTTTGGGTGCCAAGGCCTTGATCTGTTCAGGTATTAAGGTCTCCAGTCTTAATACTTCGCATTGGCAAAGTATGTGTTCGGCTGTTTCAGTTCCCAATTCGCGGAATCGATACCTGTCTTGATCAACTTTATCCATCTTTTTAAGATGGTATCATAAAGGGCAATGGTCTGTCGGAAGGACTCTCTGAGATCAAGTGGTTTTTTATTGCTGTTTAGTGAGGAGTTAATAAATTTCTTCGCTTGTGTTTCCCCTCAGAGGAAGACCATTTTTTTCTGTCTTCCATTTTGAATTTCCTTCTTAATTTAGCTTTTGAGAACGCCAATTCCAATCCAATGAAATACATGCATGACAACCAAAAGAAACTCATGGCAATAGTAATGAATTTTTTGAGAAGAAGCTGCGGATGATCCAAACTTAACAGGATTAGGAACGACGATATCATGACGATACATGAGGGGCTTTGGACATGTAAAGGGGATGAATGCTGACATATGGCCCAGAAGGATACTGGAATCGATACTACCAGAGCGGAGAAGAAGAGGAAGGCCACGAAGTAGTTGGAGAGTGTGATATAAACGAGGCCATGAGTACAAGAAATTTGGAGGAAGTCGAGGCTTTCGATAGAACAAGATGGATATTGGAAAAATGGACCTAAATGATCCTCTGTAAAATTAGTAATGTAGTCGATTGGGCATACGTTCTGGTATTCTTCTCACGATAAATTCTATTTGACAAATGGGACTTTATTAATCGTAATACGTTGCCATGAATTCCATATTGTTCTGCAGGTTGTCATTTAATATCTATTAGTCAGTTATGTCGAATGCTTTGTTAAACGTTATTACTTTATTCAAGATTTTTCTTCGTTAAATTTGACAAGATAGATCAGTTTCTGATATGGTATTTTAAAGAACAATTGTTAACATAACTAGATCAAATGGGACACTTAATATAAAAAAAAGGATTTAGTTGTCTCTCTTATAAACCAAGATATTGGATTTCTGCACAGTAGCAGCTGGGCACCCTATACAGGGTGACATAGAAAAAAGTACATTGCATAGTGCCACATAATAGAGGACACTAAAATAAGAAAAAAAGTTCCTATGAACATGGGTCCGCAAGACCTTCGGTTAAAAGATACGGGGTGTTGAATTTTTTTTTAATTTATTTGCAAAAACAATGATTAATTAAAACAAAAAATTAAGTTTTTAGAAGATGTTTAAATTGTTGCCCTTGTACTTCAATACATTTTTCCATTCTTCTTCTTACTGATTGACGGCATCTTTGAAATATTCCTGGGTTATTACGAAATCTATCTGCCGATTCCATAATTCTTATCCACAATTGTTCTTCATTATGTATTTCTACAGCATAAACTTCATTTTTCATAAATCCCCAAAATGAAAAATCGAGGGGATTAAGGTCGGGACTACGAGCTGGCCAGGGTACAGGCCTCCCTCGACCAATCCACATATTTCCAAATCTCCTGTCCAAATATTCCCTTGCCACTCGAGAAAAGTGAGCTGGCGCCCCATCATGCATGTAATACATTCTTCCAGTAATGGCCAATAGGACATCCTCTAATAATGTGTTTAAATCATTCTCAAGAAATTTCGATACAGTGCACCTGTCAATAGATTGGGCAATCGAAATGGGCCAATTAAATAATTGTCAATTATACCTGCCCACACATTAATTGAAAACCCATATTGGTGACTTCGAATTACAGTTTGATGAGGATTTTCATCACTCCAATGGTGCATGTTATGTAGGTTCAGTATACCATCACGACTAAAACCAGCTTCGTCAGTAAACAAAATTGATGAAATAATGTTTTGTCTTTGGTTTTGCAACCATTGGCAAAATTGTACACGAGGAACAAAGTCATGTTCCAATAGTGAATGAATTTTTTGGAAATGATATGGGCGAAGAAGTTGTTCTTTGAAAATTTGTCTAACTGATTCACGGTTAAGTTTTGGTACCGCTGAACTTGTTTTTCTGGTGCTTGTTCTTGGATTATTTTCTACCATTCGTAAAACAGTTTCTTCGTTTCGCACAGTGCGACGAGTTCTGGAAACCCCACTATTAAATTTTGGTTTTCTAAAACAGCCATCTTCTCTCAAACGCCTATGCACATCAATAAATGTTCGAACATTAGGAACTTGTCTTAAAGGATATCTTTCTCGATAAATACGTTGAGCTTCGTAAGAATTTGATCTAGCTTCGCCGTAACACATAATCATGTCCCTGTATTCTTCAAAAGTGTAGTGAACCATTTTTGAAAGCAACTTTGAATAATCAGTGAGAAAACCAATGAAAAACTTAATCACGAACACAAAATTCCTCAAACAACAATTACATCAGTTTGACAAGTGTCATTATGACACATTATTCAATTGTTATTTTTTGATTAATTAGCGTGCATTGTCGGCTTTCAGATGCATTTGTACTGGAACCATAGATATTCAAAAAAAAAACCTAAAAAAAGAAATAAAATTCAACACCCCGTATCTTTTAACCGAAGGTCTTGCGGACCCATGTTCATAGGAATTTTTTTTCTTATTTTAGTGTCCTCTATTGTGTGGCACTATGCAATGTACTTTTTTCTATGTCATCCCGTATATACCTATATAAAATGCATAGGGCATTCACAAAGCTATTCCACGCGTTTTTGTTGTTTGCCAGGGTTGCTATTCCTCTCCAGCTTTTTCCCATTCTATTCAATTCTTCGTTGGTCGATCTTCTCCAGGGATTTTGGGGCCGTCCTCTACTTCTTTTCCCGATTGGGTCCCAGCTTAGAGCTTGTCTAGTTATGTCTGAGCTCTCTTTACGCAGAGTGTGTCCTAGCCACCTCCACTTTCTTCTTGTAATTTCTATTGCTACGTGACATTGATTGGTTCTTGCCCAGAGTTCATTATTAGAGATGATGTTCGGCCAGAAAATTTTAAGGATTCTCCGCAGGGATTTGTTCAGAAAGGATTGTAATTTCTTCGCATTCTTTTCTGTTATAGACCAGCTTTCACAACCATATAGCGCAACAGTTTTAACGTTACTGTTGAATAGACAAATTTTGATTTCTTTGTTGATTTTTGATGACGACCATATATTACGGAGTGCTCCAAAAGCTTGATTGGCTTTCTTTATCGTATTTAAGATATCAAGTTCTGTGCCGCTCTTCCTCTCAAGCATACTTCCCAGATAGCAGAACTTATCAACCACTGCGATCTCCTTGGTCTTCTGGTGCCTTGCCATTTCTCAGCTTATTGATTGCCTCCGCAATTTCATTCTTCGTAGGAATGTCTTGGTCAATCTTTAAAAATTTGATATCGTGGACGTGTTCTTCTGTTTCAACCTGAATAGAATTTGGGTTTTATTCTAGGGGTTCGCTGTAATACTGTTTCCAACAGGTTAGTTGTTCTTCTGTTGTGGTGATTAGGTCTCCATTTTTACTTCGATACTAGATAACAATTTTGTGCTTTTATAAAGTGCTTTCAGATTGTGCGATGCTGCCGCCTCCTCTGCAGCTGTTGCTATGCCATAAATCCAGTTACGCTTATCAATTCTCTCGCTCTTTTTGATGTTCTTGTGAATTTTACTTTATTCTTCGGTAATACGCGTCTTTTCGTCGATTCACAAGGTTTGATTGATTTTTTGTTTCATGGTTTTTCATGAGGCCAATTAGATTCAATGTATAATATAATTTTCGTCATGGATTTTCTTAGTTTTTCAATTGATAGCTGGTCCATTCGATCTTTCCATCTTTTATCGTTTGTCTCGTTGTGATCAATTTGGTTTTGCGTCGGTTGGTCAGGAGATGTCCATGTAACTTTATGGATGTCTTTGTGCGCAAATTGCGTTCCTCCTACGATCAAATCATGTTCCATGCATAGCTCTATAAGACGTTCGACCCATAATGTTTTTGCTTCCCTCTTTATTGCTTCCTACCTTGGCATTAAGAAAACCCATTCTTGATAGAAAACATCATTAGGTTCTTCCTCCGAGACTTTTGTGAGAGCATAGCATTGGATTATGGTTATGTGTCTAACCGAGGATTTTATCCAAACAGTCAGGATTCTGTCTGATATAAGCTTCCATTCCAATAAGCTCTTCCTTGCATTTTTGCTTATAATGATGGCTACTCCATTTAATCGATCTTCATGTTCGCCTTTACCCGGGAACAAAAATCGTAGAGCCGCTTTTATTTATTTTGTCTCCTTATCCTGGTCATCTTGTTTCACATAACCCCAAAATGTCTATCTTAAACAGATCCATTTCATTTAATACCTGATCCAGATTTGTTGTATCCGGTATGATTCTCACATTCCATGTACCAATTCTACATTGATAAGACTTCTGCACTTCGGGCACCCTATAAATAAATAAAAAAGTAAAATTAGAGCTGGAGGAACTTAACTTATTTGCCAGATTACTCTTAACGTTTTTGTTCCATGTTTGCGTGCTATGTAACAGATCTCCTATCTACCTCAAAATATACCTTTTTTCTCCCGTTTTGCTTACAGGAGGAGCGATCCAACAGCAAGCAAGCTTACCTCCGGAATATTTCGGATTTCAAGCATTCCGGAAATTTCACCTGCGAGGTAACTGACGACGGCCAACCCATATCTTCTGGAAGGGACATGCGGACAATGCTCGTTGTACGTAAGTATGAAAGCTACTACTCTTTTCATGAGTGAGTTGAGGAGGTAGATACTGTAGATAAACACGTTCTTCGGGTGGTTCATTTCACGTTTCGCAGGAATTGACTTGTTTTGTTTTTGTTTAACGTATCGACATAACTATATTTCGTGTTAAATCCTCACTGCGTCCTTCTATTGCTTTCGGTTAAAAAGGAAAAGTAATAAATTACTAATTAGTAGTAATTAGTAGTTTTCAAATTAATTCACTTAATTTACTACTGAGAGTCACCTTTGTGTTAGAAATTTCCATTTCAAAAGCTTCATTTCTAAAACTAAGAAGTTACATCTTGTAAGGGAGTCAAACAGAGCGGAAAAATGAATCTGACTAGCATTTCTAGTATACACGTGATCTTATAAATTACTCATGCTTTGTGATTCCAACGCTTTAACGAGGAGTTCCCATCTAATTAATTAATATATACATAAGTAGTTCTGCTATGCTCTCATCTAAATGATATTATACAGTTTCCCCAATTAATTTGCTCCACAACTCATGAACAGATGCTTCTACCAGTAATAACGTCTCATTGTGTACTTCTTCGGGTAATGTTTACGTTATTTCCTTCAGGACGATCAGATGAATGTCTAAAAAAATATTCACAAAATCGCAGACGAGCAGAATGTTGTTTATTATAAAAAATCGTGAATCGAAGCGGAAACTGAAAGGAAGCGGAATTTAAAATCCATCCGAAAGTTTGGATGCTTGTATGTGAACCGTCGAAGTAAACGTTTTAATGTTTTCGTTACAGATTCTGAATCCATGCTCCAGGCTAGAAAGTATCTACTATATCAACATGCTGAGATTTTTCTGAATAATTTAATATCGATCCCGCAATATTCGCCCTCCGTAAAGTTCGTGAGATAAACAGGCCTCGCTTCTGCTTGCTTCTGCGGCAACATCTTCTACTTATACTGTTCGAGGATACGTGATGTTTATTCATTGTTATATATTTGATTTTGTATACAAAAAAAATGTTTTTTTGAATCGTATAATAAGAAAGGTGAGCTCCGGTTCGTATATTAGCTTTTAACAATGATTAAATCTAGTGGAATATCAAATCAAACACTGCCAAACAATACGATAAACTAAAAAAAATATTAAAGAACTAACAAATTAGATTTAAGTAGCCAAAGCAATTTAGTCGTTAAAGGGAATCTAATGATAGGTATATCATCCACGAGATTGAATGACTGCTCGACAACTATGGCAGCTCATTCTTCTTGAAATGCCACCAGAAATTGTTGAAGAGTTTTGGGAGCCACAGGCGACTTCTCAGCTTCCGATCTAGCTCATCTCATAAATGCTCGATCGGATTTAGATTTGGGCTAAGAGCTGGCCGATTCATAACTTGAATTTGATCTTCTTCTGGCATTATCATGCTGGAGCAAAAATCTTAGACCTATAAGAGCTCTAGCAGGTATCACATGATCACCATTCATTCACCCAGGTATATGAATGTATGCTGTACGAGTACGAAATGAGATTCCACCCCACAGCATGTCACATCCTCTTCCAAACCTGTTCACTTCCTGTACCAGTCTGTAACAATGGTATTAACTTGTACTCGCTCAAATTCCAAGATGTCCATCGCAACGTGTCAACAGAAATCTTGATTTATCACTAACAAGCAATTAGGATCACTGCTCCATCTGCGAATCTACATGGTGTTGAGCCAAAGTCAGTCGTGGCTTCAGGACTTGTCTCTTCCATCTAAGATTA
>CM043020.1:101253931-101435541 GCA_023690525.1 Holotrichia oblita | reverse complement strand
CAATCCCGTACAGACTTCTTATTGCTTTCCCAACCCCACCCACATCATGAATTCAGGATTTGGTATCGAATCGCTGACGAAATCGGAAAGATCGAAACCATTAATTAACCAGTAATTTTTTTTATTGTACTCGTTTGCACAGCGATTCCACGAATATACCACGAGCACATATTACAGGCATTTCTTGGATTTTATATTGTGGCATTCCTTGACGTTTTCAATTGTTTCGTTTCATGGGTAAGCTGTGTATGGAATCGCCAATAAACTGCTAGCAGACCGAGACATCGAGCAGGACTGACAAACCATGAATTGTCCAAGCTAGAACGGCATCAGCTACACTCGACCTGTGTCGTTTTAACACTCGCCAGGGTGACTTCCGACCTTGCTCATTAGATAGAATAAAGTTAGAATTAGTCCAGTGCTGACGTGACCGAAAAGGTCGAAACCACGCCGTCTGTTTCTAATACTTCATCTTTTTTCATTGCACTCGTTTGCAGGGTGATTCCAATGATAAATAAATGTCAATTGCTTAGTAGTTGACGCTAAGTTTTCACGACGTTTGAGGTTTCACTGATCATGTTATCAGTTTCTTCGGAAGGTATTTAGAGACAGTGTACTACTGCAGCTTTAAGCGTTTAGTTTAATTGTTTTTTTAAATAATTAAACTACCTTGTGATCTAATTATTGGTGTATATTATTATTTTTAATATCACATTCAATAACAATTAATTTGAACATAAAACAGGTCGATAGCCGCAGTGCTAAGGGGCTACCCAGTGATATGGGAGATCGCTGCGGTCACATTTTTTTCGGACAATTGTCTCCTGATCAATCTACCAGTCGTAGAAACCGCTGCAAGTACAGGGTTAGGCGATTGAAATGTTACCTATTCAAACGACCACATGTTTATTACGTGAAATTATTTTTTTATTGATTCAAATTACAAAATGTGTGGAAATAATCAAAATTTCAGCCTTGACTATGGTCAACCGGTTAAAAATGAGTTGCATGCTGCACGAAATGATCTTTGGACTTTGGCCCATTCCCGTAAAATTGCTTTCTTTAGTGCATCCATACTGGCATATTTTTTAATCCTCACCTTGCTCTCAAAATGGCTCCATCGGATTTGCATCTGGCGAATTCAAAGCCATTCTGTGGATGAAATGAAGTGTGGAACATAGTTTTTTTAACCATTCTTGGTTCACACAAGCTTTATGATACGGTGCCGAGTCTTGATGGAAAGTCCAAGATCTACGGCCGAAATCTTTGCACGCCTACGGCTCTAAAGTTTTCAAAACATTTTCCCGATAATAATTCGATTGACTCAGGCTCGATGAAAACGATTGGACAGCGTCCATCGGCGGTCACAGCTGCCCATACCATTATTTGAGATGGAAAAATTACTTCGGGTGGCCGTTCGCAAGCTCAAATTTTCATGAGTGCAAGTCCAGTTAAGTAAACACGATCATTTTGAGAGTTTATGAACTGCTAGTAGGAAATTTTTTTTGTCCAAAGCGTAACAACTCCTTTGCTCTTTCGAGTTTTTTTTGCTTTAGTATAAGATCGACATGCCTATTGGAACTTGTAAGGCTTTATCTTGAGCTCCATTTTGAATATGCCTCGAATGCTTCGGGATATTTTCAGTTCTTTGGCCACCACTACGACGTGGATTTCTACGTTTGAAGTCGAGCCTTCACTTTCCAAACCATTTCATGTGATGTTGCGGTTTTTTTTGGTCCACCACCATAGCGTTTGGTAATGCTGTCTGTATCATTATAACGATTTATAGTGCAATACACAAACATTCACTTTGAGATGGCTCAGCTCACGAACAATAGCTGGTTGTGATTTTCCGGCCAAATACAACGCAATCACGCTAATACGTTTGACTTCCATTTCGAATAACTTTAGTTTTATAAAACTTAGATGCAGCTAGCTTAGCTTAGCTTGTAAAGAATATAAACAGCTTTCATTGGTATGAATTTGACATGGCCATTATCGGTTTGCCTGTATTGCCAACGTGAAGTTGGTAACACTTCAATCACCCTAACCCTGTAGATAAAAAAACACTTCAATTATTTATTATTTGAGCATTTTTGCACATTTATGTGTTTGGATTTTAAGTGTGGAACTTAGGGATGAAGGCTTGAGCTGGTAGGTTGGTAGACAGGTTTGACGAGTTCCTGGGGTTATTTTAGTTTTTTTTGAAAATTTTGTTTACTCCACCGCATGGTATGGTACTATGCATATTCCACGCTTAACTTAACGTTTTCTAATTACAAAATTAATAGTATTGCATCTGGACAGTTTGCCGCCCATACATGATTCCTTTCATAGACTCTTAACCATTCTTAACCATTTCATCGTCAGTAAGTATGACTAAGTCATTCTCACGCCACTTTGACCTTTGACCCCGCGAAGGAATTTACTCTTATGTGCAAATTATCTCATTATTATTATCACATTAACGCTTTGATCGGATATTGGACAGCTTGATTAGGCATTGAACAGCTTTTTTATCAGGCGAAACTTGTTTTCCAAGAGCAACCTTCATAATAAGGAGATAATTTGCACATGAAAGTAAATTCCTTCGCCGTGTCAAAGTCAAAGTGGCGTGAAGTAACTTAGTTATATTACTATCGTCATCAGAAGTTCCTCAGAGGGAGGTCATTTCTTTTGTCTCTCATTCTTGAACTTCCTTCCACTGAAATGCATACCAGCGTCTTGCTTTGCAAGTTGTGTCATATTCATAAGAGGCTAGAGCTTTTAAAGCGTCTTTTGACTATCGGTGCATATATGTATGATGTTTGCGCCTCTCAGTTCCTTCTTTTAATTTTACTGGACACAAAGGTCTATGGTGTCTATATCCACCTGAAAAATAGTTGGGGATGACCTTAGGGCTCTCAAGAGTTTGCTCTTAGGTACATAAACCCCAACCCCTACCACTTTGCCCACAGCTGAATAATCGTTCGCAGCATAGTTGGACACTCATGGTGTCAGTTGGCTTGTACCTCCTCTCGGAGGTCGCCTGAAATACTTAGATGTTCGGTTATGTCACTATCTTTAAATCAGTTGGTGTTGCTGCACAATAACGTTGGTGCACAACGTTATTGTGTTGCTACATGCAGAGGTGCTAGTCCCAGCAGCATATCTATTGAGGTGGTTGGGTAGGCGCGCATCACTACTATGGTACCCAGACACACTAGTCGCTACAATTGTTACAGCCTATTTCTTGTGCCTTCTTGTCGTTCTTTGAGACTCTAATAGTGAAAACTAGTTTAACTAATTTTGAGATACGAAACCAGACGTAATACCTCGAAAACCGACTCAATTGCCCTGATCTGGATTTTTTCCCCATCGAAAGTTTTTTGAAGCAGAAGCAGCTCTGATATCTCTTTCTATAATGGCTAGGACGTCACTAATTGGTAATTTATTTGTATTCAAAAATATTTTATCAATTTCCGAGCAAGAGCACTTGAGAAGAAACTCTGAACGCTATTAGATCTTCAAAAATTTTTTTTTTAAGAAGCGCTTTCAAAAGGGGGCGAGAGAGGTGGGGAGGGCGTTCAAGGCGAATGAAAATAGTTACAAAAAAACATAGTATAATGTAGTGCTATTATTGTAATAAAACTACAAAGAATCCCCGACCCATTTTGTTCATTTTAAAATAATAAACTCATCTAAATTCGGATGAAGTTATTTGCAATACACGCGATGGAAAATTTAAACAACGATGTGCGATAGAAATTTAAACGTTTTCATTTACGTGTTTTAAAATAAATTCGCAGTTTATATAGAGTTTGTTGATAGAAACTCAAGATGTATTGAACTTAACATGTTAGAACGACAGTAATGTCGCATTTAATATTGCGACAATGCTAATACCATACTAATCACTTAATCCGTCGCTTCATACTTATGATTGCGTGACTGGTAGTCAAGTCGCGACGACGAACACTTTTGGGTGCGTGTGCAAAGTATCCGAACCTGCCGCTAGCTTCCATGTTCAGGCGCGCACCCTACAACAGTCGCTTCCGTACTATCAGGGTGTTTGTCTCTCTACGCGTAACCGAGAAAGTATCTATCTAGTGCGCTTGGGCCGGCCGATATTCGACATTTTCCCGAAAAAAAAAATGACACTAACGTATTAAGTGCTAACTTCACGATACATTTATATACGTATTAATTATTATTATAAACAAAAGAGGAACTAAGCGACATTTTTTCCTCTCGCTGTTCTTTTCCTCGATTCTTTCACCCAGTAAGTAAATTGAAGATAACAGGGCAGGAAAAATCGCATTAGCCCAATTGCGTGAGGCCATCAATTTTGTCTTCTTTCCTTTTTGTTGCGTTCCATCGTACCGTACTCGGGGTTTCCTTCGTTCCTCCGTGTTCTGGTAGGACGAACTTGAAGTGAAAGGTTGGTGCTTCTGCTTTCGCCGGTAATAAACCCGGACAGCTGATTTTGTGCGCGTGATATGAAAAGACAATACGCACGTTTCGGTGAAGGAGTTAGATGATGATGATGATGACAATGATGGGATGGAATACGATTTCTGTTCGGCGTCTTCGTTATGGATTGTTTATCTTCGTTTTGGTCTTGATATGTATAGAAGGTAGATATGATAAATTATAGCGAAACTGTAATGTCAAGGATTTTTTAGTTTTGTGACGATTATTATTAAACGTCAAATTGACAATTGAGAATTTAAATTATTTTGAAAACGATTTTAGTTGCAGTTAATTTATAGCATGAGTTTTTTTACAATACTAAGTATAATAATTTTATTAAAGCCAATATCACTAAAGCTTATATTTATCAATTCGTTCCGATCTTTTTCAAATTTTTCTGCACCTGGTAGTAGTTGATGACTCGATACAACTGTCAATGTGATTGTACGGCTTTATCCAGTTGCCAGCGGACACGCTGTATAAGGGTTCGCTCGGACTATGGAGAAGGTTCGTTCGAAAACCTCCGTAAGTCTCGAGGTGGTGGAGAGAAAGTTCCGAAGGTTCAACTCGAAGGCTCCCTCTGATGACGTAAAAATTTGTTTTTCAATCTAAAAGAATTGTCAATAACTATCGAGACGCCAAAATAATCTGCTGTCTTTATCAAGGGAATAAGTTTTTGGTGTTTAGTGGGTTGAAGTGTTTAGTGTTGTTGAAGAGAATGCTCATAGCGCTTCAGAAGCAATGAGGCATCAAGTGTTTGCGTGGGTCTTTGATTTTGTGTAGTGAGATGAATTTATGAAGCAGATTGTGACTGGAGACGAAATTTGGGTATATGAAAATGAGCCTGAGTTAACCCTTTGCGGCACGCATTATTTTTGTAATTTTTCGAATATTTTTTAGTGGATTTGTAGTAAGACAAGGTCTAGAAGTGGAAGGTACAAAAATTAAAGAAGAGACACCTTCTTTTATTATTTACTAGCTGGCCCGGCAGACTTCGTTCTGCCTAGAAAAGTGATTTAGATATTTAATGTTTTATTGTTACGGGTACCACCCTCCGTGTCCCGCTCGTCCCGTACTACCCCCCGTGGCTCGCAAAACAATTGTCGCAAAAAATTGTAAAAAAAAAAAATTGTCACAACGTAACGTAAACATAAACGTCATCTATCATAAAGATGTCGTCGTAAAATCACCATACAAAATGTATGGAAAAATGAATACTCTTGATAATTTTGATTTCGGAGATTTTTCGGGAATTTTCTTGGTTATTCTTCTTGTTTGGCCGGAGACCAATCCGAATTGGTGCGAACCATCGAAAAAGTCAAAAAACGATGACACAAATTACAAGTTTCATTTCTTATGAAAGTCTAGAAAACAATTTTTGTGAGGACTTTTGCACAGTCCTACATTGCATGTATTGCAAGCCCATCTCGTACGGTGAGGATTTTTGGCAGTACTGCAAAATGCGCAACACCTGGAGGGTCCATGGACTGGCATGTCGTTAGCTTGATCAATCCGTAAAGCTTTGGGTACTTGAACCTTGAATGCATTTACAGGAGGGAGCGATGTCGATCTTCTTCCCAAATCATGTTTGAGTTTGTTGGCACCAACTAAGCCGGTTATTACATGGAGTCGAAATTCCTTTAGTTTCATATCACTGCCAGTCGTTTGTTTGAAAATTATAAAGGAACTCACTAAGGCTGTATTTACAAAATGCCAAAACAATCGTGGCCACCATTTTCTGTTTTTGCCATCGATAGAGTAATACGATTTCAACATGTCAGTTCTATTGACACCTCCCATGTAACGACTATAGTCACTCACAATCTTTGGACAACTTACTTCTGTCATACTCCCATCTTTCTCCTTTTTCCTAACAGGTAAGTTTTCGGTTAGCCCATGAATAGTAGATAATAATGTAACACTTCTCCTATCTTTCCATTTTGCACAAGTTAGCCTTTCCTTCATTGTAAACCAATCCCATTCCCCTCTAGTGAGTTTTTATCATTTTTTCAAATTCTTTGGAAAATTCTTTCTGTTGGTTCTAACAGTTCCACAGCAATATATATCTTTCTTTATACATATGGTTCATTATGAACAACATATTCTCCTAAACCCAGTTTCTCGTTGTCATCGGTGGTGAGTTCGTCAATTTTTCCAGCATAGATTTCAAAATTAGATACATAGCCATACCGATCCGCACACACCCAAATATTGTACCCACATTTTATGGGTTTGTTAGGAAGATATTGCTTGAAACCTGAACGTTCTTTAAATTTAACCATGCTCTCGTCTATTGATAGCTCCTTTGAAGGGCGATAAAAATATTGGAATTTATTTTTCAAAGTAGTGATAAAAGGATGGATCTTATAGAGCTTATCATAGCCTGCCTCCTTTTTCTTTGGCATGACAGAATTGTCGTTCAAATAAATGTTGTTTAGGAGAAACCCAAAACGAAGCTCTCGAAGCTCACTTCGTGACGATCAATAGTCCCGGTAGCTTGGAAATGTTTGAGGTTCAAAACGATTCCCCGATTGTGTACCTACAGTAGAGGTTTGTTTGAAATACGATATCATTCCACATCTGGTCATCAAAGAAGCACTGGAAAAATTCACAAGGTGTCGACTTACCCTGTACATTTTTAGGTCCGATAGTCCGAATGTCGTAAGATGAATCACTTGAGTAGTCATCAACATTATCAACAACACCAGTGTCACCAATAACAAGATTGTCACCACCACTTCTACTAATATCTTCATTCTCGGGCTCACAGTTCATATATTCATCCTCGTCCTGAAAAAGCTGTTGTACATCTATCACAGAAGCACAGTTAGATGGAATGTCCTCTCTCTCATCCGAAGAAAGTTTACCGACATCAAAATACCAAGGCATTTTCTGTCTGAAAAAAATTGTAACCCTAAACTTTGCTGCAAGGTGGTATGATAGTAAAACCACTGAACAAATAGTAAAATGTTCAAAAACTTTTGTTTGATATTATCCAAAAAACTTAAATTATCATTTATCGGCAAACTGTCATTTATTTCAACAATCTAACCTAAAAACATGCCAGCTGGTTCGATTATCATTGCAGGGAAACTGGGGTTGTCCTTTCGACTTGTTTTAGTTTTAAATGATAGAGGGCGCTCAAATGCACACAGGAATTATAATGGTTTCAGCAGAACACCACATTGCAAGGCAGGACAAATTTTTGAATTTATAGATCTTCCCCTAAAGCAAGAAATCAACAAGTTCAAAGTGTAACAATCGGCTGGTAAGATTAAAGCTAGAGTTTTCTGGTGGTCAGTATCACAGTGGGATGGACTCGTTTTGCACCACAAAGCACTCAGTCTCAAGAATCATGTTGCAAAGTGTGGATTTGCAACACTAAACCACACTCTTAATAGTCCAGTTTTGGTCTTGTCGAATTATTATTTATCTCCAACATTGAAATGCTTAAAGGAACAAGATTTATCATGAAGAAGTGAAGAAGCTTTGTCGAAATAGGTCACTTTTCATCATGCAAAAACTTGCTTTCCTGCCTTTTTTTTGTCGTTCTTGTCTTGTTTAGGGTTGGAAATTAATTTCCTTCAACCCTATGATCTCTAGTTGTGCCTCTTTTGCTCGATACGTGTGCTAATGGTGGTATAGGTGTTTGGAAATTTTTATTTAAAGGGTTTTTCCTAAGGTGGTGGTCAGTATTCTTCAGATCTTCACTGTTGGCGGAGGCCTATCCGGGTTGAGCTCATTTAATCGATCAGCGAGTTGGTGGAAGTGGAAATCCTCTCTAATATCACAATGGCCAGCTCTGTGATATGGTCCTTGATGGGAGGAATGCCAAGCTCTGTTTTCAGTTGTTCAGTTGCAGATACTCCATGGGACAGTCACCAGCATTCATAGTATTTTATTTTGGAGAGTTTCTAATTTCTTGGAATGACTTTTAGCTAGGCTGAACTACGAAAGCGGATAATTGGGTGTAGGAATAACGACAGAGTAGATGGAGTAATGATCTTGCTCCAAAGAATTTGTTACATGTCTTTTAGATAGGGTGCCTGAATCTTAATTGCTGATCCAAGGTTAAGCCAAGATACACGACTGTCTGGCTCCATGCAAGTGATCCACAAAAATGTTTTCGAGTTTCCATCTCTTCCCCCGTTGACTAGTCCACTTTTGGTCTTGTCGGATTATTATTTATGTCCAACATTGAAATGCTTCAAGGAACAAGATTTATCATGAAGAAGTGAAGAAGGTTTGTCGAAATAGGTCACTTTTCATCATGCAAAAACTAGCTTTTTTTGGTAATTCTTGTCTTGTTTAGGGTTGGAAAATAATTTCCTTCAACCCTATGATCTCTAGTTGTGCCTATTCTGCTCGAGACGTGTGCTAATGGTGGTATAGGGGTTGGAGATTTTTATTTAAAGGGTTTTTCTAAGGTTTCTCAGATGTTGGCGAAGATCTATCGAGGTTGAGCTCATTTAATCGATCAGCGAGTTGGTGGAAGTGGAAGTCCTCTCTAATATCCTAATGGCCAACTCTGTGATATGGTCCTTGATGGGAGGAATGCCAAACTCCGTTTTTAGTTGTTCAGTTGCAGATACACCATGGGACAGCCACCAGCATTCATAGTATTTTATTTTGGAGAGTTTCTAATTTTTCGGAGCGATTTTAGTTTTCAGGACATAGTACTAGGTTAATGGGACAGAGTAGAGGGAGTAATGCAGATCTTGCTCCAAAGAATTTGTTACATGTCTTTTAGAGGGGGTGCCTGAATGTCGATTGCTGATCCAAGGTTATGCCAAGATGCACGACTGTCTGGCTCCATGCAAGTTATCCACAAAAATGTTTTCGAGTTTTCATCTCTTCCTCCATTGACTGATGACGTTCACCTGTCCCTGAAGTCTGTGATATATTATCTCTTCGGTTCTGGACGACGTATATGGTCAGATGAACTTGAGGGTCTTTGGTGAGTTGGACATTTATAAATCAGTAACAGAGTAGGTGCAAGCAGTGATCCTTGAGGGAGTCCTGCTGTTATGGGCTTTGGGGAGAGGATATTGAAGTTGTCTCAGCAGAAGTCATTTTGTGAAAAGAACTATAATTAACAGTACCATTTAGGCATGGATTTAATAGAGGTAGAATCTTGATATTTTCAAGAACCAAAAATGTTTCTTTCAATAGCATCTAAAGTAGATATCGCTAAAAATATTTTCAGTTTGATTATGCACATTTTACGGGCGCCCAATCCATTCGAAACAATAAAATCTTTTAGTGCCTGTAAAAATTCTTTCCGCTTCATAGTTTATCCATTTCGCGCTCCTACATATAAGAAATTTAAGAAGCTGTTTGTTATGGGTTTGCTTTGGAAATTCATTTGTTTATGTAACAGATAAATTTTACAATTGTTTGTGTATACATACATGATTGATTGTTGTAAATTCGTTATATTCAACATTATAAATTCGGGCATTCTCTAATATTGTTGTCAGACATCCGCGATAATAGTTTATATTATATAATATATTACCTAAATTCCTTGCAGATACTTTAGCATAAAGTAAACAGCGGAATGTTAGTTTACAATGTTCTTTAAATACGAAGCAAGTACCGAAGTACCATTAACGGTTTAACGCTACTGGCAGACAGATTCAGCGATTTATTTTAATTTAGTCTACACATACGTATGTTGTACATACGTGTTTACGAGTCTAACGTTGGCATGCTTTGCTATGAGTAGAGCGCGGAGCGTACACAATCCACCTGTTTTCGAAGGAAAATCGTAAATACTGCGGAGAGAAGCGTAGAACGATTAAATAAGTGGTTTATTTGTGTTTATTCTAAACAGAAACGGTGTGTTTCGGATGTATATGCACACAGACGTGCACACACTAATACACGTTGGAATTACGACCGCTGATATCTTGTTTCGACAGCGTTACCAACTTAAACGGATCTTTGAATCATAATTATTTAGCGTGTTTCTTAAGAGCGCGATAATGATTTACACGCGCATAGAAAACGTCGATTTAGATTTAAATGAAATACTCTTTTTAACACTCAGTTTCGAATAGGTTAGGAGCGGAAGGATTTGGAAATCAACGCGAATTTAATATTTTGTTAAATCGTTAAGTTCTATTTTATTGGCAGTATGGATTATGTTTCCGATGGTTTGCCGTATAGCTTTTAGAACGATCTATTGAAATTTTGTTTGCAGTTTTGAGTGCTGTAATTGTCAAAATATTTATGACAGCTGTCAATATCTAGGAGGAGTTATTTTTTTACAGTTCACCAACTTGATTTCCCGTTTTCTGCTTGATTCGCCATGTCTATTTTGAGTCTCAATGTAGTGGAAATGTTATATGTATGTATATAATAAACAATATATGCTTTATATTATGTATTACTCCGCAAAAGGGTGAATTTTCTGTATTTTGTTTATGTTTGGCGTGAGTTGAACGAAGGCAACAGTAATGTAAACCTCACCTCCGAGCAAGGTAAAAATCGCTGTTCTGTGTATGCCTACAAGGCATCCTGCAGATTAAAAAAGAGTTACACCGTGTATTGTATGTGTAACCATTCTGCGAAATGTGTCTAAACTTTAACAGTCACATTTCGAGCATTTGCGAAATTTTCGCTATTTTCGTCATTCATGTTATTTTCAATGTTTCCGACATTCTTATTATTTTTACATTTTTGAAGTTTAAGACAGCTTTGTAATGTCGACATTTTAATTTTCGACATTTTCAGCCTCTTTGAGATTTTTGCCACATTTTCATTTTCGATATTTGCAACATTATCGGGATTTTCGTCAATTTTTGACATTTTTCTTATTTCTGACATTTTCATTCTTGGTATTTTTAGAATTTCCTGGATTTTTTGCTATTTTTTACCTTTTCATTTTTAATATTTTTGACATTTCTGACGTTTTCGACAGTTTTGACAGTTTTGACATTTCTCACATGACATTTTCGACAGTTTTGACAAATCTGAATTTTTCAATTCCTGTAATATTTCCACCTACAGGTCAATAAAACAACAATTAATTAAATACAAATTTATTCCAGAACATAAAAATAATATGTTTTCGTTAAAAAGTCTTCTTCAGTGGTAGAAATTGAACAGAAAAGTTAGAGCTTGACAAAAAATAGATTGATATACGAATAATTCAAATCATTTTAATTTTTATAATTGTATTAAACCAATATATTCTTCATTATTATTTGCGAATGTAATTAAAATTCGATATATCAATGGATTCCTTGCTTTTTAGATACTTTGTTGATAGGCATGGCCATTTATATTATTAGTATTTTGACACATATTAAGTGTAAATTCCTTCCACTGAAGAAGTCCTTTTAACGAAAACATAATATTATTACGTTCCGGAATAAATTGGTATTTAATTAATTCTTGTTTTTTTTTAACCAATAAGTGGAAATATTAAAGGAATTGAAAGATAAGTACATAAAGGTCACATAATAATTCAGAATTTGCAGTGTTATCACATATATGGATTTAAAATGTGTCAAAAATCACAATGTCATAATTGTCAACAATGTAGACACAGCGAAATAGTAGAAAATGCTGAAACAATTTCCTACTATTTCGCTCGGTCTACATTGTTGACAGTTCTAACATTGTGATTTTTGACATTTTTAATTTTTCAATTTCCGGAATTTTTACCATTTTTACCGTTTTCTACACTTCTATTCTACACTTGAATTCTTAGCATTCGTCATTTTTCGATATTCTCCATATTTTTATTATTTTTGACAGTTTCCACATTTGAGACACATCCGGCAATTTGGGCAGTTTCAACAATTTCGCGCTGTCGAAATTTACAGCATTTTCCACATTTTTTGGCATTTTCAATAGTTTCGACAGTTTTATTTTCAACATTTTCATTTGCGGTGTTTTCCCTATTTTTCGAAATTTTTTGACATTTCCGGTATTTTCAGCATTTTTGAAATTTTGGATATACCTATTCGGCAGTGTCGGCATTTTTATTTTCGTCATTTCCAAAAATTTTTTACTTCTCGTAATTTTGTATATTTTTGACAGCTTCGACATTTTTGACATTTTCAACAGCTTTGACAGTTCTGAATATTTTTATCTTCAGCATTTGCGGTGGTATCGTATATAATAATTTAAAATGTGGAAAATGTCAAAACTTACAATGTCAAAACTGTCAACAATGTAGACACAACGAAACAGCAGAAAATGCTGAAATAATTTTCGACTATTTCGCTGCGTCTACACTATTGACAGTTCTGACATTGTGATTTTTGACATTTTTAATTTATCAATTTCCGGAATTTTCTGCATTTTTACTATTTCCTACACTTTCGGGATTTTCAATAATTCCGACATTTGAATTCTTAGCATTCGTCATTTTCGATATTTTCGACATTTTTATTATTTTTGACAGTTTTGATATTTGAGGCGCATTCGGCAATTTGTGCAGTTTCAACAATTTTGCGCCTGTCATTTGTCATTTTCGATAACTTCGACATTTCTATTTTCGCTGTTTCTACTTTCGGCACTTTTCGATATTTTCGGGATTTTCATGTTCGAGATTTTCGACATTTTTTTAGATTTCCGGTATTTTCAGAATTTTTGACATTTTGGACATATTCGGCAGTATCGGCATTTTTATTTTTGACATTTCCAAAATTCATTTTCGACAGCTTCGATATATTTATCGTCGACATTTTTGACATTTGCGACAGTTTCGACAGTTCTGAATATTTTTATCTTCAGCATTTGCGGTGTTATCGTATATAATAATTTAAAATGTGGAAAATGTCAAAAATTACAACGTCAAAACTGTCAACAATGTAGACACAGCGAAATAGTAGAAAATGCTGAAATTATTTTCTACTATTTCGCTCGGTCTACATTGTTGACAGTTCTGAAATTGTGATTTTTGACATTTTAAATTTATCAATTAACGGAATTTGTAGCATTTTCACTATTTCCTACACTTTCGGGATTTTTAATAATTCCGACATTTGAATTCGTCATTTTCGATATTTTCGGCATTTTTATTATTTTTGACAGTTTTGACATTTGAGGCGCATTCGGCAATTTGGCCAGTTTCAACAATTTCGCGCTGTCATTTGTTATTTTCGATAACTTCCCCTACTTTCGGCACTTTTCGGTATTTTCGAGATTTTCATGTTTGAGATTTTCGACATTTTTTGACATTTCCGGTGTTTTCAGCATTTTTGGCATTGTGGACATATTCGGCAGTGTTAGCACTTGTATTTTCGACATTTTCAAAATTTTTGACGAAATTTTCTATATTTTTGACAGCTTTGACACTTTTGACCTTATCGGAATTATGAGCAGTTTAGAGAGTTTTGGCGTTTTCGTAGTGTTGTTATTTTAAACATTTTATTTTCGACATTATTTTGACATTTTGGCAGTTGGTATTTTCGGTAGCATGTTTTAGCGTTTCGTAGGGTCGACATTTTGACATTTGTCGTTTTCGTAGCGTTGACATTCTTACATTTGCTATATTCGGTATTTTTCAAAATTGTCGGCACTTTTGCTATTTTCTACACTCGGTTTTTTTTCTGATTTCTCGGCATTTTCGGTATTTTTCGTATTTTAGTCATTTTTATCAACTTCTAGAGTTTCGACATTTTAGATATAAATATTTTGAAGCCATTTCCATTTTCAACATTTTCGGCTTTTTCGAAAATTTCGAGATTTTCAGTATTATCGACATTTTCTGCATCTTCGTTAATTTTCAGCATTTTCGACAATTTCATCTTCGACATTGTCGGTATTTTTGACGTTTTGTGTTTTGACAGTTTCAACATTTCCAATTAGTTTCATCGTTTGCATTTTCAGTATCTTCGACATTTTAATTCGTTTATTATGGTGAGATGAAGCAGTAACAAAGCCATGAAACATACTCCAAAATTACACAACAAGAGTTGTCCTTACGAGTACACCTGGTATAAATAAATAAAAAATATGTGGAATGAATTATTTGTGTACGCAGCTATCGTAGCCTAGAGTCCCACATATGTATTGTTCGTGACTAACGAACTCGTACCTTTAGCACGGTCTGATTTTCCAAATCCACCTTCCTATTCCACACATTATTCTAAAAGTAAAAATTCAATGGATTCAAAAACCGAATAATAGGATTTATTACGTTTTTATTAGATATTTAATGAACGCGCAGCTTTATACAGCCAGGTTGATGTAATATGGTATATTGGAAATCTAATGCAATTAATTTCTTTCGTATGATCGAAACCGAATGTACACTTCGTAAGATTTGAATAATCTTTCCTTTTGAGAAAGTACAATTTCCAATTAAGGAATTTTTCGCGAAAGGTTATCTGTGTTTCCAATATTTTGGCATGTATTACGTTTGAGAACGAATTTATCCGCGCGGTAGTGTATGATTTCGATCCGCTTGAATATATTCCATCATCTAATTCACGTCAACGCATCGACCAATTACCGAGCCTGTCATTTTCATTTGTACCGCATCGACACGGCACACGAGGCGGGAGAAAATCGAAGCCACCCTGGCGCGCGAATCATCAGCAGAGCGTGCCGTCCTGGTACGTATAGAGGGCGACACTGTCGTAGAACTATGACGTACCGTTCGTCGGTGCAACTAGGCTACGAATTGTTGGAAATTAATATTTGCAAAATTCGAATTCGTTTCAGGAACGGCGCGACAGCGACGCGACGCTGCGGACAAAAAAAATAAAATTACGTGAAAAGAATGTGGAATATATATCAGCAGGAAATAATTACAAAAATGTTGGGCGATTCGATTTTATTCATTCGATATCGTTGTATGTTGTATCGATATTTTTGGATTTGAGGAATGGTTAGTTGATTATATCATTTGCACGTTTAAAATTAGACCGCTACGCTGGCGCGCTCTGGCGGGGAAATGGCGTACTAAATTTGTAAACAACTTCGATGGCGGTATTTTTGAATTAAAAATCTATATCACGACTACATCCATTTTATTTCTAAATAAAAAGCTGCTTCTTAATTTTCTTAAGTTCATAACGCTGTTACGAGTTCGACACCTTATATCTTCTTTAATAAAAAAATGTAATTACATCAATCTTCAGCAGTTTATTAAGTCTTATCATCTACTAAAACTTAACGTCACGCCATCGCCATCGCCATCTAGTTCACCGAGTTCTCATCGAGGAAAACTTCGATAATTAGTCATCATCTGAAATTTAATTGGAGTTCTGTAGTGAGCGAAGGCGTTGCTCGCAAACTTCATTTTAACTCCTTCTAGGGAGACGCGTCCAGAAACAAAAGGAACGGAAAAAAAAGAAGAACGAACGACGACGTTCGATCTGAAAAATCGCAGTAGACGTATCGCGTGGAAGCGTGCGAAACAAAAAACGACAACGGATAACCGACGGAATTATTCTCAGCGACAGATGAGAGTTATCACGATAGTGTTTTATTTCGCTCCGGCGGAGTATTAAACCTAGCGAGGAGGATGCAACGGAACGGCAACGGAGAGAGCCATATAAAGAGAAAGGGGAGAAATGTCTAGATTATATTTAGATTTGGCGGAGTCATGGTGTGCTATGAAACATCTGGTCGCGTATAAATTATCGCGACCGGCATCTGTTTCCAGCGTTAACTGTGTTCGCCGTTACCACCGCCGTCGCCGCACAGGCTAGCGTAGCTCACGTAAGTGACAAATAAATAACGAGATTCAGTAATAAATTACCGATCCTGTACTCTTCGAGATGTAAGTGTATGTATCTTCGAACTATATATGTTCGGTCAACTCTAATTTACGCGGATGCAATTCTTCGTTGAATCTAAATCGGGGAGATCGGGTGGATGAGAGGTAGGGAGGGTGTTTTTCCACAAACATAGGACGGCAGTTTTGGGTAATTGACGTGGATGTTTTGATAGGACGTATATCGAAAAGGGCCGGCGATTGTTATCGTTAATTTTTCCTTTATTTATTTTGTATTATTTTAGGTTCTCTGGGGCATTACTGAGGTATTAAGAGGAAAGTATGGTCGTAGAGGCAGTTCGTACAAAAAGGGTCAATATTATATACAGTAATGATCTACCATACTTCTAGGTATGTTTCAGATTCAGGTAGATATTTATTAAATGATGGAAAAGAAAAAAGAAATTGAAATACACAAGTTTATCTAACACACAGAGGTGGTGTTTGCAAGCAGCTGCACTAGCGATACAAACAAGTGGAATAGTATAGTTTAAAAATTGGGGTACCACAGTATAGTGTGCTAGGATCCCTTTAATACATTTTATACGTAAATAATATTCCAATAATAATATTTTTTTTAATGTGGTGGGTGCTTAGTTGCAGTGACTCCGTAAGCTGTATTACTTGTCTGGCTATTACTGCAACTCTTGCGGTGTAGTTTGGTGTGTGTAAGTTGTGTTTAAATGGCTATGTGACAGCATCATATCGCCTTTTATGTTGCCGCGCTGTTAATCACTTTGCTCCCAACAGCGAATGGCAAGTCGATCCGGGATTAAACCCTCTGAAAAAATGTCACCGTCCCTCCAGAGAATTGAACCCCGGCACCTATCGTCCTCTCACAACGATAGTCAGCCGCCTAACCACTGCGTCCATCGATCCGTTTTAATTAATTTTAATTTAATTTTAATTAATAATAATAATTCAGCATCCCTCAATAGCTTACGCTAGTAAGCGTGTGCATCGGCTGGTGATGAATTATTATTAGGCCTGCGGCTGTAGACCGACTTAAGATGTTACCTTTCCGACTTTGCCGTGGAATTTGGAAAGCTACAGAAAACCAAACTCAAGGGAAGGAACGGAGAGTGATGGAAAGGGGCGCGAGAGGGGGGGGGGGAGAGGTAGTGTAAGTGCAGTGAATCACTTGGCGACTGATCTGTTCGGCTTCTGATATAGCACAGAATCCATCAATTTTGGAATCTACTAAAAGGCGTAATGCAAATGAGGCATATCCTGAGATTGCATCTACCTACCGGTACAGCCTATCGCCTTATCCCCTATACCAGCGTTTCTCAAGCTCTGGGGCGCGCCTCCTAATGATAATGATTGGGGGGTGGGGAGGAGGAGAGGAGGCGCACAAGAGATTGAAAATAAAAAGATAGATTTAAAAAAAAAATTATTTAATACTGACAAAGAAACATTTTAAGGACTAATGGCTAACATGAGCTTATTTTAAGGCGCACAATTTCTCTAAATTTGGTTTCATGTTAGAGATGGCCACTCTGAGTTGATTTTCTAATTGAAGTTTATTTCTGTATTTGAATTTCAAGATAGCAAGTGCAGAAAATCCAATTTCACATAGATAAGACGTTGGAAAAGGCAAGAGAATCCTAAGCGCTTTGGCTTTTCTAACGGAGTAGTCGTTCGGAAGCTCAGTTCAGAAGTTTGTTAACGATTTATGAACAAAGTTTGACTTTTGTAAGGTACTTGATGAACCATCTATGAGTTATTCTTCTCCTTGTAGTGATAGTCCAACAGGTCTATTCTCAAATGGATTTAAAACCCAGCTCCAATCTGACAACTTGATATCATTTCCTGCAAAGAAGTATCGTTTGAAATTCTCACTCAAGTTTTCTAAATGTTTTTCCACAGTTTGAAGCATCACAGCTTTCCAATGGAGAATCTTTCATAAGATCGCACAACGTGGGAAACATTTCAAAACAGTTTTCTATGAGTTTGTTATGCGATAACTGCATTTTCTTACAAAAAGAGTCAATTTTTTCGCTCAAATCAAATATATTTACGTCTTTTCTTTACAGCTGCTTAACTACCTTCGCGTGGCAACCATCTGGATGAGGAATAAAATAGCAAAGATTTATGCTCAGCTCCCATATCTTTACACAGAACAAAGAACATCCTCGGTTTTAGTGGCCTGGCTTTTATGAAGTTAACTATTTCAATAACTACTGTCAAAACTATGTTTAGTCCAGGACTAAGCGATTTTGATGCTAATGCTTGCCGGTGTATCATGCAGTGCGTCCAAATAATTTCTGAAGACTCCTTTTTTACTAACACTTGTAAACTGTTGTATTTAACTGACATGGCTTGAACTCCATCGGTGCAAAAATTTTTCCATTGCAAATTCGTTTTAGTACTAGCACCATTTTTAATATTGAACAATTCGGTGGCTGTAGTTCTTCCTTCTATCTGTTTATAAAACAATGAATCTTCACATATTTTAGAATCCTAACAGAATCTAATATAACAAATCAAATGGGAAGCATTACTGGAGTCAGTTGCTTCGTCAAGTTCCATAGCAAACAATTTTCCACTCAGCTCGGATTCAAGCTATTGCTGAATATCATCTGATATAGCGTTAATTCGTCGACAGATTGTATTATTTGACAATGGAATATTGTTAATTTGTAAAGCAAAATTTTGATTTGAATATTATTTCTACAATGTCTTTGCAAGCTGCTAAAATGAGTTGCTCTGAAATGGTGTAGGGTTTTTTGCATTTAGCTAGTTTGTATGGTGCCAAGAGAGCCTTCTCATTTACTGCCAGCACTTTATGAAAGTCTGCACACTGAATATCTACATGCTAATAATATAATACCTACAGTCTAGGTATCCAATTCACTACTTCACTATTCTGTATCTACAGTCCCTGGCCAATTTATTAGGAATACTAGTAAATTTTATAAAATATCAAAAGAAGTAAACAATAAGTAAATGTATGAAAAAATTTTTATTACATTTTTGAAAATAGAAGAATATCAAATGTATATAATTAATATTTAGTCACAGAACCTTTAACTTTCGCAACTTCCAAAACTCTTGCTGGCATACTCCTTATGCAAGATTTAATCGTATCCTTAATTCGCACGTTATTTCGCCATACTTCTTCTATATTTTTTATTAATTCGTCCCTATTACTGTTCCTTTTAGTATAAAGAATTGTTTTTAAAATATTCCAGACGTTTTCGATGGGATTTAAGTCCGGTGAATTTCCAGGCCAAGGCAAAACATGCAAATTCACCGAACTTAAATAATTTTTTATCGTCTTTGCTCTGACATGGTGCTCCGTCGTGCATATATGTGTAGGGGCCTTCCGCAACACTTAATGACTCCAGATAAGATATTAAAACATTTTCAAGTACATGTTTATATTGCCCTTGATTCATTCAACCTTGGACAAAGTAAACAGGTCCGAGTCCATCTTCTGTAATACACGACCATATCATGAGAGACGTGGGATGCTTCACAGTTTTTAAGATGCAGTCTTCATGATAACGTTCTGCAGTACGCCTACGGACAAACTGGGCCCTTTCAGTGGCTACCTGGATCATTGTTTCATCACTAAAAATGACCTACGCGAAGGAGAAAACACATCATATATTGCTTAAAAACGAAACAACTTTATGTCAAGAGGAAATTAGTTTGATGTAAGCCTACCTTTTTCCAGTCATCAACTGAGTAGTTCTTGTGTACGTTGGCCCAGTCATAACGTGCCCGTTTCATATTTGTTGTTAATTTCGGGTTCTTTGCCGGACGCCTACATTTTAGGCCCACATCATACAGTCTTCTACGCACCGTTCTCTCTGATATTTCTACCCCTTCGAATGCCAGTGTCTCCCGAATGCCTCTGCAAGATTGTCTACGATTTTCTAATGCTATTTTAATTATTTGACGATCGTCTCGCACGGTTGTAATTTTTTTTCGCCCACAAAATGTTCTTCCTCGGTATATTTTCTTTGATTAAATTTGCAACACGATGGACTGTTTGCGGCGAAACGCCTTCCATCCGTGCGATTTTTCTCTGTGAATGCATTCCTGTCTCTAATAACGCAGAAATTCGTATTTTTTCTCAGAACTAATGTCCTTTTTGCGACCCATGATTGAAAAATTGTTAAATAAACGATACGAAAGAAGCTAATTTCACAATGTATTTATTTAGAAAATAATAAAAACTGCAACCTATAAGTTGCTATTGTACTATTGTAGAAGTCTTTCTTCACTTTTTCTCAATATGTCCGAAGAATCTGTCCGGGGGCAGGAAGGAATGTCCAACTATAGGAAACACTATTTCTATTCTTTTTATGCACGTTGGTGCACAACAATGCAACCAGTAGCACATCATTCCGATTACCGTGCAGTTCTTATTTTGGCCTGCACACCCATCAGCCATCAATCTCACAATCTCGACGTCGTCTTGAAAAACATGATTGGACAGTGTGTGGAAAACAGCAGATGCTATCTCGTTGGAACTCTTTCGTCGATCAACTTCAGACCACAAGAACGATTTGACTGTTTCTGGAGTAAGCATTGTTTTAGAGTTTCCAATCACTGCAGTAAAATTGTATAAATTTATTTGCATACTGAAGTAACAGGCTTGATCGGGAATCTTGGGTAATGGCAAATTTTTTTGGCAGTCAAACGAAAGTATTAAAACTTTTGGATCATCCTCTTGAAGCAATTTGTAAAATGCCTTGGCCCGAAGTTTGTGAAGTCGCTGCTCTGTTATAATGATCGCCTTTTCTTCCAAAGTGGAAGCCTGCTTTATTTTTTCAGAGAACTGTAAACATTTCGAGCAGACATCGACTTTTGGAGACCCAAAACCAATATTGTACTTCCTCACAAAAATACTTCTGAAGAAACACTGGCGTACCTGCAGGTTCTCTGCTACACCTGAGTTGTACATCTTCCATAATTTCAGTATGTTTAATTCGCAGGGCAGATATCTACGAACAATCGTTTTATTTCTTGCATAATGAGACTCACAACATGTCAACGATTGTATAAAGTTTTGTACTGTCAGTCGTTTCAAATTGTTGCTTTGTGAAACATAATCACTTCCTCGGCCATCCTTGGGCAAACTCCCTGTTTTATGGAATTTCTGTAGAATGCTGCTTACTCGATTTTTTCCTACGTCCAGTATTGCCAAAAAGATTTTCTTGCACACAGGCACTTCTCTGTTCTTACACTTCACAAAATAGTCTGCACTTAAGGACTTTGGTTTATTTTTCACATTAACTTTTACAGTTTTACCCTTTCTAACAGGATTTTTAATAACACAATGTTTTAGGACAAACATGTCCTGATAGCGTTTATTTCTTTCAGCGTAGAATTTTTAATTAAACTTTCTGAAATCAGCCATGGTTAGTGAAGAACACTGGAACTTTTTTGTGTAATGTTTACACTTTGGAGCTTGAGACAAACGCTTTCGACTATACCTGAAAGATGAAAAATGCACATTACTGTACACACCAGCATAATTAATAATAATTATTACCAATATTACAAAGTCGTGAAAGTAAAGTTCTACAATTAACATTATGTACTAACCTATCTTTTTTAGCCTTTTCTCGTTTCCAGTTGTCTTTATTGACTGTTCTTTTTCTTCCCTGCCCCGAGGGACACAGTTCAATGCTGATATCCATTGAAATACAATAGTTTATAACAACTATTATTTAACACAAAACGTAATATCAAAACCGTAACAAATGACTCTAAAACAATGTTCTTGTCAACTTCTGTCAAGCGATTGCCAACGTCACGCCTCCCATCACATGAGTAATATTAGGGAGTGCTTTGATTGGCCCATTTGCATATGTCTGGATTTGCATCTAAACTATACGAACAAATATCTGGTTTTGCATTTAAGATGCAACTTCAATAACGAAAATCACGTTTAAAAAGTCCCATTATGCTTCTAACGTTCTCATGATCGTGTTCGGTATGCAATTTTTAGACGGAAACCACCTCTAACTTATTTTATTCAAAATCGTCAAATGTCTGCTTTTGCATTTAGACGCCTCATATAAACACTTTATCACGTAACAAGATACGACTTGCAAATAATAGCAATTCGGCACTTTACTGTAGTCGGGTACGATGCGAGTAAGATATCTGCATGAATGATGCCCTCTTTTGATACATTTGATAAGATTTGTAAATAAACAACTATATTACTTGGAAATTGTGTATATATAATGTTTCTTTGATAATATTATACCTATAGTGCATCTTGTTCTAAAAAACTGAAAATATTTACAATTTTCCACGTGTTCCTAATAAATTGGCCAGGGACTGTACTAGTGACTTACCGATGTGCTAACTGAACACGACCAATGTAAACGAACCCTGTATTTCAACCAGTCACAAACGTTTATTTTAAAACTTATATTTCCCAATGCTCCTTTCTTAGAATGAATGGACTATAGACTATACACTGGTTCCAAGTGTAATTTGAATTCCTACGTCTGCGGATTGGAGGAGCACAATTTTTCAATTTACAACAGGGAGCGCGAAGAGCGACAGTTTGAGAACCCCTGCTCTATACCAACCGAATTTAGTTCTATGACTTCTACCACAACCCCATATGAGTTATCTAAATTAATATCACCCACACCACTCATACCAGTAATGCCCCGGAGTTCAAGCAGAACTATAAAACCTCCTCAGAGACTTGATTTCTAAACTAGTTTTAATCTAAAATCTGGGAAGAAATATTGTGTATGTTTAGAAAAAGATGCGTTCTGTTCTGCTTTTTTTTCGTAAGAAGTTTCCTTAGAAAATAGAAAGAGGAGGCTAAACTAGACACATTAGAGACGAAACTACTTTGGTACAGCCGAGCTGGCTTAGCACGGGAAATTTTCCGGGCAAAATACCAAATTAACATATTTTTATAAACTATGTTGACAAAATGTAAGAATGGGTAAGTTTTGGTAAAGCCATTGTCTTCCGGAAAATAACCTTTACAGAAAATATAGGAAGCATCTTCATCATCTGGATTTTTCCCTCACAGGAAACTCCAAGTCATTCATGCTGTCATCGACATTTTCGATGACCACCAATAGAATCTTTTGGAGATCTGTCTTGCCTGCATGACTTGTCTGCCTTGGCTGAGCAATCTCGTCTTTTCTTAGATTTTTTTTCTCAAAAGGTGATTTTATTTTTATGACTTTTGAACATTGAAAATTCGAGATGCTTTATTTTTAGATACCTTTTGGGATTCGTTCTAGAAATTCCGATTAAAATATTGACTAAAATTGCTAGTGCACCATGGCTAAAACAATCTGTCGTATTTTCCTCTTTTTTTGATATTTAGTAGATATGTTGGTCAAGAAAGAACACAAACAACAAACAAAGACACAATTAAAAGATACTACCATTGCCATTCTACAACAATATAAAGCTAAAATTAAACAATTAATAAGGGATAAAAGATAAATGGATAAGATAAGTTATAAATAGTCAACTATTTTTCTTTAAAATAAAACGTAAAAACACAATTTCTCCCCGAAAGCTCGTTATATAAAATCTGTATTATAACAATTTTCAACCTTATCTACACCCCGCATTTCTCGACCTTAAAAGCGCGATAAATGCAGCTCGTTAAAGTGAAATTTCAGGGATCACCGTTGAACTGAACGTCTACAATACGCCGCCGTCGTTCACCATCCGATATTTACGTTTACACGTGAGAGATCCCATTTATTTTCATAAGGATTACCATGCAAATTGCCCTATCAGACAGCCGACACCTGCACACGGCAGCGCTACCGTTGCCATTTTTACAGAGCCCGGGAGATCGACACTCGGCGCCCCGTCCTCGTAATCCATTCTCGCTGCGTATCATCGAAGAGGAACCCGACGTGAACTGCTACACTCGCGTCGCGTTCGTAGACTTAATTTAATATTTTTTCCTCCTCTCCATATCCGCTTCGATCCGTATTCTAGCTGAGATGGCAAAGAGAGGTTAATCAAAAATTAATAAGCTGAGCGAAGCAAGAAAAACGAACCGATATTTCCTTAGATTTTTGGAAATTGTTGCTTAATTCACCAACTTTTGTCTCTTAAAAGTCCGGATGTTGACAATCTGAATCCAGATTTTCGCATAATCTCTATCGAAGAATAGAATAACCAATTATCTGTTCAACGATTTATTTACAAGGCAGGAAAAATAATCCATAGCGCAACGGCGATAGTTATTAACCACAGAGCTACAGATTGAAGGTTATTATAACAAATATTACGAAGAGAGACCTCATGTTTTAACCGTAAGCTGTTTTTTTTTGTATAGTTCGTATTATCTTTACGAAAAAATACTACAAAAATGTTGGAAAAAATGTGTATTTATAATGCACATCATACATACAATCCTAACAATTCGTAACATCTTCTACAAAATATCACCTACCAAACCATCAACAATCGGAACAGTTCCAATATGAACGCATTTTTTGGCTTTCTGCAGCCATTAATTAATTCAAACGAGATATAAATTAGATTGAGACCGACCTCTTAAGACTCTCATAGACGTCAACCTCTCTAATCGGTTGATAGACCCTCACGAAGGTATGTGGCGTCAGCGGAACTATGCCATTAGAGCACCCACCCGGACAGAATCCGAGTGTCAATACAAAAAGAGAGAATTTGACGAATACAAGAGGTGTAGAGGTACAACTCGCACTAAAGTATACCTCGTTGCGTAGAAACAAAATTTGAGTTTGAACTAGCGTTCATATCGGGAAGATGCTATTGTTAAATTGGAGAAAAAAAACTAGTAGAATCTATGGATTTGTCTGGAGAACTATGTTATTGAAAACTTAGCGTTGCAATAAAGTTAAAATCGATAGATTCTACTATTACAGCTAAGAAAATAATTTAAAATTAAGATGCATTTGCATAGGGTGCTGACAACTTGTCGCAAGCTCGAATCTTCTGTGGAGATCTATCTACCGAAGCATCCACAGCAAGAACGCAGACGAAACAAACGTAGCTGTCATCGCGAACAAATCACAGTATGCGACCAAACTATCTGGTCGTTAATACCAAAACAATCCAAACCACTTCTATCTAGAGCAAACATACCATTCCGACCAGTAGTCAACATGAAACGATTTACCAAACCATCAACAATAAGAGAAAGATATCCTGAAGTAGGTTAACACTTATCCCAAGACGTGGACCAACATTTAACGCAATGTCCAAACCTTCTATCAGAAACAACCTACCAAACCATCAATAATAAGACAAAGATCTCCTTAAGTAGCTTAACACTTATCTCAAGGCGTGGACCAACCTTCAACGCATTACTCAAACCTTCGATATGAGCCGACCTTCCAAACCATCAGCAATAAGAACAGTTCTATAATGAACGCTTTTTTTGCCATTCTACTGCCATTAATTAATCCAAAGGGGGTATAAATTAAATTGAGACTGTCCCTTTTGAGACTCTCACGAACGTCAAACCTCTCTAAGCGATTGATAGACCCTCACGAGGGTATGTGGCGTCAGCGGAACTATGCCATTAGAGCACCCACCCGGACAGAATCCGAGTGTCAAAGCAAAGAGAGAGAATCTGACGAACAAAAGAGCTGTAAAGGGACAACTCGCACTAACGTACACCTCGTTGCATCAAAGCAAAATTTGAGTTCGAACTAGCGTTCATATTAGGTAGTTCCTTCATTTAACGCAATACCCAAACTTTCTATAGGAACCGACCTACCAAACCATCAACAGTAAGACAAAGATCTCTTTAAGTACCTTAACACTTATTTCAAAACGTGGACCAACATTCAAAGCAATACCCAAACCTTCGATATCAACCGACCTACCAAACCATCGACAGTAAGACAAAGATCTCCTTGAGTAACTTAACACTTATCACAAGACGTGGACCAACATTCAACGCAATACCCAAGTTATCAACAGTAAGACAAATATCTCCTTAAGCAGCTTAACACTTATCTTAAGACTTGGACCAACATTCAACGCATTACTCAAACCTCCGATATGAGCCGACCTACCAAACCATCAACAATAAGAACAGTTCTAATATGAAGGCTCTTTTTGACATTCTACTGCCATTAATTAATCCAAGCGGGGTATAAATTAGATTGAGACTGTCCCTTTTGAGACTCTCACGAACGTCAAACTTCTCTAAGCGATTGATAGACCCTCTCGAAGGTATGCGGCGTCAGCGGAACTATGCCATTAGAGCACCCACCCGGACAGAATCCGAGTGTCAAAACAAAGAGAGAGAATCTGACGAACAAAAGAGCTGTAGAGGGACAACTCGCACTAACGTACACCTCGTTGCATCAAAGCAAAATTTGAGTTCGAACTAGCGTTCATATTAGGTAGTTCCTACTGTTACACCGCAGCTATCATCTCCAGTAATAATGCGATTCGAAAATTAACCACCTTCTTGCTTGTATCGACGGAGGATGGACAACACAACCTATCTTTCGATAACTTCCATTCGTAATTTCACGAGAAACGATTCCCAACAAGAATTCAATTCGTCCGATGTAAAATACCACAACCGTCTCTATAGATGTTACCTCTACCGTTGTCGACGGTCAATTGAACCGCTATGCAACGTTATGCGCGAGTTTGTCGACCTTAGGTCGTTAAAATGTAATTGTGACGTCATTGTGACGTCAACCGGAAGTTATAAAAATGTCATTAAGTCAATATTGTTGTTATTTCGTAATTATGTCATTTTATAATGTATCGGGTAATTAAAAGTAAATAGAAAGAATAAATAATGTTCTATTCTAGAGAAAGGGAGCGATATACAGGGTGTTTCAATAGTGCGGTGTCGGTTGGTATCTCGATACCTGTTGAAGATAAAAAAACTTTTAAAATGAAAGTGCTTTCATTCTTAAAGGAGGCGATAGCTTAAAATTGCTTTAGTTTATACAGGGTGTTTCGTTTATACAGCCTTTAAAATGCAAAAATGCATATGTGTGCACGTCGAATAATAATTCCCAGTTATTGATCCACCCTCATCCAGAAAATTAAAATAGCACTTATCATCCTACTAAAACTAATCACATACGTCGGTGCATTCGGAGAAGTTATTTATAATAATAAAGAACAATGTATATACGATAGAATGTATTTAATGTACTCAGGTAAGGCAAACAAACAATTTCGCAATAAATTATGAAATTAATGGAGTGGAAACCATCAAACGTAATCTCCCGGAAACAGGTTATTTAAATGAAAACACTATTATTGCGCGAACATTATGATCAATAGCCGTGACGGCAGTTTAATTAGGTATCTTCCTCATCTAATAGCCAATTCACCGAGGCCTTTAATCCTTGATTGCATGGATAGCGGACATGCTCCAGAGACGTAAACATTTCTAATGCCACTTGATTGTAAATAACTACAACCGAGTATAGAGTGTGGTAGTTTTCATAATGGTATTGTTGCTCTATTGTGTATTTACAAATAGGAGAATTAAATTATTAATCATAACAGTTCGTCTACATAACAAAATACCTTATTATTGTAAACAGAATTGATCTAATATTACTAACGTTCCTCTTTTTTTTTAAAGGAACCATTTAACGTCTTCAAATAATTCCTTCCTTCATTTACATACCAAATTATTTTTCTTTTTCAATATATTCACCTGCAAGACGGATACATTTTTCACATCTTTCAATTAATTTATTTATACCCTCATAAAAAAATGATTTCTCTTTATCTGCAAAATACGCCGAAACTGCCTGCTTGACTTCATCATCGGCAGTAAATTTTTTACCCCGCAGTTCTGTTTTCATTTTCGGAAACAGGTAATAATCACTCGGGGCCAGGTCTGGGCTGTAGAGTGGGTGATTCACAATTTCGAAGCCCACCTTATGCAGGGCAGCTAACGCAACGCGGCTCTTGTGGACGGGCGCGTTGTCGTGCAAAAGCAGCACACCTTTCGTCAATTTTCCCCGTCTTTTCTCTTTAATGGCTTCTTTTAGTCGCTCTAATATTGAAGCGTAATATTCTCCGGTTATAGAAACACCTTTATCTTTATAATCAATCAACAATATTCCTTCCGAGTCCCAAAATACCGTTGCCATGAGTTTTCCAGCTGATTGTGACACTTTAAATTTCTTGGGAGGTGCTGTGTGCCCTTTTATGCCACTGCATGGAGTCTTGTTTGGAGTCAGGTTCATACTGATGAACCCAAGTTTCGTCTCCAGTAACAATTCGACTCAATACACCATCCTTGTCTTCATTACAGAGGTCCAACAATGCACGCGAACACTCTACGCGCTGTTGTTTTTGCGGCGGCGTGAGCATTCTCGGCACTCATCTTGCGCTGACCTTAGACATGCCGAGATGATCGTGTAGGATTTTAAAAATTGTTGTATCGGATACTCCAACCATTTCTGCGAGTTGTTTCTTCTTTAGTCGAGCATCTTCGAGTACAATTTTTTCAACTTTTTGGATAAGTGCTGGCGTGGTCACCTCAATGACATCTCATTCATTATGGTCGCGACTGATTTTCCTTGCCTGGTAAGGAACTTTATAACGGCACGATATTCGATTTTTTCCATATTTCACTTTTTACTCCTGATTATGTTACTTGGTTGACGATAGCTCAAAGACTAACGACGCTGATCCACTTCTCTTTCCTAGGGTTGGGTTTTTCTACCCTTAAGCCCTGTAGTCTCTGGGTGGGTCCCTCATGACCCTTTTGATTATTTTAGAATGGACAGGGATTGTATCTCCCTGTTTGCTGCTCTTAGGGGTGATCTGCAGATGTAGTTGGGTCTCTAGTCGTTCGCAATGCCAAGCACTCTTTTGATTCTTACTTTAGGTGGGGGGCGGTCCGGGTCAAGCCTGGACAGACGCTCAATCAGCGGGTTTTCGGAAGATGAAGCCCTGTCTAGCGTTTTGTTCGATAACGTGGTCAGGAAGTCCTTGATGGAGGGGACGTTAAGATCTGTGCGCAACTGCACATTCCTGACAAACCAGGGCGCTACAGTAATCATTCTTAGTATTTTGTTTTGTAGGACTTCGAGCCTATCGAGATGAATTCTTGCCAGACTGGACCAGGACAAAGCTTCATATGTAATAACGGGCCGCAGAAAAGATGTATAAAGTAGAACCTTATATTTTCGCGACATCGTGCTTTTTCTACAAAGAAGAGGCAGCAATACGGAACGAGCAGCCAAGAACTTATCAACAGTGCTTTTAACGTGCTGGTTGAATGTAAGGCGTTGGTCCAGAGTGACGCCCAGGTACACAACCGACTGACTCCAGGGTAAACGGAAGACGCCAACGAAGATGTTCTCATGCGGTAATCGTAGTTTTTTTGTAAATCGAATGGCGACACATTTGTTCTCGTTTAATTTCATTCTCCACCTGGATCCCCAGTCACCAATGGCATCAATCTGCCCCTGCAGTCTGCGACAAACCAACTCCTCACTCCTTGAGGAGGTGTAGACCGCTGTATCGTCCGCATAGATTGCGTGTTGGACTTGCGGAACTTTCGGTAGATCTGCCATAAAGTTCAGAAATAGGGTCGGAGCAAGAAGAGACCCCTGAGGGACGCCTGCAGACAGATGCCTCGGTGCGGAGACCGAGGCTTCGACTCGAACGGAAAAAGAACGTTCTGTGAGGTACGAGAGTATTATTCGTATGATAGCCGGATTTATGCCCCCGGACACCATCTTATGGACCAACCCGTGGTGCCAGACCGTGTCGAGTGCCCGCTCGATGTCCAGAAACACCGCACCCATCGTCTCACGCGCCTCGAGAGAGTTACGTATAGCTTCCGTCATCCTGAACAGTTGGAAATCCGTGGAGAGACCCTCCCGGAATCCGAATTGCTCGGGTTGTATGGTGTCTAGCACAAAGAGTTCTTCCTTCAACCTGTTCAGGATGACAGCCTCGGCGACTTTGGATAGACAAGAAAGGAGAGCGACGGGGCGATGATTCTGCGGGAATAGGTGGTCTTTGTTTCGCTTAGGAATGGCCACGACGTGTGCATGTGTCAAAGACTAATAACAATGAAACTTCGTATTTATACTAATTATGAGTCGCTGCACAGGCCACGCCCCCAATGCACCTAATCACTCCCCTACAACCCGCTCATTCCACGAATATAAAAACGCTCCCTCGTAATATACCAAAAAGGAGGGCAAAAAATTAATTACTATACCTTCTGAGTTTTCCACATTTAATAAAAGAAGAAAATGAATTGTAAGTACCTGTCAACCACGCTTACCAACTCCGTGAATTTAATACAATGAGATTTACATAAATGGCGTTCCTATTTTTAAATTAAACTACCCCATTGCTGTACCTCGAGAGGAAAGAATCGCAATAAAGCACGGGTAAATTACCTGCAGTTCTCTCTGCATTTCTGTCCACGCGATGTCACAGAAAAAGCTTCAGTCGCCTCTTCTATTACTACTACATAGTATGGTTGAACGTTGTTTCCTCTTTTCCTTTTTCGTTCAGTAGCTCTCATAAAAGGTAACGAAAGAGGAACATTGTGTGAGACTTTCTCGCGAAAATGTACTTCCACCTGCCTAGAAATGTATGTGCGGAGTCTTTCTTTAGGAAAGCAAATATGTACAATTTATCATTTTAACGGAGCAAATTAAATTAGATTTAATTTTAGCGGAAACAGCGTCAACAAGGGAGAACGTTTTAAATTGGTTTCACTCGCTTGAAAAGAATGAGATGGGGACAACCATCTTCTACGTATACAGGTTGGTACCTGTCTTTACTTGTATAGTTATTTAAAATTGTGTTAATTGTGACAGTAGCCTGATTTGTATCTGAAACTTGTGTGATTGCAACCTAATTATTAAAACTGCCAAAGCTGCTAAAATGACATATTTATAGTTGGTTGTCTGAGGTTGTGTCGATGCTTGAGCACGCGATTTTGACACATTTGTAATGACATTTATGTCAAAATCGCGTGCTCATGCATCGACACAACCTCAAGCACGGACTATAAATATGACCGTTTAAGAGTCTTGATGAGATGAGTGGAATTTTGTTGCTGATTCGTTTGCGAGTAGGCGGCTAACTATCGTTGTGTGTTATTGGATACATTTATTACAACGAATCTGCAACGTCTCTAAAATTTTCAAAAATAAATCTTGCTTTGCAAACCAGGCCTTCACGGTTTCTATCACCTCTTAGTTTGGAGGAAAATTTACGATCTTTTGAACTTGTTTTCACTTGAGGAAGCACCTGATAGGTGCACGGACCCAGATTTGGTGAATAATGGGGGTGTTCGAGTAATTCAGTCATGAATCCTGTAAAAAACAATTTTGTGTCGCTTCTCCATAATTTGTTCTTGTAGAGTGGTCAGTAGCGTCGAATAATAATTCCTAGTTATTGTTCCACTCTTATCCAGAAAATTTATCATGATTACTCCATGATAATCCAAAAAAACTGAAGCAAGAACTTTTGCAGCAGATTTTTGAACAGGGAACTTCTTGGCCCTTGGAGAACCAGAGTGTATCCATTCCATCGATTGTAGCTTTGTTTCTGGGTTGTAGAAATGTACCCAAGTTTCATTCATCGAAATCTGCATCATTTTTAAACCGAGTACAGATCGAACTTGATGCTTGCACCTTTGTACGCTTCTAGTCAACATTCAGACAGTTGGGGATCCATTTTGTCCAAATCGATGTCCATTAGGAGAGTCTCCCAGTATCGAACATCTTAAGTTTTTTTAGGTTATAAAATTTAAGAATTGAGAGACGGCAGCAATTTTGCATCTAGGTTACTCTTAGACGTATCCTTTATCGACATGTCAATACAAATTATTGAATTCTTAATGTTATATTAAGGATACATGCACATTAAAATAAGTTTACAAATCGTTTATTTCGAAAAGTGTCCCCCTGTATTATTGTAATTTGTAGCTAGTAATTTTTGAAACAATAAAAATGTGAAGAGGGCAAGTTTAAAAATATAAAAAACAATTAAACTGAACAATGGTCGCCTTTGAAAAAGACAATATTTTCCCCAGAAGTGCAAGCCACATGTGCCCATCCCTTGCACGCTGTACATTGCAACCAATCCTCATTAAAAGCTTCCCCACAAATAATACAGTCGACTGGTCTTTGTTGGCACTGCTTTTTTCTAACACCATCTTCAAATTTCAAGATTCGTTTTTACTCTTCTGACATTTATCTTTTCGCCTTTCCCTCCTGGTCCTTCTTTAGCTGTTGCGTTTTTTTAATGTCTTTTAGTTTATTTTTTTCTTCTTTTATTCTAACCTTTTCTTCTAACGTTTCCTTAAACGGAGTTGATGTTAAAATTTCACTTTTTTCACGTCTGTCCTTTCTAACTGCTATTTTCTTCCGTACTTCCTCAGATGCTGGCGACATCTGTTGAACTATTCTCTGGAATTCCTTCATGGTATTCCTAGGTCATGCTGCAGGAGGATTGAATCTGATGTGAGTGGGATCTGCAACAGAACGTGGTACTGTAGCAATTGAACTAGGCATTGCAGAGGGACTAGGCTCTGGAACAGGAGAGTTAGTTGTTTTATTCTCTTCTAGTACTTCTGCAGATGGTGTAAAATGTTTTGCTGCAAGGAATTCCAAATCCGTGAAGATGTCTTTTCTAATAGGAAACAATCCTGTAGAACGAAATCCTGATTGAGCTAACTCCATTCTGCATATAGAGGTGAATGCAGTATTTACTAACCGGCAAGCCTCATTATAACCAGCTTTAAAAGGCTTCATAACTGCTCGGTCGAGAGGCTGAATGTTATTTTCTTTTGCATAGAGAATCATTTGCAAATCGTTATGACTACTATGCCCATCTAAAGTAATAAGAGCTGGACTTTCTTTGGTGAAATTAACCCATTCTTTAAACATTTTTATCCACTTCAAAAAACCGCTTGCAGTTATCCATCCACTTTCTTCAGCAACAAAACAACTTCTCTTAGGGGCATCCTTCTTCAGTTCTTCAATCATTTTCTTCCGAGGAAACACAAATAGAGGGGGAAAGAAACTGGTCGCCATTCGCATTTATTGCCTACAAAATTGTAATGTTCTTTCCCCTTTCACCAGAGGTAATTTTATTAACTTGGTTTTTTTCCTTTAAGGGATAGGACCTTTGTGGCATTGGCGTGAAGGGGTAAAGTTGTATTTTAAACTTAACCCCTCATATTTTGAAAAAAAATGTCGACTTGTTCTTTGTTGAATTCAGTAGAGCTCTTTGGATGCTGGTAGATTGGGGACATCGAAGGGAAAATTTGGGGTGAGATAATAGAACTTCCTCCAAGCTGTTTTCTTATTTTTGTCAAACTTATTAGGAATTCTAAGATACTCAGCCAAATCATAAGCAAATTTTAAAAATTCATTTCGAGTCATTGGCATCATTTTATAATCCAGGTCTTTAAGGTAATCTACAATTTGTACCTCAAAGTTTTTTGAAAATGTATTTTTAAAACGTCCCATTTGGGAAGTCAGTACAATTTCATTTCCTGCTCGTACATAGCTGCTTTACTTTATCTGATAAAGTATTTTTTGGCACAGAATCTTTGTAAGTTGTCTAATGTCTAGGAGAAGTAATTCTGTATTTTTAAGTTAAATTTAGTGTCCGGTAATGGGTTACTAACCACTGTCTGATACTGGGGAACTGTCCGTTATTTAGAAAATATCGTTTTATAATAAATCACAAACTTAAATAAATGATGTTCACCCAGTAAATGTTCCTCAATGATAGACAAACAAAATGACATTCAAACATTTCAAATTTGCTTACCAGAAATCCAGTAAAATATGCTCAAATTTAATGAAGTACAGCACCACGGCAGCAACTACAAAGATTTTTCTCTATCGAGTGGATGAGTGTACATAAGAAGATGCACTGTTAGGTTAGTATAAGGTGCTGCCACCTGTTATTATATTAGAGATAAGAATTCTGTCCGATACTGGGGGCCGTCCGGCACTGGGAGATGTTCGTTTTAGCTCAATTCGACGGTCGATGTCGGAGAAAATCATTTCACGAACTGCATCAACATTTTTGGGGTCGGACAGGGTTTGATTATCTGACTTTCATTATCTAGGCTAACTAGATATCAATACATCCTCGTAATGAATGTAGCAGCAGTTATAAAGAATTTAATTAAAATATTTTCATTGAACATTTCTTGCCTCTGTATCTCTGTAACGGTTGAGAATAGGGCATATGTTTCTAGGAACTTTTATGCTTATTTTGGGTTTCTGAATGCGTACCTAAAATATTGACATATCCTCCCGAATCACCCTGTATATTTTTTTTTAGTCAACGAAAATTGTTAAAGCTTCAGGGAATACAAGATAAGCATTTAAGGATATATAACACCTAATTGAATCCTGTCAATGAAAGTGGTGCCATGTGTGATTGAAAGCTTTTGTTTAAATAAATTTGTCCTATCTTAAAGTTTGAGATATTAAAAATGTATCAGGAACATCTGTGACAGCTTTCTCGTTTTGCAAGAAAATAAATTGGTTTTGTATAAATTTCATCGATGCAAGAGATCTCGGGGAATATATTCTAACGAGAAATGAGTTCAGTTTTTTTTTTATTAGAATATACCGGGTGTCCCAACAAGGGTAACGAGGTACGGTATTAGGGAAACGGATGTACCTAGAAATTTGAAACAAAAAAATTATTGAGTAAATCGGCTAAGAAAAAATGCTGGAAATTATTTTCGAGTTTCTAAAATGCCCTCCAGGGGGCGTAATTGCCAATTTGCTCTATCTCTGAATAGAAAGTGGTGGGGGGCGCTAGAATATTTTCGGAAATAAATGTCGATAAGTCTAAAAAGACTTTACGTATCTTAATAAACTTGGAGTCGTCAAAAAGGGAGTTTCCTAGACTATCAATTGAACTGTGAGTGAGGTGATTATGTTTGCTTACCTTGCCGCTAGATGGCGCTTTTTTTGACATAATCGCAAAAAAAGTAACTTTCTGCAAAAAAATTAAATGCAATGATATCACTTTTTTTACGTCATTACATAGTCAAACAAGAGTCTAACAAGCCAGTGAAAACCGCATCTCAATATCTTTATCCTAACCTAAGATATGAATAAAGAAATTTATACTAAAAAAAAAATACATTTTGGGAAGCATTTCCGCTTTAAGGTTTGTTATTAATGTCTAATTATTATTCCTAATTTACTAAATAAAATGCGAATTTATTATTTGGGATGCCAATCGATATTTTAAATCGAAATAAAATTTTGTTATTTATCTTTGTTACTTTTTTTTACAATACCTTCGAAAGCCAACATGCCAAAACAATTATAAAATAATAAGTGTGGGAACAGTAAAGAAACTAACTTAAAGTCCAACGAGCCGCAATGCTTATAAAATAATAATAAATTATAGAATTTATGGAACTAATAACTTGAGAACGATAAAACACAACAAGGTTGATCGAAAGGAAAATCAAAAAGTGTTTAAAGTGCCTTCCGTCATTTTCTATGCAGGAATTTATCCTGCGTCGTGTATTTAATACGGCTGTGCTGGTTTCAGCTCTTGAAATATTGGCTACAGCATTTCGGATACGATCAATCATGTTTTCTGGGGTAGTAGGGCGAGTCTGATAAACAATATCTTTTATTCTACCCCAAAGGTAAAAGTCAAGGACAGTAAGGTCTGGAGATCTGGCAGGCCATGGAAACAAACTGCCCCTTCCTATCCAACGGTTTGGATAAACTTGGTCTAAAAAATTCCTGTCTTGTTGAGAAAAGTGGCAGGGCATCCGTCGTGTTGCAGCCACATATCTCTTCTCGTTTGTAAAGGCACGTTTTCTAATAAAATTGGCAAGTTATTTCTTAAAAAATCCAAATAAGTTTCGCCATTAACATTATTATTTAAAAAAAATGGTCCTATAATTCGATCGCCTAAGATTCCACACCAGACGTGCACACTCCAACGATTTTGATAGTTTACCTCACGCATCCAATGTGGATTTACTGGCGACCAATAATGCATATTATGCAAATTGACTCCTCCATTGCTTGAAAAAGCAGCTTCATCGGTCCATAATATTCGAGATAAAAAATCGGGATCCTCATCTATCATAGAATTCAACCAGTTACAGTGGTCTAATCTCCTATCAAAATCAGTTTTTAAAAGAGCCTGATGTAGTTCAATATGATAAGGGTGTAGATAGTGATCTCTTAGGATTCATTGTACCGATGATTTACTAATTCCTAAATCCAAACTTATTCTTCTTAAACTTAAATGGAGGTTTTGTTCGTTCCTAGCGTGTCGATTTCTTCTAGGCACTGGATTAGGATGAACTCGTCCTGTTTCGCGCAAACATCTACTTAAGCGTTTAAATACCATTCTACTAAAATGTCTTCTATTGGGATAATTTGCTGCGTACAGACGCTCAGCCACACAGGCGTTTTGATGACACTGGAGAAACACGTCCAACATGACGTATGCTTCCGCAGTTGAATAAGACATTTTTAATGCAATAAACACAATCACAGTAAGACAATTAATTTAAATATTCAAATTTAAACCGACTATTTAAAACAGGATATCAAGAGACTTTGACACTTTGACAAGCATCAAACAACGACATGAAAAACGCGTAGAGTTATGTCAGATATAAACGACATTATTTGTTTTCATGGCAATCTTGATAATTAGAAAAGAATGATTTCTGTCAGAGGATTTTATTACTTACATTACGTCAATAATTAATCAAATTGGTACTCAACAATCGATTATTGACTAAAAACCTAACTTTTAATAAAAAAAATATGTGATAACACTAAATATTTGAAAACGGGTGACAATATCATAACGTAGTACTAATATCAGATATTAAACACTATGGTGTCCTAAAAGGCATTGTAAAAAAAAGTAACAAAGATAAATAACAAAATTTTATTTCGATTTAAAATATCGTTTGGCATCCCAAATAATAAATTAGCATTTTATTTGGTAAATTAGGAATAACTAGACATTAATAATAAACCTTAAAGCGGAAATGCTTCCCAAAATGTATTTTTTTTTAGTATAAATTTCTTTATTCATATCTTAGGTTAGGATAAAGATATTGAGATGCGGTTTTCACTGGCTTGTTAGGCTTTTGATTGACTATGTAATGACGTAAAAAAGTAATAATAATAATAATAATAATAATAATAATAATAATAATAATAATAATAATAATAATAAACATCAACAAAATCCATAATTTCTGGTGGAAAAAAATTTCGATCATGCCATGCTACGATAGCGAATCTATTCAGCGAAGCTACAAAAGATCCAGACATGATCCCAGACTTCCTAATGAAAGGCACAACATACCTATTGCCAAAAACGGTCACGCCATCCCACATGCCAGACAAGTACAGACCAATAACATGTTTATCAACACTGTACAAACTACTGACAGTGATAATTAAAGATAAAATATACGAACACCTCGTAAAGAATAAAATACTCGCCCAAGAACAGAAAGGATGCAAGAAAGGCAGCAGAGAATGCAAAGAACAACTGATAATCGACTCGGTAATAACCAACCACGCAAAAGTACAAAAACGAGATCTATACACGGCATACATAGACTATCAAAAAGCCTTCGACAGTGTCCCCCATTCATGGCTGATAGAAGTACTAAGACTATACAAGATAGATAAACAACTACTACAACTGATCAGCAACGTCATGAACAAATGGAAGACAACCATAACGCTCAAAACGAACACAGGCACAATTAACGTCGACGAAGTCCCCATCAGACGGGGTATATTCCAAGGAGATGCCTTAAGCGCGTTATGGTTCTGTATCTCACTGAACCCTCTATCGAGTATCCTAAATGAAGGGAATAGAGGATACAAACTAGGCAAAGTCACCATAAGCCACTTAATCTACATGGATGACATCAAGCTGTACGCTGCCTCTGAAAGAGACTTAAAATCAATAATTAATAAAACCAAGACCTTCAGTGACTCCATCGGCATGAACTTTGGAATGGATAAATGTCGAACACACGCTATGGTTAAAGGATCGTGGCACGAGATGCAACCTCACGGAGTAACCATGAACTAAAACATGAAAGCAATGGAACAAGATGAATTATATAAATACCTGGGATATAAACAAGCGAATGGAATAGATCAGCGACGAAGTAAAGAAGAACTTACCAACGAATACCGGCAGAGATTAAAAGCAGTAATGAACACTGAACTATCGGGCGGCCACACGCGATCTCAGCACTATCCTACAGCTTCGGCATTATAAAATGGACGGACACTGACCTGGACTCACTAGACAGAATGACAAGAACCATGGCCACAAAGTACAGACTACACCACCCCAAGAGTGCCATAGAAAGGTTCCATATCCCCAGAAGAGACGGAGGCAGAGGCTACCTAAACATAAAAAACGTACACTGGAAACAAATTAAGAACCTCCAGGACTACTTCAACATCGAAGCAGAAACAAACACCTTGCACAAAATCATTACCAGTATGAACTTCAGAGGTACACCACTCGAAGCGCAAAATCCAGAAGAAAAGGTAGAATCAAAGCAGCAGATACTGAGCCGATGGAAGGGGAAGGCACTACATGGACGATACCCCACCCAACTTACATCTGAGGGTGTAGACGCTAAGGCTTCCGTGGAGTGGATAAGGATAGGCTCCGTGTTCGCAGAAACGGAAGGAATGATGCTGGCAATCCAAGATCAAGTTATACCCACACGATATTATCGTAAACACATATTGGGGGAAAATATGGATGAGAAATGCAGGCTATGCAAGGAAAAAAATGAAACCATCGACCATCTTATCAGCGCATGCCGCATGCTAGCATCCACTGAATACACAACCCGGCACGATGCAGTAGCGAAAATACTACATCACCAGCTACTCACACAACTTGCACCGAACACGGAAAGCATACATTACTCAAAATATGAGCCCCAAAATGTAATAGAAAACAACAGATTCAAGCTCTACTGGGCTAGACCCATCACCACGGATAGGACCATCGCGCACAACATTCCTGACATCGTCCTCACGCTGAAGAACATAAAAACAACGTTCATAATCGACATAGCGATACCAAATGCATCGAATCTTGCAAAAAAACACCGGGAAAAGATTGATAAGTACCTACCGTTAGCAATAGAACTAAAAAATATGTGGAAGCAGGATGAAGTAAAAATAATACCGGTAATAGTGGGAGCAACAGCCGAGATCCCAGATACGTTGCATCAAGCACTGGTAGAACTAAGGGTGCCACATGGGACGTATAGGATGATGCAGAAAGCCGTAGTTATCAGCACCTGTAGCCTTGTGAGGAAAATCATTAGCAATCTGTAATCTCTACCTCTAATCTGTAGTCTAATAGTCTTGAAACTAACTATGTATGTAAAACCGATGTATACATGTAATAAAGATCCCAATATGAGCCTAGCCCGCTGGCAATTTGCCCCGGGCAGGTGAAGGTTCCTGGCCTCTTCAAGGTCAGAGAGTGCGCTGGGCCAGTTATTCATAATAATAATAATAATAATGGATTATTTGTCCAACAGTGTAACCAAATTAAGGACAAAAAAAAAACAACAAAAACAAGTACAAAATTACAATGATATATGTAACCTGACCTAAATGAGTACTGTAAATCCTAACCTTTGTTAAGTACTAATAACTACATTAAACGCATTAAACAGAGTTGTGTTGCAAATACGTTTGCATAAGCGCGCTTAAACTACATGAAAAAATGTCACATTTTGAGCAAATACTATTATATGTTTCACAAATAAACTTAATCGGAGACTTAACCAGTAAATTTGAGCGTGGTGTAGGTACATAAAACGTTTGAAAATATCTAGTTTCCTGTAGCGGTACTAGAAAAGATAGTCGCCCAAGTATTTGAGGACAAAAAATGCGACCGTGAACAATATTAAACAAATATTTTAAACCGTGAATCGATCGCCTTGTCAATAGGGAGTCTGTTCTAAATATCGTTAATAAATTTTCCTGGGAGTGACCACGGTTAGAGTAAACACCGTATGTTCTAAAGTATACATGCTTCAAAAATTTTCGCTAGGATTCCAAACTAAACAAGCATACTCCAGCCTGGACCTGACAAGACTGTTAAATAACGTAAACATGGTAGAGAGACCATGAAAGTCCTTCGATGCTCGTAAAAGAAATCCCAACATTTTATTAGCTTTAGAGACAATTGTCCCAATATGTGTGCCAAACGACAATACAGGATCAAAAATATCACCTAAGTCAGTTACTGTCGATGGACGGTGTAAAATTTCATTGTTGATATGATAATCATATATAACAGGAGTTTTTTTGCGTGTGTAAGACATAACGTTACATTTCGATATATTAAGACTTAAATTATTAACTCGTGCAAAAGGTTTAAGTTCTCTTGTAGTGCTAAAGCGTCATCTAGAGATGTAATTGCTGAAAATAACTTGACATCATCTGCAAATAAAAGATGTTCACATTTCACGAAATTAGTAAGATCATCAATGAATGCCAAGAACAAAAGAGGACCTAAGTTGGAACCTTGAGGGATACCAGATGGAGCAGATCTATGGATTGAATTAAATCCCTTATACGATACAGAGAACGTTCGATTCTCAAGATACGATTTTATTAAAGCAAGTAATGACTCGCTCATACCCATTAATAAAAGTTTCTTTAATAGCACTGCATGGTCAAGCCGATCAAATGCCTTCGCAAAATCTGTGTAAATGACATCCACTTGGCCACGTTCATCTACAACCTCAGAAGTAAATTGCGTGAAGTAAATTAAATTAGAAATTGTTGAGCGATTGCGCATAAATCCGTGTTGTTGGTCTGTGATATCATTGCATTTAATTTTTTTGCAGAAAGTTATTTTTTTTGCGATTATGTCAAAAAAAAACGCCATCTAGCGGCAAGGTAAGCAAATATTAATATATTTTTGATGACTCCAAGTTTATTAAGATACGTTAAGCCTTTTTAGAGTTATATATATATATATATATATATATATATATATATATATATACATCCTACAGTAGTTCGATCCTCCTCATGAAAACAAGCAATAGGTCATCCATCAGAAATAATAGATATATATTAAATTTCATTTATGTATATCACATATTTGTTCCTTCTAACAACAGATCAACCAAAAAAACCAAAGTTAGAATTTAAAATTTATATACATATTACTATATCTGGATCCTCCAACTAAACTGTCATACTTCGGTCATCTGGGCATATATTTTGCTAACAGAATCACAGCGTTGTGTCTTCCGATATATACGGATTTTACAAACTGCAGTGCATCACTAATCCGACAGTGTTGCCATATAGTAGCAAGTCATTTTTGGTGATTGTAAGCTATGTCTTGCGCAAGAGTTTTAAGGTATTTATTTTTTCCATTATTTTTTTACATACAACTTAAAATTTACTTAATTGATCGTGATATTTAAAATTAAACTAAACTTCGTTAGGAAATTTTTACAATTAAACTGTTATAAGAATTTTTGAAATTTGAATGCTATACTATATGTACATTTGGCTTAGTAAAAATATATTTCGATATTAAAAATTAAAAATAAACGGTATTTTTCTTAGTATGTGCTTTAAATATTTTCATTTTATGTTCTTGAGAAATTGATATTATTTTCATATTTAATATAACATTATTAAATCAGTGTACTTAATAAAATTGACTACGTTACTGTACTATATAGTAAATTTTTAAGTGCATAAAAAAGGGCTGTACGTATCAGGTTACTTTGGTTATTTAAAACTGTTCTATTTGATATATTGCAGTCCATAAAACATTATGTTGATTACAGAAGGTTAACTTCTTTCCTTTTTCCACGCATATTACTATATTCTCATTTTCCGCCACTTTTGCTTTACCTGTTTTATTTAATCTACAAAATGTACTTAAAAACTGGCCTAAAACCGCTGATTATCTCAAAATTTGTATTTAAATATTTTTGCAGACGCCAAATGTATACAAATTTATAATTAATATAATAATCTTAACAATGCTAAAATAACTGAACTACATACTTAGCAAAAATGTCATTCAATGTAATAAAAATGAAAATATTATAACATAAATAGGAAAGTAAAGAACAACGATCTTGTTGTAATGAAAGCGTTATGTATGACTCCCAGACCATAATATAAAAGCAAGCTCTACCAAATTTTATACGATAGCAGCATTTCACTACTTGCAATACTGATCCTACCAACCAATTCCATGTCAAAAACAAGTTAAAGTTCTGTCACAGTTTATTTATTTATCGTGAAAAGTCTAACCTAATCCTAATGAATGTAAAAGGTCTCCGTTTGTACGATTTAATGAAAGTACACAATGAAAATACCCTAATTGGAGCAGTAGTTGCCTATATAGGGTGCCGTATCAAAAGTCCTGCCAATAAATAAAATATGGTATTTATAAACTACGCAAAAAAATAAAACACACAACATAAAAATATTACACTTAACAGAAAAAAGGAAAGAAGTTTAATCTTCTCGAATCGATAGAGATCTTTAAAGTCCGCAATAGATCAAATGCAAGTTTTAAATGACAAAACTGACCTGATGTACACACCACTTTTCCTATTTGTAAAAAAAATAATGTATGAGAAATATGTCTTCATTACAACTTACTTTAGTTTTGAGAATGTCCTAACAAGATTGAAACTGCAGTCAAAAGAGTAAATAAATAAAATAATTTTATTTTATATGAAAATTAAGATGTATTTCGTTCATTTCGTAAGTTCATCATAAACTCCATCATTAGAATTTATTGCACATTTTCCAACTAATTACGATATTTGAAAATATTACATCGTTTTGTGATAGTGATAAGAATGCAAACAGAATATCGTCGCATAAAACTTACTCCCGGTGCAGTAGATAAATTGGTTGGCATTTTAGATAAATTGAACATATTCACAGAAGGTATATTAATTTAGTTTATAAAAATTTTGATATGCATAAATATCAAAAATTCAATAATCTCCAGTATCTTAACAAAAATACCATTATAGTCTACATTCTTAAAAAAGAACCATCTTACGAAAAAAGGAAACAGTATCAGATCTTTGGAATGTTCTTATTAATACGAGGGCGTATTTTTATGTTATCTACCTAGCCATGAAAAAAGGGACATAAGAAAACAAAAAAAAATTTCTACATAACTCCCTTCAACACTAATACACTTATGTGTATTTCAATTTTTTTTCCAATTGCTCCATACCCTCAGAAAAAAATTGCTTCGGTAACCCCGCAAAATATTCTTCAACAGCTTCGTTGAGTTGTTCATCAGACGCAAAACGCTTTCCCCTAAGATGCTTTTTTAAATTTTTTAATAGGAAGAAGTCTGACGGAGCTAGGTCGGGCCTATGGTGGATGACTTAACTCTATAAACCCATAGTCATTGATTATCTGCTGAACTTTGTTTGTCTTATGAACCCGGCAATTGTCATGCAGCAACAAGTTTTTTTGTGGACAAGAATGCGAGCGTTTTTCCTCTAGAGCAGTTTTTACATTTTTTATTGTGCTTCTGTAGGGCTCTCCATTTATGGTAGACCCTCTTGGCATATATTCAATAAGCAAGACTCCTTCAACATCCCAGAAAACAGTTGCCATCAGTTTTTTTCCAGAAAATTGCGTCTTGGCCTTTTTTGGTGGTGGAGAGACCTTATGAACCCACTGCATGTGTTCTTGTTTAGTAGGAGGGTCCCAATGATGTACCCAAGTCTCATCCTCGGTGATAATTCGAGATAAAAATATTTTCTCTCTCTTCTACTCGGCCAAATTTTCTTGAGAAACTTCTTTTTTGTACAGTTTTTGTTCAGGTGTAAGACACCTTTTTCATACCAAAATCGTCATGCAAAATTTTGAGGACACTTGCTTCGGATATACAGACTTCATTGGCACTGACAGAGATCTTTACACGCCGATCTTTTGGTACCAAATTTTCGAATTTTCGCACAATGTCTTCAGTTGGAGCTTCAACAGATCGTCTGGACTTTGGGTCATCATTGATTGACTCTCGGTCCCATCGAAATAGTTTAGACCAATATTTTACTTGAAAATAAGATGGTGCATCTTCCCCATACACAGTAACAGTTCTTTCATGAATGGCTTTTAGACCATTGCCTTCTTTTGTCAGGAACTTGCTTATCAACATTTTATGCTGCGATGTTCAACCTTAGTTTCACTCATTTTATCAAGAAGTAGACGTCTCAAATCTCTGTACACAGCACAAACTAAACACAACTTAGCACATGTACTTCTAAACAGTGACAGCAATTTTTCAATAATTTGTTTGACATCGTCACTCTTTTATTTCATAGCTAGGTAGATAACATAAGAATACGCCCTCGTATGATATTTTACTAACGTATTTTTTAATAAAACAAACTTATTATTCTTTAGGTCGATACAAAACGAGTCTAATTGGCCAAGCAGACCAATAATATTTTTACATCAAATGATGTATGTACATGCAATTAAATTCAACACTGTATTCATTACAATACAATAAGAGTCCTTAATGATTACCTAATTTGTATTTTATTTTTTTAGAATGAATAAATAGCGTTTTTAGTTCTAGCCTGATTGTTATTTACGTATTCCGTAAATTATTAATTTTTCCTATTTATAGCATCTTTTTCAGTATAGCATTTGTTTCCAACTTCTAAAGAAACGGGGGAAGAAGAGGTTTTGCAACAGACCTCATCGTAAAAAACAAAAACTAAAAATAAAAGTTTTTGTTGGAAATCGATAAAAAAAGAAATTGTGAATTTAAATATTTTTATATAATTTATTCTATGTATGTTGTAGCTAAAATTGTCATATGTTCAAGGCGGTTTGATCTTGTTTCAATATATAAAAAAAGTGTTTTGGTTTTTATTCGCCAACGGAATGCGCCATCAAAAGGCTATCCCTTTTTATTAGTCTAATTTTAATTTGTTTAATTGCATTTTAACATACTTTGTAAAAAACTTATAAAGCTGTTACTTACAGAAATTAATATTCCATATATTCAGTTTTTGTAACGGGAGAAATAATTTTCGCAATAAAAAAAAAACTAAATGTGCTCGAAATTGCGTAGCAGATGATTGTAATAATAAAATATTCCCAATAATGTAAATATAGAAATTATTAATAAAATACTCCTTGAGCAAGAACAGTTCTTACTTATCCATAAATAGCTATGCTACATGTTTTATTTTACAATGTGCTATTCATGATGAAATAACGATCTTTCTACTTTCTCATTTTTTAAAACGATAAAACGAAATTCTAAGAAGATATAGTGATTCTATATTATTTTAATGTATGTATTTAGAAACGTATTTTTATTTTCATTGTTCTATTTTCTTGATCTATCGGTTTACTGAAGAACTTACATAAATTCTTGAATAGCCAAGACAATATAATAATTCTACATCATTCTATTAGTGCGTAAATTCCATACACTGTTGTCAATTTTACGGACGACTTATCTACTGCAAATGTTAAATTTAATATACGGAGGATTACCAATCTACTGCAAAGTAGAATCAAAATATACACCTCACAATATACGGGCTACCGTAGTGCCATCGGTGACTACGGCAAAGTCCGCAACTAAAATACTCGAACTACCTAAAAAACTGCTCTAAGTCACCCGTTTAAAATTTTACTGGGTGGTAGGAGGCTACAAACCGATTACTTTTACATGGAAAGCGATAGGTCCTCCGTATATGGGCGACCTATTGCAGCCGGATGACCTATTGCATGCAAATTGTCTATCAGCGGAGGACCTAACTACTGCAGGATACATATATATATATATATATATATATATATAATCGTGAACCCTTCTACCATTGGGTGTCGGGTTATCTGGTAGTTTCTCACTCTGCGTATATAAATTTCTTCCATCTAGTTCTATCCTTAGCTAGTATTCTTGCTCCACTGTATGTTTCGTTTTTAGATTGTATTATATTCGTTATTACATCATTCCAGGTTTTCTTCGGTCTTCCTCTTTTCCGTCTCGTCTGTATTCTTGCCTCATATATTTGTCTTACTGGTCTGTTGTCTGGCATTCTTTGTATATGTCCCCACCAACTCATTTGTCTTGTTTGTATGTATTCATTAATGTGTTGTATGTTCATTTCTTCTCTAATCTGTGTGTTCCTTATTCTATCTTTTCTCGTTATTCCTTTCACTCTTCTTAAATATTTCATTTCAGTCGCTTGTATCCTACTCTTCTGACTGTCAGTAAGTACCCACGATTCGCATCCGTATGTTAGTGTTGGTCTGTAGATGGTCTTATATACTTGCATTTTTGTTTTTTTGAAATTTCCCTCCTACTAATAAATCTCTTGTTCATTGTATAGTATAGCTTAATAGTCTTCTCTATTCTGTTACTAATTTCTGCATCTTGTTTTCCTGTCTCATCTATTAAAATTCCCAAATATTTATATGTTCCAACTTGCTGTATTTTTGTGTTTCCAATCTTAATATTTGCTCGATGCCCTCCTATAGTCATTACTTTGGTCTTTTCAATATTTATTTTCATATGTTTTCGCTGTAGTATGTCGTTCCAAACTTGTACATTATGTTGTAATTGTTCTTCGTTTTCGGCAATCAGGACTACATCATCCGCAAACACCCCTTCTGCTATTTCGACTGGCTTCAAACATCTATATCCTATTTGCATTTTCTTGGTCTTCTCGTTGCATTCTTTGATTATGTCATCCATAAATATATTAAATAGTGTTGGGCTTAATCCTCCTCCTTGTCTGAGTCCTATTTCTGTTTTAAAACCTTCAGATTTCACATTATTTTTTATGATGTAGTTTACATTATTCTCATATATGTTTTGTATTAGGTTTATGATTTTTCTGCTTATTCCTCTATTCTCCAGACTTTTCCAAACTTCCTCTCTTGGTACTCGGTCGAAAGCTTTCTCCATATCTATGAAAGCTAAGCATAATCCTCTTGTCTGCGTTGTCCTTTTTTCTATCAGTTGTTGTAATGTAAAAATGTGGTCATGTACACTACGTCCAGGTCTGAATCCGCTTTGTGCTTCTGCCATGTGGGGTTCTATCAGCGGTCTTATTTTATTGGTTATTATTTGTTCCACGATCTTAGTGGCTGTATTGAGCAATGTGATTCCCCTGTAGTTGTTACAGTCTCTAGTATCTCCGTGTTTATATACAGGTACTATTAATGCTGTTGTCCATTCTTTCGGTATTATCTCTGCATCCCATACTTTATTGATTATTTCCAATAAATTGTTTTTCCCTTCTGTTCCCAGGTATTTCAACATTTCTGTAGTTATTTTATCCTCTCATGGTGCTTTCCCATTTTTTAGTTTTTTAAGTACCTCTTCTAATTCTTCTATTTTTATTTCATCGTAGTCTTCATCGCCTTGCTGGTTTATTCTAGTTTTGTTATATCTTGTTGTTTGTTCTGCCCCTCCTAATAACTTCTGAAAATAATCATTCCATCTTTTCATTATATCTGTTTCATTTGTTAATATTTCATTGTTCTCGTCCTTTATAGCCATTTCGTTTACTTTTTTACCTGTTCTCATTAGTTTTAAGGCTCTGTAGAACAGCTTTTGGTTACTACTTCTGTTTGTTTCTATTTTATTGCCAAATTCAGTCCAGGTCTCTCTCTTTGCTTCTGCCACTAGTGTCTTAACCAATGATCGCTGTTTCTTATAGGTTTCGTACTGTTCCATTGTTTTAATATGTAGATATTTCTTCCATTCTACTTTTTTCTTTTTCACTTCTTTTTTTATTTCCTCATTCCACCATGATGTTTGTTTTTTTCTGTTCCTTATTCTATAAGTGCCACACACTTCTGTAGCTGCTTCTATTACAGTATTTCTAAAAATATTCCATGCTTCTTGTAAGTTGGCCGATCTGATATTATTATATTGTTTTTTTATCTTTTGATTTGTTATATCTCTGTATTCCATAGCTATAGCACTTTCCCTCAGTTTGTATGTTTTTATTGTTGTATGGTCAGTCTTTGTTTGTTCTTTCCTTCTATCCTGTGGTGTTGCGTTGGTTTTCATTCTAGCTATTAAGAGATAGTGGTCGCTATATATTTCTGCTCCTCTCCTTACTCTAATGTCCACCACACTCTTCCTTTCCCCTTTTGATACTAATATAAAGTCAATTATTGACTTTTCTCCTCTGCTTGGTTGTACTCTCGTATATTTATGTATGTCTTTATGTTGGTAATAGGAGTTAGTAACTATCAAATTTTGTAATTGGCAAAAGTCTAGTAACCTTTTCCCATTGTTATTTCTGACCTCTTCTCCATGTATCCCTAGTATTGTGTTGTACACGTGGTCTTTTTTGCCTACTCTGCTGTTGAAATCTCCAGCTATATACATCGACGTATTTATATTTGTATTTTCTACCATTTCCGTTAGTTGATTCCAGAACTTATCTTTTTCTTCTATACGTTCGCTTTCATCTGGTCCATAAACTGCTATTATTGTTCTTCTGTCTTCCTTGTTGTCCTGTATTTCTATCTTCAATAGTCTTTCATTTACTGCTTCCCATTTCTGTATTTTGTCTTCGATATTTCTATGAATTATACAACCAACACCAGCCGCTGCTCTTTGATTTTCTTCTACTCCACTGTATACTAGTGTGTGATCGTTTTTTAATTTCATTTTTCCCTTTCCCTTTTTCTTTGTTTCGCATATTACCATTATCTCCAGCCCATTCTCTTCAAATTCATCTACTATTTCGATCTCTTTACCTTGTATACTCCTTTAGAGTTATCGACATTTATTTCCGAAAATATTCTAGCGCTCCCCACCACTTTCTTTTCAGAGATAGAGCAAAAAGCATTTAACAAAAAAAAATTTAATTTGTCTCAGCTTTAAAATAGTATTCACTATGATTATCATTAATATAAGAAAATTTCGCATAAAACGGGGTTTAAAATTCAGAATGGCAATTACGCCCCCTGGAGGCCATTTCAGAAACTCGAAAATAATTTCCAGCATTTTTTCTCAGCCGATTTACTCAACAATTTTTTTGTTTCAAATTTCTAGGTACATCCGTTTCTCTAATACCGTACCTCGTTACTCTTGTTGGGACACCCGGTATATATACATATGTAGGTAGTTTATAAACTCGCTACCAATTAATTAGTAACAATATATTTACGATGGGAGTAAAGTGAAAGATACCGTGGCACATTTTGTACGTTATCTCAAAACTATTAATGCAAACTAGCTCTGCTTTAGTATGCATATGAAACAGGATTAAAACAAGACCATGGGTACCTCTCAGGTGCGCATATTGGATTCGTTACTGCCTCTTGTTGGTGTTTGCAACTCCTGATGTTTTATCGCAGTTTAGTGAGTTAAATACATGCATATATGCTCCCAATTGTAGCATAAGGTAAAGTGGAGTTTATAGTTTATCTTGTAATGGAGTTATGTACCCTGTTCAATTATCGATGATTCTCCGAACTAGTTGAAATTATGTATACAAGTTTTTTTTTTTATTATAGCGTTTTATACTCTTGTCACGGCAAATTTCTCATCGTTTATACATTACAAAACGGTTGCGGTGTAATGTGCCAACGGGATATATATCGCTGCCATTTACAGTGCAGAAATTTAATAACGCTCGACAGGTTTCGACCCGAATAGTTCTCCGTGCCCAATAAGTGCATTGTCACAGGACATTACTGCAATGTTTACATATATGTTAATGGAAGAGGTTCGTGGAACTGTTTAATTATTTATGTTCCAATGTGGACTTTACCCCTGCATTGTGCGCCTCCATCCAGGACTAGTGATTTATCGACGCTGAGAATATTTTATACACCATTGGGTTAGAACGGCGGCTGATCGCGATTAAGTCATCGGAGAACGAGCAATAATAATCTGTATCGATTCGCGTGCGTTTAGGTGTTTCGTGTATCGGATGATATTTATCGGAGAGGATGATCTGCGAGGTGATAATTCGCGTTTCTGAATTGCCGCTCTATAATTCGGCCATTGTGTTTCGGGGATACGTGTGATAGCAAGGGCAGATGCGATAGATGGAATTACAGGATCGTTTTATTCAATTTTAGAACGTACTGCTTCATTCTGTCATTTAGGTTTATGTCTGAATTGATGATCTCAACAATTTGCTTTTGATCATTGAAAAACTTGATTCCAAGATTTAGAAACTTGTATCTTTCTCGTTAATATTCCTTAAAAGCTGCAAGATCTGAAGTTTAGGAGGATTTTACGATACTCTTTTGGAAGAATCATGTAACTATAGATATTTGCCAATAACGCAAAGATGTTTTTAAAAGATCGAGGCAGCTTAGCTTAGTCTACCACCAATACATTTTGTTTGGCTTTAGGCTTAGTTTGAATCTTCTAGTTCTTCATCTTTGTATCTTTTTCATAAATTTGGCTACACCGTGTTTAATCAATCGTTGCTGATCCATTCAAAGACATCTGCTGCATTGCCACAACAAAAGAACATTTTATAGCATAGCCACCCTCCCCCTTGTCGAAATTTTTAGAAGAATTTTTTTTTGAAAAAGATCAGGAATTATTTAGTATTTGTTGGCTGAAGAGGCTGACCTCTATATTGCCAAAGAATTTGATCTTGTTTGATTTATATAAAGATTAGAAAATTGGGATAAAATAGAGTTTGTGACTCTAGATGATCAATCCCTCACTTGAAGTTTTGAAAGTTGTTCCAGATTATTCTAGATTTGCGCTAAATTGTTTTTAGAATTGTGCAAAATAATATCAGAAATTATAAACGCAAAAAAAACAGTAGTTTTTAGCACTCAGCCCCCCTTTTTAGAAAATTCTAAATTTTACAAGCTGTTCCTGGTTCAGAAGAAACTACAGTTCAGGAATTAATGGTCCTCTTTTGAAAATCGAACTTTTGACAGTTTGTTCTAGATTACTTCCGTACAACATGAAAACGTCGACAAATGCAACAATATAAAAACCAAAAAATGCTTGTAATACTCGTAGATCAAGCACTAAAACCGGATCGTGTGGTTTCGATCTATCAGATCTCGTCAGCGGTCCACCAAATTCAAGACTTGATGAAATTAAATCTTGCGTCATAATCTACGAATTGACTAAGCTAGATCTGCATCTGCTGTTACTGACTTGCGCCGTGTAATGCTCAGCGGTGGTACTTCCGACTCCTCCTACTAGAGGGTATGAAGTTGGCATTAGTCAATGGTTGCCGTTATTATACGATTAACGTTGAGGGATGAGTTGGGATGAAATTAGGACTTGCTTTAGAGGATTGCTGACAAGATCGGATAGATCAAAACCAGGTGGTCCGTTCAAGGTGATTTCCAACAATCTACCATGAGTACCTATCACATTTGTTCTGAAGCTTGCAGATCACTTGGCTTTACCTTTCGCATATCCAAATACTTTAAGAATATCTCCCTTTTAAAGTCACTTTACTTTGCTTATGTCCTCAGTAAACTTGAATATGCTTCCTTGATCCTTGTTATTATTAGAGGCATTTTTTTTGGTTCTACTTCGAAATAAGAAACTTAGAAATCCTCGCGGGTTGTTTCTGAAGCAGCTACTTTTAGACAAGCTACAAGGACCTTTTTTAGTTGTAGTAATGATTACATCTTTAATAGGGAGTGGAGATAAGCCTCCAATGATAAATCACTAAAACTAAATGATGAAACAAGGAGCTTCTGTAGTTTTGGGACAGCAATTTCTTCAAATTTGATGCAAGGATTGCCTAAAATGCAGTCCAATGGATAGCTGTCCTTTCCTTATTGACATCACACCCTTCTTACTAAGGGTCTCAATACAGATTAGATTAGATATGTGGGCAGTGGCACTGCTGCCTTTAGTCACAGCGACCTGGATGGATCCATTGTAACATTGCCCTTCTACTTGTTAGACTAGTCGGATGCTTTTGATGAATCCTAAAATTAGTCTGGGATTTCCGTTCTGGATGTCAGTAGGCGTTAGAAACGGCCTACTGAAGTTTTGTTGTCAAAATGTGTTCTACCGTCTCTAAATCTTCTTGACATAGATGACAGATTTGATCTTCAGCTTTTCCGAGTTAATGTAGGTGGTACTTCAGGGCCACATGACCTGTCAGAAATCCTGCCAATAGTCTAAGGTCCCCTTTGCTGAAAGATAGCAACGACTGTGCTGTCTTAGGCGATCCTGATAACAGTGCGTTTGTCCTGGCGTATTCTGCCAGTTGGAGGCCTTTCTGTTGACTTCCCATTTGTTAACTGCTTGTTTTAGGTGGATCTTTTGCACCCCACAACAGGGATAAGGTCCAATGAAAGGCATTTTCGCTGCTACGTTTGCAAGCTTATCTGCCTTTTCGTTCCCTTCGATCCCTTGATGGGGGACCCACTAACGACTACAAACTTAATCTTAATAATAAGTACTTACTGGTTTGGGGATGTCCATCTTGATCTTCAGTTCTTCACGATATTGCTTAAGATGAATCCGTCGTTTGTGCTGCCTCACAACTGCAAAGGAGTCAAACTTCGTAGGACAGTCCTATCGATTGCATAGTTTGCAAAGGTGGTATGAACAGTGACATCAATTTGGATGGGGTCCAATTCCAACAAGATAATGCCCCTGGTCATAAATCAGTGACCACAATGCGTTGGTTTTGTGACAACGACGTTGTTTTGTTGGAGTGGCCTGCCTAGTCTCCAGACCGGAATCCCATTGAATATATTTGGAACAGTTGTTAACAAACAATTTTAGGCAGATTTCGCCATAATTATTTTAATCTGTGGTGGGTGTAGTAGCTCTCAAGTTGTATTGCTTACTTGCGAACTACCATTGCAGCGTTTGCTCGATAATCGTTACTTTTATAATTGTGAATTCAACGTTATATATTGTTATGTTAAAAATCAAATCAAGTAAAAAATAATACATACACTTTACAATTTTTTAACTTGAACCCACCCTCTTTGCCTTAAACTATTGCGTAAATAAAAAAAAACTGTTGCTCTCTTCTTCCTCTCTCCGTAATTATCTTTCCATGGGCTGTTAAGCACTTTTATACTTTAAATGTTTTAAAGCTTTTATATCTTCTTCAGGAAAAAAACCTTTTTACTTTTTCTTCTCTTTTTTTTCATCTCCTTTTGTCCTTCTATCTTGTTAATGTCTTTTCTTCTTTCAAAATTTTTGACTTTCTATATTATTGTCTTTTCTTCTTTTTAAAAATAACTTTTCTCTTCTTCACCTGGCTTTTCTATTTTTTTTTCAATCAACTCTCCAAACGTTCTTCTTTTTTGCTTGTTTTTCTTGACTTCCCTTTTTTTAAAGTTTTTCTAAATAGCAGTAGCATGTGTGTACGTGTAATTTTGACAATTCAATTCATCCCAAATTTACAGTGTTTAATATATGACTCTATTGAATGTTGTTGGAAATGATTGACATGACATAACATGACAATATAGTTTAAATTGCAAATCCTACTACACTTTGATATTGAAATATTGACGTACTTGATAAAACTAGGAGGCATTAGGTTAGTAACATTTTGTACACGTCGTCCACATGACAGTAACACGAACAAGAAAACGAAGTTTCCCCATATGTTTCGCTTATTTTTTGTTCTCGATTCCTTTGTCCTTCTAACTTCTACGTAGAAACACAAAAATTGAAATAGAAATCTACCTTTTTTTCGTTCTTAGAAACGAGCAACGAATACGTAAACAGGGCGAGTTCTATAAGCAAATAAAAAACATGAAACGTAAAAGGGATAAACAGGAAAAAAAGAATGAAACACCTACATATTTTACGAGTCGAGTATGACTTATACCTGCAAATTCTATTTGGAAAAAGAAAAAATTAAATTACTTATACATGGATATGAAATGGATTACGTTTCTGTTTTCTCCGAGGATTTCTTCTCTGTGTATTTTTTTATTTATGCACGGTATCTTAATGCGGCCGAATTAAAGGAGAAAATATATAAAATCGTAAAAGGATATCACCGCTAAAATCTCCAGCTGAGATATCCTAAGGTTTATTCTAAAGTATTTACATCCTAAATTAGTCTGAGATAGTTTAATTAGAGTTAGAAGCGCCAGCCGACTGTTCCAACATCCTCACATTTCCACTTGTTCCCTTTTATCTAGTGCCAGTAAGATTAAGGTGTACTTTAAGACAATTGTCCTGTACTCGGCAACGTTCCTTCTGGATCGAGATAAGCGCCTGCACGACATTCCTCGCCGTCTCGAAGACAATGGACCGTTGCTTCCACGTTGTCTCCGAAGTGTCGCAAAGACAAACACGGAGATAGCGGAGCTAAGGTGCGCGTTTTGTGTTAGGTACGCTTTCGGGTTTCACCCACCACTCTCCCCGTACCCGGTAGTCCTCTTCATCTGCTAATGAAAAGGAATAAATTTCGCAAAATAAACTGAAAATCTTAAGCAGCCCCGTCGTATTGTCCGATTCTTTGTCCGCGTACTTATATGGAACGTGGAGATAAAATGAATCCGTGAAGTCCAAAAAGTGGGTAAATTTCGTCGTTATTGTTTTGAGATGGGTGATACAAAAGATTCATGGTTAGATCTTTCATCTGTTTTATAAAATGGTTGTTCAAATTTTGCTGAGGTCGTTTTAATCATTTGGATGTAAAATTAAATACATTTTTGCCAAATTTTTTATTTCGAAATTTTTGACTAAAAAAAAAGATGTTTATTTAAAAAAAGTGACATTATTTCAGGACTATCCTCCCATTTGGGGAACACGATACATGGAGAGAGTATTTTTTGCCAAAAACAAAAATTTATAAATTTTATTCACATGTTTATTAAATAAATTCAATTTCAGGTAACGTCCTCTTTGATTGATCTTATTTTTATCTTGTTGCATGCTAAAGCAGTATAGGAATCATTATCTCATTTATGCTATTCTGGACCTCAGTATTTCTGACGTCACTCCTATATGTACCATTCGAAACTTCTACAATTTTATTTATCAACAATTTCTCATTGATCTTAAAGAGTTGCCCTGGTATCACATTTACGCTGTTTCGAATGTTGATGATAAGCTTGACATTTTTTTTATTAATTTTGTTTTCGATGTTCATGCACCTTATAAGACCTCTGTTTTTAAAAATCCTGAAGCGCCTTGGCTCACTGATAATATCAACCTGTTGATGTTGATAAGATTAAGAGATAAAGCACTGCTGATATCAGTACTTTAGACTATTACAACAATAATCGTCTCAGCAATGCTGATTTTAGTTTTACCCTACCTTCGGTAGCAGATATTGACACTATTATTTCTTCTCTTAAGTCTAATTCCTATACTACAGTCTCAAAATGATACAGTACTGCTCTTCATTTCTCCTTCCAGTCATCATACATTTGATAAATTCATGCTCAATAGACAGTATATTCCCCAACTGTTGGAAAGGTGCCTTGATTACTCCTCTTCCCAAAACTTCTAGCCCTACCACTTTTAGTGACCTCCGACCTATATCCATCCTTCCCCTGCAGAATATAGCTGTGCCACAGTTTTGACACATATTACAGACGAAATTTTTAAAGCAATGGACGATAAATTGGTGACGGTTTTGGTTCTTCTAGATTATTCGAAAGCGTTTGACACTGTTAACCACTCGCTTTTGTTAGCTCTATCGGTTTTCATCAAACTGCTTTGAACTTCTTTCAATCTTACTTGGAGAATCGGGTACAGCAAGTCCGTGTTAATGGTAAAATATCAAATCAGGTACGTGTTACATCGGGTGTTCCTCAAGGTAGTATTTTGGGCCCTTTATTATTGTGACAATACTGTCACTTTCAACTTTATGCTGATGATACTCAACTTTTTCACTCATTCCATCCTTCAGATGTTGTGGCAGCTGTTGCTAAAATTAATGATTGTCCTGAAGTATTTTTTATTCAGTCTGAACGCCATTCTCTCTCTACCAGTCCCAAGAAATCAGTGGTGTTAGTTTGGTCTTGCCTCAGGTCAAGATTCGTATTGGCAATGTACTCATTACCCATTCTGACTGTTCTAGAAATCTTGGCCTTCATCTTGATACCAAGCTAGGATTCAAAGAACACGTTTCTGGACTCATTCGACGAGCTTTTGGTAATCTGAAAATGGTAGTAAGGATTGACTATAGAGTAATTTATGCAAAATTTTATGCGAATCTCTTCTGCATTCTCAATTTAATTTTTGTGACCACGTATACTTTCCCTGTCTTGACAGTGTGGATGAGCTGCTCATACAACGAGTTCAGAATGCTTGTCTGAGATTTATTTACAGTATACGTCGATGTGATCATGTTTCTCATGCATTTATAAATGGGCTCATTGGCTTAATATTCGCGATCGAATATCTCTACACTCCATTGTAGTTTTCCATAAAACTATCTCTTAAAAAAAACCTAGTTAATTATATCGTAAGATTGCTTTTAGAACGGATGTTCATAACGTTAATGTTAGAAGTAGGGGCCTTTTGATTCCTCCACAACATCAACTACAGTGTTTCAAGAGATCATTCCGATGTAGTATTGTGAAGTTGTACAACCCTATTCCTGCATTCCTTAAAATTTTGTCCATTCTGTCCATCGGAGTTTGAAGTGGTACTTCGTTTCTTTGTGAGGGGAGTGAAAGCTTTGTCAATTAATTAATATTTCATTGTCATTTATTACATCAACTATACTTAGTTAACCATACACTATCTACACTTACTTGCTCTATTATAGATATGTCTTTTCCATCATGCTGTTTGTTTGGCTCAAGAGGTAGAGCAGTGGTTTTAATTTTTGCCTGATCTTGAGCCGTTTAGTCCAATTATATTTCTAATATTTCTATTACTTACGAGGGAGCGTTTTTATATTCGCGGAATGGGGGATAAGGGGTGGAAATAAAAAAACCAAATTATTTTTATTTTTCAATATATTCACCTGCAAGACGGATATAGTTTTCACATCTTTCAATTAATTTATTTATACCCTCATAAAAAATGATGTCTCTTTATCTGCAAAATACGCCGAAACTGCCTCCTTGACTTCATCATCGGCAGTAAATTTTTTACCCCGCAGCTCTGTTTTCATTTTCGGAAACAGGTGATAATCACTCGGTGCCAGGTCTGGTCTGTAGGGTGGGTGATTCACAATTTCGGACCCCACCTTATGCAGAGCAGCTAACGCAACGCGGCTCTTGTGGACGGGCGCGTTGTCGTGCAAAAGCAGCACACCTTCCGTCAATTTTCCCCGTCTTTTCTCTTTAATGGCTTCTTTTAGACGCTCTAATATTGAAGCGTAATATTCTCCGGTTATAGAAACACCTTTATCTTTATAATCAATCAACAATATTCCTTCCGAGTCCCAAAATACCGTTGCCATGAGTTTCCCAGCTGATTGTGACACTTTAAATTTCTTGGGAGGTGCTGTGCCCTTTTTATGCCACTGCATGGAGTTTTGTTTGGACTCAGGTTGATAATGATGAACCCAAGTTTCGTCTCCAGTAACAATTCGACTCAATACACCATTCTTGTCTCCATTACAGAGGTCCAAAAATGCACGCGAACACGCGATTTTTTCCATATTTCACTTTTCACTCCTGATTATGTTACTTGGTTGACGATAGCTCAAAGACTAACTGTCTAATAACAATGAAACTTCGTATTTATACTAATTATGAGTCGCTGCACAGGCCACGTCCCCAATGCGTCTAATCACCCCCTACAACCCGCTCATTCCGCGAATATAAAAACGCTCCCTCGTATGTTCATTATTACTAGTATTATTATTACCTATTTTATACTGTTTAACCTACTTTCTGTACTTTTTCTTTTTCTTTTTTGAACTAATAAAACATTATAATAATAATATGGCACACCTTCTTTGCTTCCCCTCTGGAGTTTTTTCTAAAAAGTGTTTATTACCAGTGACCAAGACTCTCTTTTTTCTCAACCTTTGACTTTCGCTAACGGAGTACACTCTCGTCATTCGACAACATTTTCACTAAATTATTGTCCTTCCAAATTATGCCTCATTATTAGACTTCAATTTTCACATCAAAACGATAATCGAAGGCTCTACGATGTTCCTTTTTCAATTCTTTTTCTATCTTTATAGAACACTTCATTCATTCTGTCAAAACGGCATATTCCTGTGGCGCTTTTCACTTAGCTCGTCAGATGTTTTATCAATTTAATATTTGGGCAAAAAATTTGTCAAAATAGAATTTATGTTCTTGGGGATTATCAATAATAGACAGTTTTTTCATAATTACATCCCCTCCCAGTCCAAAAGAATTAGTGTCAGAAGAATTGCTTTCCATATTGTAGCAATAACCAGTCTCTGAGCAACACATTGCCCAACACTTGAAAACCAAATCTTATAGATTTTCTTCGAATATATTGTTTGAGATAATGATGTCCATAATAGCGTGTCATTTGTTCATCGATACTTATATTCTCAGAGTAAAATCCAAAACGTATAAAATTATTGTTAAGCGCATCAATAACAGGTCTAATTTTGAATGGATTATCTTTATTTTTATCTTCTTTATTTCGATATATCGATTTTTAGACATACATTTTCGAACAATCTGTAAATTCAAATCTTCGTCTTCGCACTAGTACATTTTTTCCTGGGGCATACCTAGAAACTTTCTTAGGCAGTCAACAGAAAATGAATCATAGTGATTGTTTTGAGTTGCATATGTAACTGATTGGCGAGCTGTATAGACAATAAGTTCTTCATCGAAAAGCGTTTCGAATATTTCTTGTCTTTTAAAATACTTTTCAAATTTTGCTTTCTTGCGTCCCAGTGAATAACATCATTTTGATCTCGAATAGAATATGAAGGATATATTTTTTTCCCATTGTAAAACACTATTCACCTTTTTTCTCTATTTTTGTGGATGCTCTGATGAGATTGAAGAACCAACCGCAGAAATCGAAGATTTTTCTAGATATGAATGGCTATGAGAATGAACTTCAATTCTACCAGGAACGCCTATTGGATGTGTGCCTTTCAAAGCATCTTCATCAAAATCTTCTTCATCGCTTACGACATCTACTCTATCTGGTGGTAATTCAACAATGTCTACAGGCCCAGATTCCTCATCAGAAAGAAAATTTGGATCATCTCAGAGCTCTTGTAATTCTCTAAGAGAGAGAAACTGTCGAAAAGCCATAACCCCCAGAAAACATTCACGGTGAACGTCTATGCTGGTAGTAAATATATTGTTGTATATTTTACATAGAATTCACCGTGGTTCCTGGAAATCCCTTTTGGAACGAGGGCAATGAAAATAGATTAAGCATTAGAAGCAGATTACGTGGTTTCGATCTTCTAGGTCTCGTCAGTGCACCTCCCAATGCATAACCTAATTCCAACCCCCATTCCCTCTAGTGAACAAGGTTGACGTAGCACCGCCTGGTGTCAAACAATTGAGTTTTTTTATCCAATTATTTATTTTGTTAAGATATCGTTAGCTAACGAACTAAAAAGATCTATTTCTAATAATTTCAACGTTGATAAATTGGTGATAAATTTTAAATTCAAAGAAACAAATAGAGCAAACATAAAATCAGCATATTTTAAACTAGAAACGAGGGACAGACATCGTATGCGAAGAAACTGAAACGGAATGAATGCAGTTGACCGGAAAAACGACCGACTATCCGTCCATTTAAACGGTAGAGGTCGATCGAATAAATTCCCCGAAACACATACAGAAACCTACGCGAGCACTCGCATACACACGAGCGTAAAAGGAGACTCTGAAAGGAGGACGAAAAAAGTCACCGTAATAAAATCACTTCTTGCCGAATAGAGACCCTTACGGGCCTCGCGGACTAAATTGTACTCTCCGCCACGGCTACTGCCTGCTCTGGAAAGATTTAACGATCCCTGTTGTTGCTTCTGCTGCTGCTGCTTTTTTCGTGGAAAAAAGTAGAAGAAGACGAAGGATCTTTTCCCCACCAAACATAAATACGCCTAATTGGCCTCGAGTCTTTGCGACGACTTTCAGAGGAGGGAAGCGAATGTTAAAGTAAATGGTCGAAACCGTTAATACCGTTAACGATGCACATAAATAGACTGAGACGTAGGAATTCTTTAGTGTGTAGTACCATACATCTAAATAGGGTTTCCGTAATATAGAAAGTTACGGGTCAAAAATGGATGGATGTAATTCGAAGGAAATTTAAGAGTTGAGGTAGGTAATAATATATAATTTCTATCTCACAATATCTGATTTTAAATCCACAAATTATATTAATTGAGTTGCAAATTTCCGCTCTTTTTTAAATAAAATTTAATTATACGTTATCACCGGTTAATATTAAAATTAAAAGAGAGAGAATTAAATGTAACCACGGTAATTACACAGCTCTTTCAGTTATATCAGGAATTCCAGCTCACAGCATTTTATATCTATCATGCACGGCTGCATCGGAAAGTACATATGCACCTATAATGTGGGATTTATGGAAATATGTAAAATGTTTAAAATGTTATTGGATTATTGCGCTAAATTACTCTCGTTAACGTAATGCCGATCTATGTACCTACGCATATATGTATGTAGATATTATTTGTTGTTCATGTATGCAAATAATATGAGTGCATTTTATCTCGTTATGGCTATTTAGATTTTTTTTTTTAATTAATGCAGATGCTTCCATTATCTAATGCACTTTCGAAATGAATTGGTTTAGTTAGGTGGTAGCATTTGGAACATTTTGTAATAACGGTAATTAATTTCGTAACGATTTTAATTGTATTAAAATGTTCATTAAAAGTTCTATGTTGTGCACTGCAAGTGCTTTGATTGTCGCGACCAAGGAGCTGACTCATTCCACGTTAAAAATTAGAATCTTACGCTAGCACACCCTGATGAGCATATGGCGTACTAAATTCGTAAATAACTGCGATGGCGGCATTTTTAAATTACTGTAATATTTTCTTTTGGTTCTAAATATACTCTAAACACGTGTTTCGATCTTATTTGATCTCATCAGCGCGATACATCTATAAATATAGCAATCACAGACACGTATTTGCGTGGATATAAATAAAAATTAATTCAATAACTTAATTCGTCGAAATGCATAAGCTGCCTAACCTTTCTCGAGTTTCGATTCTGAAATCTGTCATTAGAAGACCGACAAATGTCATCATGATGTTTCCTGATAATTAAACTCATAGATATATTTAACAATTGTTCTCGAACTAAGGGTTGATCGCTGTTAACATAAGTACCGGGTGAACAAAGTCAAGTGAAGGGTGAGTCATCTAAAATTTTCAATTGGGAACAATGAGTAATTGGCAGCAGTGGTAGCACGAACTAACTTGTACATAAACTGTTTTGACGGATTCTGTAAAGGTTAGGTACCTATACTGTTTCAGTAATCTATAAATATGTAACCAGAAACGACAAAATGACGGCAAACGAAAACAACCAAATGACAGTATGAAAGTACATACATATTTGTTCAATGTAGCTAACTGTAGAATGTAAAAATCAAGCGATCCAGGGATTTTTATGCTACCACTACACTTCACTTGAGAATGCTCGCATTGTATCTAGACCATGAAAAACTATCCTTTCCCAAAGTTAAATGCTATTAATATACAGGGTGAGGCACATAAAGTGTTACAGAGCAATAGCTCTCAAACTATTAATCATATTGAAAGTTGACAAAAGTTTCAGTGTTCGGGAAGGCGGTCATACTGGGCGACCCAGTTTTTTGATCGGTGTAGGCGTAGAAGCTACGTCAATGTCAACTCCAATTTTTTTAAATGGAACCATGTATTTTCTTTTCAATAACATTATTACAGATTTTAAGACGAATTCAGCGACCTACAACACAAGGTCATTGTAGTCACGCAAAGTATGAAAATAGTCGAAAAATCGAAAAATATCGTAATAATCAGCATCAAAGGATCCACTAACTTAGATTTGGGTCTACCTACAGAAGATGCTCGAAGTGACCACCCTCCGCTTGTAAGTAGTGGTTAGTTCTCCGGGGAAACGACCGTCTAACGTTAGCCAACATTTGTGGTGTAATTTCGGTACGTGCTCAGCGTATTATTCTTTCTCCCATGTCGTCAGGCGTGGTAGGTGCTTCCGCCATTACGTGTCCTTTGACAAAACCCCAGAAAAAGTAATCCATTAGTGTTAGATCTGGCGAACGATGTGGCCAAGCCACAGTAGCACCTCGACCTATCAAATTTTCATCAAAAATCTCATTCATCACTTGTCTTGCACATAGAGCATAATGGGATGGTGCACCGTCATGTTGCATCCACATGTTTCTGCGAACTAGCAACGGCACGTTTTCCAGTAATTCGGACAGTACATTTTGCAGAAAGTTTGCGTAAACTTCAAATCAGTAATAATATTATTGAAAAGAAAATACATGGTTCCATTTAAAAAATTGGAGTTGACATTGACGTAGTTTCTACGCCTACACCGATCAAAAAACTGGGTGACCCTGTATGATTGCCTTCCCGAACACTGAAACTTTTGTCTGAAACATTTTCCGATATGATTAATCGTTTGGGTGCTATTGCTCTGTAACACTTTATGTGCCCCACCCTGTATAATACCAAACCAAGAGTGGGATAAAAAACGCTATTTGTGTCACGAAATTTCTTAAACATTGTAAAAGTATGATGGAGTTTTACATTAGCAGAAAATAAAGAAGATTTACAAACCTCACAATCAGGTAAATTAAGCTTTCTTAGAAAGAATCCCCATACATAAGGTGACAACTTGATAATTTAAATCATTTTCATCATTAATTGGAACATCTAGAGAAGAATCTTCTAATTCATTCTTATCCAACGTACTATTTCTATCACTTTCAGGCTCAATAGAAGTCATAAATGATTGTAGATTAATTAAGCAACGAGCAACGATCAAAAACATTTACATAGCCTACACCAATTATGTTTTTTTTTTCGATGGCACGTTATTTTCGGTACCGTGCACTGTTGCCATATCGCACACTTTTATAGTTAACCATATTTATTCAGATTTCTTGATAATAAGAACAATAAAAAAAGTTTTTGTTACACTAACGCTAAAAACTTTCTCATTCTTCATAATAAAACCTTCTTTGATGTTTGATTATAATCCCTTTAGATACAAAACTTACAAAAATTTGGCAACAATACTTAGTACGCTATATGAATCCGAGATAGCGCGTACATCTTGCCCGAAATTTCAAATTTGAACAAAATGCCTATGGTCGCGACTTACGTGTGCAGGATTCCAGAGAGCTTTCTACCACATCACCCATCCCCCTAAAACCCATCTTAGCGCCCTGTATGACATCTGGAAGCATTTGAAAATTTATCTTCAGATACCACCGGCAACATTAGATCATACTCTTGTCTGTTCCCCCACTCTCGATGCAATCCGCTGCTTCTCTAGTTCTTCCTTCTCTTTCCTATAAATACATAAATAGTGCCTTTTATCATTTGGTGAATGGTTGCCCCATTATAGATTGATTCTATCATTATTGTTATCATGGTATCTGGCGTAACTATGCAAAATATCCTCATATGCACTCATATGCAGATTCAGTGTTTTCCGTTTCGTTGTCTCATCTCATTTGCAATTTGGTTTGCTCGCATTGCTAACCTCGCGGTTAATTTCCGATCATATTGTCTGTGAGCATTGGTGTAAGTTTCTCCTGAGTCATTAAGTCAACTTGGTGATCTTAATGACCTTCAAAAGACCCTCTTTCGTCAAAATCTTGACAGGATCTACATCAACTCCTTCCAAAGTCAAGACGATATGGTTTCTTCTCATTTGCCCTTAACTATTATGGCCGCTGTTTTGTTCGCGGCGAGTGTCAACCCATGCTTTTTAATCCGGACCGCTAGGCATATATTGGTGTTTTCCATTAATGTAGTGGTCCGCAGGCTCCACTATGAGAGCCAGGTCGTTAGCGTGCTCAACCCCTTCCGGCCCTTCTGAGTTTTCGCCAAAGCATTCTATTATACAAAACGTTTTAGAGAACAGCGCCCAATACAGATCCGGCACCCTTGCAATTGTCTTCATGAATTCCTCTTTCTCAATCATCTCCTGTCTTTCAAAGAGCTTGGCACGAAATTAATTAGGTATGTGGTAGCTCCTTGATAATTAGATTGTGATAGGCCGAATTAAAGACATTTCTTTCAAAATGCTATAATCTCTTCTATTGTAGTTTTTATTTAAAACGCAATTTTCAAAAATGTAGCTTTTTAACATGATCGTCAATATAATTAATTGCAGCACTAGTTGCCAACAGAAAATCATCAAAAGGTCCTTTGTACGCTCTCCCCGCGATATTCCGGACGTAGTGTAGTACCTGACTCTTGTCCCAGCTTATTCTCTCTAGTCTGGTCGATATTCCAGGCTGAGGTTGCAGCGATTCATCACTGTGTCAGGGAAGTAGATAGATGGACCGAGCCAGGTAAACGAGTCGTTATTAACTCTGATAGTTAGGCAGCACTTAAAGCTCTCAGTTCTGCAAGTGCTGACTCAAAGCTAGTTTGGGACTGCGTAAGAGCCCTAAATGAGGTGGACACCCAAAGGAAAATAATTTTGCCCTAGATCCCCAGCCACGTGGGCGTGAAGGGAAACGAGGGTGCAGATGAGCTGGCCAGACGAGGTTCGTCAATGCCTTTCATAGGAGCTGGCCCTTTCTTCGGCATCACCAAATCGCAAATTAAAAAGTCCATCTACGAATGGACACAAAATAGGTCCAAGGAATGGTGGAAAAGATCACCAGGACAAATACAGGCAAAGGAATTCCTAAAGGAACAGAGGCCTGAGTTTACTGAAAACCTGCTGAGTAAAGACAGGACGACTGTCAAAGCGGTAGTAGATCTGATGACCGGTCATTGCAGACTGAATAGGTACATATTTAACATCGGCTTGGCAGATTCTGTCAAGAGGAAGAAGAAACCGCAGTTCATGTTTTGTGCTACTGCGATGGCCTAGCGAGGACAAGGTTTCTAGCAATGGGCGTAGAGAACCTCATAGTTAACGGCTATATAAAGGAGTTGCTCTCAAAAATTACGAAGGCGAAACCAGAGAGCGTTTTTTAAGGAAAAAAGGGATCATAATAGACCCATTCCTAACCTAACCTATTCTCTCTAGGTTAAGTTGGCAGATCTTGAGGCATGTCCCAAGATTTCTAGTCGGAAGATCCTGATAAGGACCAGAGAGTTTGCTATCGTATCAGGCATCATGTGCTTTAGCTAGGAGATCTGAGGATTGTTTGGATGGCAGCATTGTTAGCTCTTTAGCGTGACTTAGGGTAAATCACGTGGAGACAAGCAAACTTGGCACCCAACCTCCCCCCAAATTGATGTCTTTTCTTAGGAAGAACACTCTATGGGTCTATAACCTATGGAGACACATATACAAAAAATAATTAGAGTTTGTTTTTGTTTATACTTATTATTGATTCAAATTAATTAAACATGATAATTGTTCTAATTCTTCTAATCTCTAACGCAGTCTACTTTATTAATTTAGGAAACCTTTAACAAAAGCTCTTTTCATATATATTTCCCTTTGAGTTTACTGAAACAGAAGCAGAACTTCCAATACCCATTTCCATTATTTCCTCGTTCACCCCTTACGCCAATGTTCCTGCGAGTCTTTCAGTAATTTTAGTGGTTTCTCCTACCTCAATTACGGTAAGAGATTGTTTCATTATTTATGTAGTTATTCCAGGGACTGTTTTATACTTTTATATCTCATGCTAGCTTAGGGGATCCTCTTCAATAAAACGGACTTAGAGGAGTAAGCGACTTGAACATTACAACAAACGAAACGGTACGGCAGCTTTCTACTATGAGACTAAGTAGATACTTAAATAATTCCGAAATCGTTCTCATCACACTATTAAGGTCTTCCGTTTAAGGGAAATAGCTGTCCGACGTATTAAACCGGGCGTTTAAATTTATAGTCGTCTACTGTTCTTATTTGTCTGAATTGTTGTTTTGTTTTTCTTTTCGTCCGGTTAAGTCTCCGGGAATTTCTCCTCGCACTATGTGAGGAAGCTCTACTGTACCTTGGGGAGATGGGAGGTATACGAATGATTTACATTTAAAGCAAAAATATTGCGTCCGCGATAAATGCTGGTGTAGTAGGATTGTTGCCTGCGCGTCCGGAATCAGGTCAATGAATGCATTTCGAGAAACGTTCTTGTTGTTGTTCGTTCGTTAAGAATGAGTAATGGGTATTGAGGACGGGAAAAAGTTGGAACGATGTTGCGATTAGTTGATTTATTTAGAAAATTTAACCGTTTATTGTACGTATTGCATGGGTAGATTCAAAGGAGAAACGTAAACACAGTATCCGGATTATTATCTTTACGGTATGTTGTAACATCTTTTTAGAGAATTCGAAAATAGTCGTTAATTACCATAATTCATATGTTGGTGGTGCAGTGCCAACAGTGATATTAAATTAAATTTCTAACTAAAACCTCACAATGACCACATTGCATTCATAACAGGATAATACCATGATCATATTGGTGATAAACAAAGCTGGCAAGTTAGACTTTGTCTGAAAGAAGTTTAATTACAGCAATAGAAATTCAGAACCTGTCTTGTGTCGATTAAACAAAACTAAATATAATTTGATCTATTGTATTAAATTTTGACAACCATGTACCTAATGCAATTGTGGGCTAAATTGTATTCTTGATTGGTTCTTGTGTCTTCTGGAGAAGTTGTGGTCAAACTGATGAAGTTTTAAAAACTCAAAAAAAAAAAAAAGAAATATACAGGGTGGTTGATTTTTCATTGTGCACTCATTATTTCCGTTAGGAACAAAATATTAAAAAAATTGAAAAATTAATCTTTTACAATTTTGTACGCTCTCTCTAATTACGTAAAATACAATGCCATACTTAAAAAAAACAAAAGAGGAGCGAATGACAGTTCGGTTTTTTTAAATTAAACACCCTGTATTTTTTTTTTGGTTACTCAGATAGTGTATTAAATTTCATTTTTATTTTACCTCTAGGCAATAAATGACCTCATTATGACGAAAACGCAAATTACTCAAGTAGGCTTTGGAAATGAGATTGATGGGTAAAATATGTCATAATAACAAAAATACAGATTACATAAGTAGGTTATGAATTTATTGCACAGAAAAACAAAAAATACTACTTCAGAAATTGTTCAAAATGTCCACCATTTTTGTTTATACACATCTGAGCTCTACACAATAAATTCTTTCGACATTTACATAGTATTTCAGGTGTAATTTCCTGTGCGGCTAATTGAATTTTGTTCTTTCGTTCATCTAGCGTATTTGACACACTACTATAAACCGTGTCTTTGATAAAGCGTCTACAATGAAAATAAATTAAGCGCTAGAAGCAGACCACGTGGTTTCGACCTTCTAAGTCTCGTCAGTGTTTCTTCGAATGCAAAACATAATATTTTTATATTGTGACTAAATCTATGTTCACCGGTTTTGGAGTTATTTCCGATTTCTCCGTTTTTCACAACAGCTGGCCATCTTTCCCCTCGCATTTCACCAGGGTTGGAACTGGCAGCACAGTTGTTGTTTGTTGTACAAAATGGGCCGGGTTTCTATCTTGCTGTAACGACATTTTTTGTGCCTGGATGTTAATAGTTAAGTTTTGAATCAATCTTGATATTTTAAAACCATTTGGCCGTTAAGGAATCCATTAAAAAAATATGGCCCCACCACATGGGGGAGCCAACATTTCCTCCCCAAATATTTATTAACCAGCGCTGTTGACAATATGTGGTCAATATTTCATCTACCAAACTATTCTTGGATTATCGACAGAATAATAACGATGATTATGTCTGTTGACGCATCCAGTGTTATGAAACGTTGCTTCACTAGAAGAAGAAACGATTCATAAAAATGATTTTCTTGAAGAAGCAATTGTGCCGCCCCTCCACTGAAAGTGATTTGCACTCAAACCCTGTTGCAACCGATTGTGGTACGCATGAAATGACTCACTTATTTCAACTTCTTGCCGTACACTTGCTTAACTAGTGGTTGGATTTTCTGTAATTGTCAACAAAACTCCCAACTCATTTATCTCAGCTGTTGCCGTCTTTGTTCTTTCTAGCTTTTTGTAGTTAGCGTTTCCTGTTTCAACAAAGTGCTCAGTAAGTCTGGTAAAACTGGTCGCTTCTGGGAGTCGTCTTTCGGGAAACCCAGTCGCATAAATTCTATTGGCAATAAAAAAGTTTTTCTCACTCTCACTCACCCAATACAAAAACCATATCAATGAGTTCTTCCATTCAATTTCTTTTTAACATATTATTACCCATTTAAGTACACCTACTTATTTCGGACAAGAAATGCCAAAATTTATGGCAATAAACTACATGACTGTTTTCCGGTTTGTGTTCCGGGTTTGTTTCTACTGTTAAAAACTGAAAAATTGGAGATGGTCAGGATGATACCTGTATAGAATCAAAAGAAAATTAAAAGTCACACACTGATTAGGCAAACAAAGTTCTTTATTTAATCAATGATATATTCTCCATCTTGTTCTATAATCTGTTTCCAACGATTTGGCAGCATACGGATGCCTCGATCATAAAAACTGTGCGGTTTAGATTCGAAGAACGAAGACACGACGTTTTGTAAGGCATCCAAGGAGTCAAGTTTTTTTTTTTCCATTTAAAAGATTTTGCAATGACCGGAACAAGTGATAATCAGATGGTGCGATATCAGGAGAATACGATGGATGAGTTAGGACATCCCATTTTAGGCTGTTCAGTTTGCGCAGCGTCAGCCTCGAATATTGAGGTCTGGCGTTGTCCTGATGAAAAATTACGCCCTTGCGATTTGACAGTACTTTTCCGAATGAATCGTTTGGCCAGCGGAGAGAAACTCAAAATTAATTATGCCCTTGCAATCCCACCTTCATCGGATGCAAACTGGCCTTTGTCATTGCTCACCATGCTCACTTGCCTGTTTCCATGGGCGTTTGCGCTGAACGTTGTTGTATAGGATCGTTTCTCATCGCCCATCACTAACCGATCCAAAAACGGGTCGTTTTCGAGCCGTCCGAGTAAAGAAACGGCAGCAGAAATTCGCTTTTAGTTTGAGCAAATGGGGCACTAATATATCGAGCATCAAATCGAATTTCATGTTTTTTAAACGCCGAAAAGCTGTTGATCGATCAACGTTAAGTGCTGTAGCAACTTCCTGTGTTGAAATTCGTGGAGTATTCTGAGCGCACAATATCGTCATCAAAGTTTGAAGGTCGACCTGAACGTGGTTCGCCTTTAAGGTTAAACTCTTCCTGGCGAAATTTCCAAAGCGTTTTTACACAGTTCGTTTAGCTGGTGCTTGATCTTGATCAATCTCTTGAATGTTTTTTTATGGTTGCTGCAACGCTTATTCCCTTCCGAAACTCGTAAAGCATAACATGCCATGAATGCATCTTATCGACACTCATTTTGAAAGAAAGTTTTGTTTGAAATGAAAGCTGCACACGTCACCTTTCCAACGATCTGCCTTACGTAGATGGCAGTATTTACGCCGCTTCTAACGCTATCTATTGGACTTCCACACGAACTTTTGTACTCACCAGAAACAAATCAAGTTATCCATGATTTTAGACCTCGAAAATTAATACCCCTGTATATTAAATGTATTTTTGATGAAACGCGTGTGTTCTTTCATGTTTAAGCAGAAATTGGAAACCGCATCTTTCTAACTTTCACAGTTTTGAAGATATTTTACAATTTAGAATTAGTGTTATTAAAAGAATATATCACTGGTGCTCTTAAGAGTATATTTGTTCTGGGAGGTGGTACAGCAAAAGACTGAGGAGCAAGTTATAGTATCCGTACACTTCTGATCAAGATGATGGTATTAAAACTGAGAATCTCCGGATCTGTTCTGCTTGATCGTAGATTGAGTCATATCGATAGGATAGGAAGAAGAGTAAAAATAACATCAGGGCCTTTACTATAACAGTTGTAGACGGTTATTGTGTGCCTGTAATCGCTGGAGTTCGGATATGTCAGCTCCTTCTTCAGGAATAATAAATCTGCTATCTTGTAGTAGCTGGTGTGCCCTGATCGTCTGTATCTTGTCGACGTCTGGTAGAATTTTGGTATAAAGAACTTCCTTATCCATATTAGTCATTGCAACAACTAGTGCTCGAGGAAGACATAAATTGTCTTTTTTAATTTATGGCAATTACACTCCTCTTCGAAGGTGTTGTAGTGTCGTCTACGTTCTTGTCGTACTGGCATCTTGACGGTGGTAATACCCAGGCAGAAGGTTTCAGTAGACAGTCCTGTGGAGTTAGTTTGGTAAATCCTCGATACCATATCCCAGAGGTGGTCGAAAGTCACTTCGGACGCTTGTTTGCCCCCTAGCTAACTCCTTCGAACACAAGGTGAAGCCCACCTTATCTGAGCCACCCAAACCTTCTACGCCTTTCTCGACAATCTCATTGATGGCCCTCTTTATCCACCTGATGGGCTCCTCGTTGGAAGGTACCGGTCGTATTTTAAATTCCAGAGTACGTCCATGGCTGGATTTTTTTATACGTATCTTTTATCTATAATAAATTTCGCCATTATCTACAAATGAAAACATAATAATTATATGTATAGCATGAGTCATACGTCCGTTGTGACGATGGAAAATTAATAAATATACTTATTATTCCTCTTAAAACAGTACCTACCTTGAGACAGAGATGCTGATGTGGTTTACGCTTGGATCAAATATTGAATATAACACTATAGACTAATTTTTCTAGGGGTTGGCTACCTTACATATAGGTTTACACGTACCGACTATAAAACACACTAAAAAATTCGCTCGTCCAATATTACAAGGTTCTAAGCAACATAATGTTCGAATTGAGAAAATCGAGTTTGAAAATTCTAAAGGTACGATTGTATCGTAAATAGAATCTTAACGTACAAAAAAGAAAAAATATTTACCAGAGGTTCTCGCAATTGTTGCTAAAAAAAAAAACAACATACTTTGTTCCTCCTAAGAAAAAATATTTTTTTTAGAAACGTGTATCATATAACTTTGGATCAAGTAGAATCAAGAAAACAAGTTTTATATTTGATTTTAAAAAAGCATTTTGAGAAGTCTAAACCTTGTATATTGTATCGCCCTGTATGTTGCAACGACCTGACGCCAACACATCTGACGGCTTCCTTCCTAACGGGCACTTCCTTTTTATCTTTCACAAAATAATTAAATAATTGCTGAAGATTTTGGATGAGAACTTCTCAGCCACAAATCTGCAAAAAAGCCTAAGACCTGACAGCAGAGCCAACAATGACCAATGCTAGAGTAGAGTAATTGTAGAATAGCAGACAACCATCACTCCATAAAAGAATCTCAAACAATAAAGGGAATCTAAAACCAGCCAACCAAATCTAATCCGAATAACAGCTTAATACCTGATCTTCAAATTAGTTAGATTTGTTTCAAATCTAAAATGAAACCTAAATTTAAGTAAAGCCTATGATAACCAATACGTAAAGCTCTTCTGCTTTGGACACAATATAAGTAGACACATTTGTTGGTTAACCTGCAAGCAAAGTTGCATCCTGTTGTTGATCCGTTTTTGTTAGACCCTAAATGAAAAGTCTGAATTATGAATGAAAAAAAAAAAGAAAATTAATACGCATCAATAAAATCTTAATATCATATAATCTACTAAGAATATTACATAAAATGGGCTGGCTGGCAGTGGAGATGAGTCCTAGATGTTAAATTCTTCTAAATTAAAGTCGAAGCAAAAATTTTGGAGACAGAATCATCCTTCGTTCGATTTGTATTTCCCACATTGAGTTTCAGTGTCAACATATTTAATACTATGCAAGGCAGACTTGATGACATCATCCAAAACTATATTCATCAAATTGATGGCATAGAAAAGAAATATATTTTTTACTAAAAAATCTGTCATTGCTTTTTGTCTTGATTCAGTTTTTTCTATGAGAAATTCATTTATTAAGAGTTTTGACATTGACATTGACAATTCTCAGATTATTATAGTTAAGTTAAAACTAGATGGCGCTTTTTGAGGCAGATCAGGCGACTTAAAACAACAATAAATTTAAAAGCTACCTTAATTTAAAACAGAACATTATTTAAAAATTTCGATTAATCACTTCATCGACATGCAAGTTGAACTTGGATTAGCCAATGAAATAATTTATTCCTTCCAGCTCTACGCGTACAAAGAAGCGGCCTTACATTTTTCGTTAGTGATGCAATTTTAATTCTTAGGGATGTATCCGGTTCTAATTTAATCTTACTGAAAGCACTGAACAAAATGAAATTGCTTGTTTACTAATTCCTCGCTTTAATAAATACACAAAATTACTAGTACATAACATCTCGCGTTTTATAATAAACATTCCGTCTGTATTTTCCCCTGATGGTGCCTGCAGTCGTTTCTTATATTTTGTTTTTCTTTTTCTGAGATCCACCAACTTCCCTCCCCTACGTTTCCACATTTACGGAGTGGGTGAAATGCAATAAGGATACATCCGTAGCACCGTCTCTCATTAATCAAGCGTTTATGTTTTACGGCGTTGTTATGATTGCTCGTTCCTCTCCAGTTTTCTTTTGTATATATGAGGAGGCGGTCGTTTATTTTAGATAGAAATTTATTGGGTGAAACGCATGCGGTAATGCTATTTTCATTGTGTTCTCTTTCTCATATAAGAGACGGGATTCTTCTCCCCCGTTCCTACCTCTAATGAATATTTAGAGCATTTTCGGGACCGAAAGGGGATCGTTGGTGTTCTGTAGCTTTAGCTTTAATTATTTTGTAAATGATGTTTATGTATCGCAGTTCTATAAGTGCGTATTACAACCGGGAAAAGTTTGGAATTAATTAAATTGGAACGATGTTCTTTCTTTCGTTTGTTTTATTTCAATTATTTTCGACAAAGTCTATATTGTGCTGTTTGTTTGTAGAAGCTGCTGAAAGGAGAATTTTTTAATTTAATTTCAAGGTATATTGCTGCGTTGTGTAATTGAGATGGTGACTTGTCCATTTCGAATTTCTTCTAATTAATTTATCGAACGTATAAGAACGTAAGAATATGCATTTTGCTTTGCTAAATTGAAAATATTCGATACAACATGATAGGCTGCAACCAAGAGAAATTTCGATTAAATTTTATGAAACAAAAACCTCACAGGAAAGAGTTCGTAAGAAAAAAAAAAAAAACAGATTAAAATTCATTAAATTTAAGATCACGTTACAGAATAAGAGCCTATAATTTAAGTTTCTAATTATTTACGAAGATATGCTTAATATCCTTGGCAATCAATGAGAGATTCTGGTTCTCCAAACTCTAAGGAGTTTCGTGTTCAAAAATCTACTGCAAAAGTTTTCGCTTTAGTTTTTTGCGATTGCCATGGAGTAATCATGATTGATTTTCTGGATAAAAGATGGAACAATAACTGGAAATTATTGTTCGACGTTACTGACTACTCTACGAGTGTTTTGTTTTTGTAAAGAAAACGCATTTGCCATTGCAAAGTTTTGAATTACTCGAACACCCTCTTTATTCACCAAATTTGTCTCCGTCCGACTACCATATCTTTCCTCAACTGAAAAAAAAATTTTAAAGGTCGCAAATGTTCCTCCAACAAAAGAGTGATAGAAGCTGTGAAGGGCTGGTTTGCAGAGCAAGATAAAAATTTCATTTTGAAAGTTCTAGAGAATTGAAGTGGTCGCATTTCATGATGTGGGTAACTAAATTTCATCAGATCATTAAATCGTCAACATTTCACGATTTGGTCATCCATGTTTGGCCCTATCGTGGAAATAGGGTGTCCATAAAATATTTAATAAGAATCTAGAATGTGTTAGGAACTTGTTTATTCTTCTCTAAGTCCAAGATCACATGGAATGCACAAACAATTTTTATATGAATTAAAAATTAAAGAAGACGGTCTTACAATATTTCAGTCATTTGTTGGCGCATGACAAACTTTGATGACACTTTGAAGAACAAAGATTTTTGCTTTTGAAACATACGCATCTCTTTGTACGGCATTGGTTATTTGCTGACTTGCATAATCATTTTTAAAAGCCTTGGCCTCCAAATAAAGATTGGAAAGTTTTCAGCTTCCCTTAATGATATTGGCAATTCTGATATATCTTCAGAGTAATTCTTAGACGATACCCGTATGTCCTGCCGAGAAAACCAATTTTTAATTCTCCCTGAATGAGTTCCGATTTTGTAAACTCCGACTCTAAAATCAACTAATCTTCCTGCAATATTTTTGGTGTCGAGAGGTCCACGGTCAATTTTAGGTACATTCAAAAACACGTTAAATGTCAACAAATGCAGAATTATGAGCTACACTAAAAAGCAGAACTCTATTCTATTTGACTATACCATCAATGGAACTTCACTTGTTTGAGAAAAAGTTGTGAGAGACTTGGGTATTTATCTTGATGATTCCCTTACCTTTTCCACTCATCGTGAAAACATCGTAATGTCAGCTATGAAGATGTTAGGATTTTTGATTAGAAGCTCTCCTTTGTTTCATATTGAAACAATTAAATTACTTTACTTCGCATTCGTTAGATCTAAACTGGAGTATGGTTCTCTGATCTGGCATCCATTCTACACTTCCCACAAGGAAACTGTTGAGAAAGTTCAAAGAAAACTTTTAAAATATTTATACTTCAAGCAGGGAGGTTCGTACCCCGAGCGTGGCTATGACTATCAGCTTCTGCTTCACCAATTTGATGTTGAATCGTTGGAGGTTAGACGACAATTACAGCTTATAAAATTTGTGTTTAACCTTGTGAATAACAATATTGATGCTCCTTATCTCTTATCTCGCCTTCAATTTCTTGTCCATCGTTCATCCTCAAGGTCCTCATTCACATTCTATACACCATATGCTCGCCTAAACTCTTCACTAAATTCCCTTATAGTGTCAATGTCACGCAGCTTTAATCTAATATCATCACTTTGCGACATACATTTTACACCTCTACAGACAATATTGTCAATAGCAATTGATCAGTTATCGTGATTCTGTAATTCTTTGACACAATAAAATATTATGTAATTTTTTTTTCCTCATTGAATTTTTAATGTTATGTTGAGTTCAAGTAATCATTTATACTTAACTTTGTCCTTTATTTGGAGCAATCTGTTGGGCAAATAAATATATTATTATTATTATTATTATTATTATTATTATTATTATTATGTGAATAACTGGCCCAGCGCACTCTCTGACCTTGAAGAGGTCAGGAACCTTCACCTGCCCGGGGCAAATTGCCAACGGGCTAGGCTCGTTTTGGGTTTAACTTATCTTTTATTTATTGGTTACTTTGTTTTACATTTTACATATTGCTCAAGACTTTTCTTATTATATTGCATGTATTTATGATGACGGCTTTTTGCATGATTTTGTAGGTGTTAGGTGGCACGCCAAGTTGTTGTAGTGACAGGTGCAGTGCGTTCGGAGTTTCTCCTGTTGATCCAATAATTACTGGGATTATCGATACTCTTTCTTGTTTCCACATAGCTTTCAATTCGATGGCAAGAGGCAGGTAATTGTTCATTTTCTCCTGGTGTTTCTTGGACAGATTGATGGCATTAGGCGCCGCTATGTCTATGATCTGCGTCTTCTTTTGTATTTTATTGGTGAGCACTAGGTCTGGAACGTTGTGCATAATCGTTGTATCCGTTGTAATGGGTCGCGCCCAGTATAAACGATATTCCTGGTTTTCCACAACATTCTCAGGCTGATATTTACTGTAATGTATATTTTGCTCGTCTTTCATCACCAATTGCATCAGCTCAAGATGTAGGATTTTGGCTACTGCATCATGTCTTTCGGTGTACTCGCGTGGCGCTAAGATTTGGCATGCGCCAGTGAGGTGATCTATTGTCTCTTTCTGTTTTCGGCATAGTCGGCAGTTATCGTCGATGTTCTCCGCCATAATGTGTTTGCGGTAATATTTTGTTGGCAAGACTTGATCTTGGATGGCAAACATCATGCCTTCAGTCTCCGCAAATACGGTTCCCATCCTGATCCATTCCATTGAAGCTGTTTCGTCTATCCCCTCTTCTGATAACTTTGTGGGATATCTGCCATGCAATGCCTTTCCTTTCCACCTATCTATGACATTCTGCATGTTCTCTAATTTGCTTGCGACGTTTTCTACCTCTAGCGGGGTACCTTTGAAGTTCTCTGTTACTATTGTCTGATGGATCTTACTGGTTAATGATTGTTCTTCAAAGTAGGTCTTTATATTCTTGACCTGAATCCAGTGTATGTTCTTTAAGTTCAGTATACCTCTTCCCCCTTTCTTCCTAGGTAGGTGGAAACGTTCAATAGAGCTTGTTGGGTGGTGCATTCTGTATTTCGTAGCCATTGTCCGTATATTTCTATTCAGCGCGTCTAGTTCTGTGTCTGTCCATTTAATCACTCCGAAGCTGTATATAAGTAGAGGCAAGGCATACGCGTTTATCGCTTTTATTTTATTTCCGGCTGTTAGCTCAGTTCTCATCACTTCTCTTAGCCTCTCCTTGAATGCAGTAGTTAGTGCCAGTTTGGTCCCTTTATGGTCGATTCCTGATGCTTGGTTATATCCGAGGTACTTGTATAGTTCGTCCCTGTCCATGACTTTTATTTGTTGTTTATTGCTTGTTGCGTATGGTGAAATTTCGTTCCATTCACCTATGACCATTGCGTGTATGCGGCATTTGTCCAGTCCGAATTTCATCCCGATAGCTTGACTGTGTGATTGCGTCTTATTGATGATTCCTCTGAGTTCTTTCTCACTGCTTGCGTATAGTTTGATGTCGTCCATATACATCAAATGGCTAATACGAGTATTGCCAAGCCGATATCCCTTATTCCCTTCATTAAGTATGCTTGTTAACGGATTGAATGCCATACAAAACCATAGTGCGCTTAGAGAGTCACCCTGGAAGATGCCTCGCTTGATTGGTACATTTTGGATTTTTATGGTTTCTTTGCCCGTGTTCATTTTGATGGTCGTTGTCCATTCCTTCATTATGCTTTCTAGCAAGCGGATTAATCTGGTGTCTATTTTGTAGAGGGTTAGGGTTTCGAGCAGCCAGCAGTGAGGGACGCTGTCAAATGCTTTCTGGTAGTCTATATATGTTGTGTAGAGGTTGTGCTTATGTGTTTTGGCGTGAGCGGTAAGTACCGAGTCAATTATTAATAGTTCTTTGCAGCCTCTGCTACCCTTCCTGCATCCCTTTTGTTCTTCTGCAAGAATCCTATTCGAGATTAGGTGTTGGTATATGTGATTTTTTATAATGGTGGTAAGGATTTTATATAGCGTCGGAAGACAAGTGATCGGTCTGTATTTGTCTGGTGTGCCTTGCATCAGAAATCTAGGTAATGTTGCGTTGCCTTGTACAGTCTGGTTGAATTGATTTGCTATTATCGCGTGTGTTGATGTAAACCTTTTCCACCAGAAGTTGTGGATTCCATCTGGGCCTGGCGCTTTCCAGTTCTGTGTGTTTTTAATAGCTTCAGTTACATCCTGTGTTGTTATGTCATCTAGGTACATGGTGGAGATATTTGACGTTTGTTTTCTGATGTCTTGCAATATTCGACTTTGTTTGTGTGTGTATTCCTGTCCCCATACGTTTGTCCAGAAGTCGCCAGTATCAACTTCACTGGGATAACTACCGCAGGATTCGTGTTCATTGTTGTTTTGTCCTAGTTCACGGTACATTAGCTTTTGGCTTCTATGGAATTTGTTGTTGTCTTCTCTTCTCTTTCTGCTCTTTTTATACCTTGCCAGCCGTTTTGCTGTTGCAGCCAGTCTTTGTTTCAATCTGTCCAGTATTTCTATTATTGTCTCATCGTTTTTGTTTTTATGTGTTGAAATTACTTTTTCAATTGCTTTTGCTGTTCTTTGCTGGTTTGATGGTTCTTGGCTTGCGTTAGTCTACCTATTTGTTTTCTCAGTTCTTTAATTTTGTATTCGAGTCTTATCTGCCACTTGGGAGCGTTCATCGTAATCCCTCTTTCTCTGTACTTCTTTTGCCTGTTGATGTCTTTTATTTCATATCCATTTCTTGCACTGACTACTACTGCACCTGCGTATACCAAAGATTGTAGTTCTCGGAGTGTTATGTTCGTGCTTACTTTGTGTTTGATCGCATCATTCACTTTGTGTGTGTCGTTCGTGATCTTTCTGTTTACTTTGAGTCTTGGTATTGGTGGTCTCATGTGTGGTTCTGTGCCTAGGTACATGTAGTGGTACTTTTCAAGCGCTTTCTGAATTTCGAGGTCTTCTGTCTCTTCCTGTGTGCCGCCCGCTTCATCATCTTCTATGTAAATTGTGCTGTCTTCGTCCTGGTTTTCCGTTGCCCAGCCTAGTTCTTGTTTGACCTCCGCTTTTATGGTGTTCATTGTTTCTGGGTGTATCCTATAATTTTACATTAGGGCTCTCCGTTGGTCTACCATATTTTGGGGTTTCTTGCCTCGGAGTTCTGGGAACTTATCAGTAACCATTTTGTGCAGTTGTTCGGCATATTGTTGTTTGTCAGTTTCCATTTTTGTGATCAGTAGGTAGCAGCGAATTATGTATATTATTATTATTATTATTATTATTAGTATTGTATGATCAATATGAATTTCATTTCATTATAATACCAGACGTGATAGAAGATATTTGTTTTTATAATAATTATTAGGAATACAAACAAATAAGTAAGAATACGTCGCTTCTGCAGTTTGCCGATCAAACATATTTGGATATAATCGGTCCGATACTTCGACGTTCAAGCAGTATGGTTGGCCATCCTTCCCTCTACCATATAACGACTGATTGACTTCATGTTTCATCGTGTAGCGATGGTACGCCTTGCTCGTGACGGATACTCCCGCTATTGATGGATCCTCTCATTGTGTTATAATCGCACGCTTAGATTATACAGGGTGTCCCTTTTAAAGGAACATATTATCGAGACACAAGAGTGAAATTTGGCTCTTATAATGTTTAAAATTTAATTCTTTTATTCAAATTTGTTATCCCTAATGTTTTGTCCTTGAAATCATTGTATTGAGGTTGTAGTATAAATTTTGTTATTCTATATTTTTTTAATTTTCCGAGAAAGGATGATAAACTTCTCCGCAGAAGCACAAGTAATATAAACATTATTTTTACCACATACTCGGTAGTTTAGTATTGTAGGTAGGTACTCTATAATAATAAACAAACTGATAAACGTCAGCTGATATTTTTGTATACGACATGCATGATAAGTAAATTTTTATCAATCGTTAGATATAATTTAGATAATGCTTGCCTAGATACCAGACCCGGTAAAATCATAGCAAACAATACAACAATCTCGCGCTCTAGTGTTTTATGTAGCTATACATAAATAGACAATGTGAGTTCTATTGGAATATATCTTCAATAAACAGGGACTAAGTGCATATTTAAGTAAGTACACATCTGGGTTATGTAATATTTTTCGTTATAAATCCATTGTTTATCGAATCGTGGGAGTATTACGATATTATTTTATTATTTTTGTTTCAGATTATTGAAATGAAAATGGAAGATCTACATAAAAGTTTTACAAACTTTATTTATAATGCTCCATTTCAAAAGCTACTTTAAATATTTAATACTCTACGTAACTTATCGACTTTAGGTACATACGTCATAATATTATTCGCTTTATGTATACTTATATGTATATCATGTGCTCGGTACATTTTTGCTTCTATTACAGATAATAAGCAATATCAATTAAAAACAAAATGGAAGATGAATTCGCCAATTACACAGTTGTCACTGAAGATATTTCAAATTCAGAATCATCAGCGCTTCATATAACTCTAATGATTGTATACTTAATTTGGGTGTTATCCTGCATTATACCGAATATAATTCTAATATGGGTGTTTAAGATTCATAAACTGTACCAAAATAATTTCTATTTCATCATGATCATATGGGGTTTGAGCAATATATTCCAAACTTTCAATTCACTCTATAAAATATTTGTCCCTGAAAGATATCTAATAGATCCAACAGCCACAATTTTTCTTGTATTCCATTGCGTTATGACACAGGTCCTAATGATGTTAGCCGCAGCATTTTCTTTCGATAAATTTGTAAATAGTGTGAAGTATTGTCGGAAAATGATCTACAATAATTTAACGATAAGCGGGGTTAATTTAACCGTAACATCTATATTATTCGTTTTTAATATTACTAACATTTTAATCTATACGATAACATTTAGCTCGTTCGCAACTATAACCTTAATAGTTTATATAGCAAGACTGATTTACGTATATTTTAAAGGATCTAACGAAGAGAATTTCCGTTTAAGATCCGTAATGGCAGGTATTTGCATTATCACCAATTATTTTTACGTTATCTGGTTACTTTTGAATAAATTAACAGATCTAGCGATATCAGAAGTGTACGGTATAGTTACATTCGTTGTATATTCAAATGGTTTCGTGAATTTATTTTTATTGAATCGTTATGATGTCGTTACCGGTGATATCTTGAGACGTAAATGGAAAGATATCAGGAATGTATGTAAACGAAGGCGAAGTATTGAGCAAGATGAAGAAGCAATTTGGAAAGTAGGCGATGCAAAATTCTATATTAGCAGGGATTTGTCTTTAATTGAAGAAACGTGGAAGTCTATGTCGAATGAGGAAAGAACTAAATCTTAATGTGTATATAATTATTAACTCAGATATTGTAGTGTAGGTTATTTATATTAATTTTTTTTTGAATTATTAAGTTTAAAATAAAACGATTTTATAAGAATTTAAGTGTTTGATTAATTTAATTATACAGGATGATGAGTATTAGACGCACATCTTCGTTATTTTAAGTTTTCCAAACCTTCATTTAAGACAGCTTGATCATCAAAGTTTATGATCTCATTTCATACGATTGTCGTTATAGTGCCTGAAGAAAGCAAAAGCGATCTCATCAGCTAATAAGATCACGAAAGGTGTGTTTTGGCTTCCGCGTGGTGTTACCTTCTTAGATTATCCTCAAATGGGCAAAACAATCACAGGAGAGTAGAACGTATCATTATTTTTTTTTAATTTGCATACGCCCTGAAACATCTGTGTACCATCAAAGCTTGGGTCAAGAAGTAGATTGCGGTATTTGCAGTTTATCCAGAGCCTAATGTTCTGGACCAGGTGCTTTGTCTGTTGGGCTTTCCATGCCTCCTTATTCCACTTATTCCGCCATTCTGTTAGGCTGTATGGCATACCATATTTGCATCTTCCTCCACGTGGCCAGCAAGTCGATTGATGCGCTGTACCAGTAACTACCTTCAGGGCCACCAATGGTACGGTCCTATACAAGGAAAATTTTTTTCTTAAGGTAAGTAAGAACCGTTGGTGGTAAAATATCGGAAGCAATGTTTTTTTCTTCTCCGTATATTGTTAGCTATTGTCTCCTCCTATATATAGTATGTTTTTTTAACTCTTGCCATAGGGAATTGCATGGTAAAAGTTCGACCCCGTGTTAACTTTTGTTCTGATGAAAATATTTAAACCATTTTTGGAACAAAGCTGGAAGATTCTTTAAACTATGGCTTAGATTACAATTCAATATTCTAAATTGTCGAAAAAGTTTTGAAAAAATATTTTTGTGCGTTCCGTAGGGACTTTTTCTTGCCCAAACCTGTCTGTTTTGTTTATTAACTTTGCCATTTAATGCGGAGGAACTCTCACTAGAAAATAGAATGTTATTTAATATTTCCATTAATTTTTTTCCATCAAGAATTCACAGAATTCAATTCTTGGAAAGTAATCACAGTAGGCAGTAGTTTATGCACTTCTTTAAATATTGTATAACTTTTCAAAGCTTTAAAGCAGCTGGTTCTTGAAGCGTGAAATTCTTCTGTCAGTGAAGTAAGTGTAGTGGTGTTTTCTTTTTCAACCGCCATACAGATATTCATTCTTAAATTTTTTGTAACAACATACGAATTTCTTTTCGTTTTTTGTGCTCATAATTTAAGCAACCCCTGGCACGAAAAGCATTGTAATATTTGAGTATTATTTATAGTTTTACTGTTACAAGTTCAACACGTTCCTTAGTTGTGGAAACATACATTTTTAAACAATTGTTTACAATAATTGAGTATTTGGCAGAACTTGTGAATAAAATGACATTTGTAAATTTTTGATTTGTCAGATTATGCTGTCATTACCTTCAAGTTTGAAGAGTAAAATTAGTCAAACAAAACTGATTGTGGTTGTTCAAACAGTATACATTATGTAGTCTTATTGGTGATTTATTACTTAAAGAAAAATTACCACCAAATCATCGGGTATCATTTTTACCATGCAATTCCCTATGGCAACAGTTAAAAAACCCCTCATCGTGTAGCGATGGTATGTGCTGTCCGCTGGGGATACCTCCACGATTGATGGATCCCCTCCCAGCAGGGTTGCACTATCGTATTTTACACTCAACTTTTGAACTAATACACTTATAAGAACATATATGTATAAATAACAATTTACTACTTTTTGAGCAACACCTTCTTGCTTAATTGATAGTATATGGTTCTGGGAAACACTTTTAGGGCGACGCATTAAAAGAATAAGAGTTCAATAACGAATTTCAAATGTTTTAATAGAAAAATAATAAATTCTTCATTTTAGTATTACCGAAAAGTTCGCTCTGGAAAGAAAAGAACCAAACACTTAATTAAAGATTAATAATGCCTGGGACCTCCTCTAGCTCTTATGACCTCCTGGCAACGTCCTGAGATGCTGAGGAATATTTTGTCATTCTTTCAAAACGGCAGATTGGAGTTGATAGTGATTGTTTGGATCTATTCCTCGCGATATTGCTCTCTTCAAAAAATGCATTGATTTGTCTTGTTCTATGAGGATGCACGTTTTCATCAACAAACACAAAACCATCGCCTATTTCATTAGCAAATGACAACACTACAGATTGTAATACCTCATTAAAATACCTGACACTATTCATTGTAGCATTTTCAAGCATAACCAATTCAGTACGATGAGTCGCAGAAATACCTCCACAAACAGTAATTGAACCACCTCCATAAGCTTGATGGTAGGTAACTCTAACTCTTCCATCTGAGCTATGGAGACGCTCTTTAGTTTCGTGACTGAATAAACAACAACCCCAATCTTTAACATTCCAATTTGCATGTTAATGCGCCCATTCTATCAACAATAGGCATTTCTTAGAAGATTTGGATCTTAAATTTATCGCATGGAGCCTTCTTCTTACTGTTTTAGTGGATACTTGAATACCTGTTGCACTCAGTAACTAAATTTGGAGTGTTCTTGCAGTAGAAAATTTATTCCTTCGGCACTGAAACGTATTAAAATGATCCTCCCTGACTGTTGAATTGCGATTTCGCCCTCCGCCTCCTCCTCTATGTTGGCGAGATCCAGTATCATTAAGGCGCATTCGAGCTCTTCTGATCACATTGTGGCTCACATTGAAATAGGCAGCAACAGTTCTTAACGATGCGCCAGTCATAAGCATTCCCATAGTTTGGCTCATTTCTTCAATACTTAAACGCCATCTCTAAAATGCAGTCAACCAGTCTGCATTAAAACTTATTCGAGAAATTAGCAAAAATTCTGTGTAGTACTACTTCCATACCATGTTCAGATTACACACAGTGTGCTCGTCATTTTTTTCCATGAGTGTATATCTGCGCTTTCGTTCTATTTATGCAGAGATTATCGTCGTTTTATCTCAGATGTTAACTTGAGGTTGGAGAGAGTGGTTACAGGAAATTGAAATAACAATATTTTCCCTCTCTTGATTGTTTCCGAACGCATAAACTGTGTATTACTCGTACACTTATCTGTTATAATCAGTTTGTATGCAGTTGATTTAGTTCTCTCTAGGTAGTGCCTACGTAACGTAGATCTCACTGCTTGCTCTTACCGAATCTTCTGATCTGATTGTGTTAAAAATTTATGAGGAGGACCCTCACAATTTAAGTCGATAATATCGGCGCCTTACGCTAGTGACGTAGATACCTACGTAAATCCCGCAAGAAATTGTACGTTTCAGGATCTTATATGGTACCTGGATATTGTATTGTATAGCCTGTTTATTAAGGTAAAAATTTATTTATTGTCTGGAAAGAAAACTAAACAATACAACTAACAAGTAGGTTTTTAGATATAAATCCGTATATTCTATTCTAAATATTTTTTATTAACTTCAGCATTTTTTTCCTTATTTGATGACCATTCATAATCATCCTCACGCCTAGGTGGGGTATCTCTTTCCTCCTTCTTCGCGCAACATATGAAACATCCCATCATTAAAGGACGGAGTGTAGAACGAAGCTGCGGTTGACTACCATAGATCGTCGAGAAGTTTATGAAACCATTGGCAACTATTAGAAACATACTGAAAGGAAACACTACCCATTCGGACTCATTGTCCGTCATATACATAATCCACCAAACGCTAAATACGTAACTGCTGACAATGAACGAGAAAGCCATTAATAGTCTCAAGCAGGGTTCTCCTTTTTCTTTTTCTCCTTCTTCTTCCCCCCTTCTTCCTTCTTCTTCTCCTTCTTCTACTTCCCATTCTACTTCTCCTTCTTTTCTGGAATTTTTGCAGCAGTAATAAAATAAGCGTACGATATATATTAGTAGCGCTACAGACGAATATACTATGTAAAAATATCCTATCCAGGATTCCTTTAAGATGTCGGTGCACACTAATGACAGAACAACTGCTTGGCAAACAATGAGAATTAGCCACCCTCTTTGTATCATTCTACGGCAGAAGTTCTTACTATTGATAAATTCGTCGAAGATAAAACATACTACTATAGTTAAGGTAAAAGCTGATAAGATGCTATGTGCTGCTAAGAAGGCTAGAGTCATCGTTTCATTTTTATATACCTCAGGTACGAACGCCATATATATAGGCAATATTGAGTGGAGTAAATTTGCAAAACCCCAATGGACAATGGTATAAAACATATTGAGCTTGAAGCATTTGTGTCTCATGATGCCTATTATCAAGTAGATGTTTTGTTTGTTTGGTATTATCGCGAAAATTGTGTACATTATGTATACTGCTATTGAATTCCATATATATTCTTCATCGTCGTTTTCGTTTTCATTACTATCGTCGCGGATTCCTTGATAACTGCTGTTCCACTTATCATTGATATACATGTTTGATATTGCTAATCTAGAAAAATATTTTATATAAGAAGTATCACAAAATACTTGTTACAGGTGTAGTTACCTAACGTTGTGTGTCTTAGTTGTTACTTAGTTAGGACATTCACTAATTTTACAATTACAAGCACAAGAACTGTGGATTGCGGACGAATGGCTATTATTTGTGTCAAGATATTTGAATCTAATCTGATTAATATCAATCTGAATTACGTCTTTATCTGAATCTTTATTGGTTCATTATGCAGACATTTATCTATTTAAAATATTATTAAGTGAGGGACAATTTTAATTTGAGGAGAATAAAGATATGCTAAATCGATCTTTTACATAAATATTTTAGGTAACGTGATAAGTAACTCAGAAATTTCTGCTAGAATATAACCGTCTAGCTAACCTGGTCTTAAAGGATTTATTGATACCTCCCCACCTAAGCGATTCCCTAGAATAAAATAGAGTTATGAAAACACGGTTTGGAATATTGTCTGTGGATGGGTGGGTCCGCCTTTTGGAATGCTTGCTCCACTTTTCATATAAACTGGTGATTGATTAGTGGCAGCCTCATGGACAGAAGAACAAAGAAGGAGTTAAAAAAAAAGATATAAAAAAAATTTAAGGTGTGGAACGGGTTTTGCCAGAGCATTTTTCGAGAAACAGCAAAATATGGAAGACATCTTCTTGTATCTTTAATTTTATCTATTTTTTTTCCGACTGCACTCAGCTAAAGGAGCCCCCATGCCGTTTTAGTCCTCTCAGATAGGGATGCACCCAGTCAAAGAAGTCTCCAAACTGGTCAAGAGTTATTTCAAGGACTGTGGACTCGTAATAAACAGGTGATACCCATGTTATACGAGTATCTGTGGTCAAGAGTTAATTGATTTATTCTGGGATCATCTAATCGCTCGACCTTAAAGTATATCCGCCTCTCCTTATCCGCTGGTTGGATGGAGTTTCCTCTGCACTCCCACAGTTTCTACAGAGGGAGAGAGATACATGTTTCTACTCATAAAAACTAACTTGCGAAGTCTTTTCTCATTTGGACGGATCCCGAGAAGTTTACGCCGGCAAGTGCATTCCAATAGGAACAATGCCTAGCAGCGAGTTCATATCTGACAAAGACTATGGTGCTACCATAGGAATTTCCACGTGTAGGTTCTGGACCCACGAATGGTCGTTAGCTGTCGCCTCTTGTCAGCGATTTCATTGCCTCTGATTCCAGAGCGACTTGGCACCCATCTCAGCGTGATGTTGTGATGTTCAGCCAGTTTTGCAAGAGTCCTATGGCAGTGTAATACCAGCTCGGAATCAAACCTGACAGCCTGTAGCCTGCTCTATGGGCACCCTGACTATCAGATAGGATTTCTACTCCTCCATTAGCCCTTCGCGACACGTTGGTTTTGGACCTATAAATAGTCGTTCGCTGGCACGTCCGCCAGTTTTTCGAGTTTCCTGTGGCAGTCGAGTATCATTTCGGACTCAAACTTTACAGCAGGTAGTTTCAAATTTAATCTATTAGTGTTTTTCGAAAATTAAGGAGAACAAAATTGAAGAAATATCTTGTTAAACTGTTACAATTTTTAGAAGAACTTCGCATACAAGAAAGCGAAACTCGAAAGAAGTAACTCTGACTATATTTGTTTGAACCTAACCGAACAAGATTTTAATATTAATTGTGGGGGCTGCATGGTATATCAGAAATATCGACTTTTAACTCAATTCACGTTACAGCTTAGAGGTATTTAATGCGCTGACTACCTTCAAGAAACTTGCCAATGTTGGTGTCCCTTTTCAAGTTCTTGCGCTTTGCGCTCGAAAACTCTAACTGTCTTTCGAATGCTCTCTCTAAGAAATCCAGGACATTTCTCAGGGAATTTTGACAGAATAGATGGTAGCATAGAGTTACAAAAATAAACTAAATACTCCTACAATATTTACTAATTCGACGGGAGATCTACCAAGATATTATACTCAATAAATAACTTTATGAGTAAACATGGCATATTCGTACCATATACATAGCGGGAGATAGTTCGAACGTTATCGGGCTAAGCATGGGTAGCTGGCTGTAGGTATGAAAGGATACTTGTATATACTACAATACAAGTATCCTTTCAGTCGTGTCGTGTATAAAGATGCCACGATTGGTGAGTTCGCTTAATCATCCAATGGTGAATACAGTGCACAATTTTTTTCTTATAATTTAAATGAAATGCAAGTGTGCTAACATATTCTGAAAGGTCTATGCAGAGAATAATATTTTCTGTATAACTACAGGGTGTCCCAAGTTGAGTGGCCAATTAGAATATTTCCTAAAGTACACCGAAGAGAGCGCTGAAAATTTGATTACCTTGGTTTGTGACCATGCTCTTTTTAAATAAAATAATTTTAAAGATGGCCGACTTCCGGTTATAACGGAAATCGGTAGGAACTTCGTTATTTTAAATGGAATACCCCATATATTAGTGGATTTTTGGATTTTACGCAAAATTTTAGGCTAACTTTCTTAAATAAACCTTATGTCTAAAATGCACCGTTTTTGAATAATTCCACTTTTTTTTTAATTCGACAAGTCATTGCTGGGCGTCATTCGGCCTCTCTCAGACAACGTTTGACTTAGAGCCTTCAAAATTTTCATGATGAGCACTAAGGTCTAATTGTAAATCGTTGTTGGAAAAAAGTCTAAGATCTTACACAGGATGTTCAAAATACACTTGCCAATGTAGACAACTTCATATCTTGGAAAGTCGCGTATTTCAAAGGGAACACCCTGTATTTTACTGGGCCAATAGTTGGGACTTTTTATTCCCTTTTTATCTGTATTTACATTCCCTATACCTAACTCTTAAGGTTTTTGAGTTATTAATGATTTTTATAAAACAGAGAGAATAGTAAGATTAGGCGATCTCGGTGGCCACGCCCAAGGCCCACCACGTCCTATCCAGCGATCTTCAAAAAGTTCAGTGATGTACTGCTTTACCCCATTACAACTATGTGCCGGAGCTCCACCAAGCAGATACCAGCAACTTCTGTAGACATTTAGCGGTAAGCTGTCTAAAAACTCCGTTACAACCGTCCGCAAAATTTCTATGTACATTTCTGAATTTAAATTGTCGTCGTAAATAAAATAACAACATTTGTTGCCCATCAAACAAGATTTATTTTGGAATCCTCTTTCCCTAATTACGTGGGGATTTTCGTGGAACCAAAAATGGTAATTATGCCTGTTGAACACACCTTCGTGAGAAAATTTGGATTCGTCTGCCCAAATTATCTTTTGTAAAAAAGTTACGTCTTCTTGCTGGGCCACCATAAGCATTTCACACAACTGCACTCGATGCAATCTGTTTGTAGGTTGTAGTGCATGCACAGTCACAAATTTGAAGTTGTGTAGCTTATGGTTTCTCATAATCCTGTGTATGGAAGAGCGTGGAATGCCTAAATCGTGTTCAGCGGCTCTGGTTGATGCTCGTGAAAACGCTTCAAAATAAGCCAAAACCGAAACTTCATTATCTTCACTCCCAGTAACCGGAGCAGATGTAGCTTTCTTTATTTTAACGCTAGCAGTTGTTGGAAAATTGGTCAAATATCTTCTCAATTTTTTTTTTCTGTCATCGGTGGTAGCTGAGGGTAAGTTTCATTAAAGTTTCTGCATGTTCGAGCAGCCATTCTATTACACTGTCCATGAATAAAAAACAAATGTAAAATTTCTTTGTTTGAATAATTGTAATTATCCATCATGGTTATTTTTTTTAATGTGTGGTGGGTGCTTAGTTGCAGTGACTTCGTAAGCTGTATCTCTTGTCTGGCTCACTGCAACTCTCGCGGTGTAGTTTTTGTGTGTGTAAGTTGTGTTCAATTGGCTTTGTGACAGCATCATATCGCCTTTTATGATGCCGCGCTGTTAATCACTTTGCTCCCAACAGCGAATGGCAAGTCGATCCGGGATTAAACTCTCTGAAAAAATGTCACCGTCCCTCCAGAGAATTGAACCCCGGCGCCTATCGTCCTCTCACAACGATAGTCAGCCGCCTAACCACTGCGGCCATCGACCCGTTATTATTATTATTTGTATTATTATTACTCAGTGTATCGTAATCAAGCAGTAAAAACAAATTAAAGGAACAACTATTAAATTAACAATAACACTGTTGGTAATTATCAGATTAGTTTTAGAGTATTTGTTTTATTGGAAATGTCATTTTATGATTCATGGCAACTTTGTTTTTTTCAAATCTCAGTCTGTTTTATAAAAATCATAAATAACTCAAAAACCTTAAGAGTTAGGTATAGGGAATGTAATTACAGATCAAAAGGGAATAAAAAGTCCCAACTATTGGCCCAGTAAAATACAGGGTGTTCGCTTTGAAATAAGCGACTTCCGAAGGTATGAAGATGTCTACATTGGCAAGTGTATTTTGAACATCTTGTGCAAGATATTAGACAACAACGATTTAAAATTAGACCTTAGTACTCATCATAAAAATTTTGAACGCTCTAAGTCAAACGTTGTCTGAGAGAGGCCGCAAGACGCCCAGCAATGATTTGTCGAATTAAAAAAAAGGTGGAATTATTAAAAAACGGTGCATTTTAAACATAAGTTCCTATCAATTTCCGTTATAACCGGAAGTCGGCCATCTTTAAAATTATTTTATTTAAAAAGACCATGGCCAGAAACCAAGGTATCCAAATTTTCAGCGCTCTCTTCGGTGTACTTTAGGAAATATTCTAATAGGCCACTCAACTTGTGATTAAAATTTATTTAACAACAAAATTACAAAAGCAACTTTTACAATTGTCTAAAAATAAACAATATCTTAAAATATAAGTTTTCTATTACATATTTTGTTCAGTCGAAGATCTTCTCGTACGTAGCTCTTCATTATGACCTTCATCTTTAGGTGATACATCTCTTTCACACAACTTTCTACAAGGACATAAACAAGTTGATATTATTTTTTGTAGTGTAGAACGAAGCTGCTTTTGATATAGGAATACTAAGACGAAATTCAATATACCATTGCACACTATTGTTATTAGACTTATACCTAATAATGACACTTTCCAAAAATCCACCCAATTGACTTCAATCACATTCATAATTCTCCAAACGGTAAACAAGTAACTGCTAACAATAAACACGCCAGACATCGATACTCTAAGGCGGAAAGTTTCTTCTTCAGAGCCTTTGCTGCAGAAATAAAGTAAGCGGACGATAAATATTAGTAAGGCTATTGACGAATACGCTATGGAAACATATGTTATCCAGAATTCATTTAGGATGTTGGTGCACACTAGTGACAGAACAACCGCTAGGCATACACTGAAAAATAGCCAAGTACTTCGAATCATTCTGCGGCAAAAGTCCTTACTGTTGATAAATTTGTCGAAGGCGAAACATATTGCTATATTCAAAGTAAAAGCTGATACGATGCTGTGTGTTGCTACGAAAGCTAGAGTCATCGTTTCGTTCCTATATGCAGCAGGTACGTACAGTAAATATGTGGGTAATATTGAATGGAGTAAATTTGCAAAACTCCAATGGACAATAGTGTAAAACATATTGTGTCCGTAGAATTCGCGTTTACTGCAAGCTATTATCAAGTACACGTTGTACTTGACGATTAGTAGCCCAGCAAATGTAAAGATTATAAATATTTCTATTGGATACTGTACCTCTTCATCATCAACATTTTCGTGTTCATTACTATCGTTTCGATTTCCTTCATCATTGCTGTTCCAATTGTAATTTAAATACATACTTAATATCGTTAATCTGTAAATATATTTTATATAAGAGAAGTTATCAAATTTTTTTACAGGTGTATTTACCGAAAATTGTGTTTCTGAGTTGTTGGTTGCGTGTTACTTGTTCTTTGACGATCACACAAAACACTATATTAAGTACTAGATACTGCCGTAGAATTACTTTTGTTAATCTAATCTGATTAATATTTAAATTGCAACTACGTCTTTATCTGAAGATTTATTAACTCATTATGCGGATATTATCTATTTATAATATTATTAAATGGAAAATTTAAATTTTCGGTCAACCTTTGAGTTGCTGCTTACTTGTAGTTATGTAACACTTTGTAATGAACAAGTTGGATAAGTATAGGTAATCAGTCGCATTTGACGCTTTAGGACCTCTCTCGGAACACACTGTCATTACATTTTGCAAAAATATAATAAATATGTTACGTTTCGGAACATGTTTCGTTGCAAACTATCGAAGAAGACGCCTCAGCAGGGCCTCAAAAATGATCAACTAGAGGTTGCAGAATTAGCGTGACGGGGAGATGAAACATCGTTGTGCTTGCTAGATTATTATCATTAAGAAAGTAACAATGACGGTTTAAACACTGAATGTGTTATGGAATAATACTGATGTTGTTATTCGTATTCAGTATTTTTTGGTTATCGAATAATTTCACTTGTCCTACGAGTCTCGTAAAATTAAGTTTTGATAATGTGTTTCGTAGAAACACACGTGAATAATTACGATTCCACTCGTATTGTATTATACAGGGTGTCTCTAAAAGGTGCGGAAAAAACACTACCACATATTTCTGAGGGCAAAATATGGCGATCTAACCCAACTTACCTCAGTCCAAAAGTGGATGCTTTCGGAGATACGGAGTGTCAAAAGTTCAATTTGGTTTTAGTTTTGTATAAATTATTTCTGTATATTGTCACAATATTCGGGTAGGGAGGGTTTCGTGGGGTAAAAAAAATTAAATCTGCTCTAATTTTCATTGCAAAATGTAGAGGGCGCCACCTGCGGCATATTGTATCCATTTAAAACGTAATAACATTTTTGAGACACACTGTATTTAACTTTTAAATAAAAAATCTTATTCTCCGATGTTTTTTACCTAGAAAACGTATACTTGGTAGGAGTTGATTGGAGCAGCCGTTTATGAGTAATCTGGATATAAAAAATTCATTTCTGAGGGCAAAATATGGCGATCTAACTCAACTTACCTCAGCTCAAAAGTAGATGCACCATTGCATTGAATTGTCACAAGAATAACACCCACATTACAAAAGCAGTAACTAATGCTCAAAATGGCCTCCATTTTCGTGTGTACAAAGATTAATACGTCGTAAAAAATTAAACTGAACTCTCTGGAGCATTTCCTCATCATTTCTCAAAGTGTCAATTCCAGTTTGGATACGTCCCTTTAATTCATCTTCAGTATCTACTGGTCTAGAATACACAAGGGTTTTCAAAGCTCCCCATAAGAAGTGATCCATCGGCGTCATGTCAAGGGATCGAGCTGACCAATTTTCGGGGGGCATCATTGCCTCTACCTATCCATCTATTTGGATACTGTTCATTCAAATAATTACGTACGTTTAATGTAAAATTCGGAGGAGCACCGTCATGCATAAACCACATTCCTCTTCTATGTTCCAACGGTAGGGGATCTAACAAGTCTGGTAAATCGTTTTGAACAACTTCCAAATAATTTTCGCCATTTAGCCGAGGTGGTAAAATAACAGGACCAATTATGAATGTGTCTATAATTCCTGCCCACACATTAATTTTAAACTCATGCTGATAATGGGTTACTCTAGTCACATGAGGATTCTCTTCAACATAGACATGTTCATTGTGCAAATTAGTAATGCCACGCCTTGTAAAACTGGCTTTATCTGTGAATAAAATTTTGCGTGTAAAGTGCCTATCATGATTTCTGTGTTCTTGAATAAACCGGCACAAACCTAGGCGTGCTTCAAAATCATGGGGTAACAGATCATGTACCCGTTGAACATGAAATGGGTGCAGAAGTTGTTCTCTAGTCACTCTATTAACAGTATCTTTGCTTACCTTTAAGCCCAATCGTCTACTGCTGAGTTTTGGATTTTCCTCAATCCGATCTAAAATATCTTCCTCAACCTCCGGAGTCCTTACCGTACGTGCATGACCATAATTAATAGAAACAGGCGCAAACCTACCCGTTTCACGAAGACGTCTTTCAACTGCCGCAAAGGTTTTATGGTTTGGTGTGCGGCGATTCGGAAATCTTTCTCTGTATACTCGGCAAGATTGTAAACTATTTCCTTGGCAATATCCATAAACCAATAACATATCGGTCATTTCTTCGTTGGTATAATGTACGGCCATAATGAAAATAAATTTGCAAATATTTGGTAATTCACCGACACTTGCTGATTCTCTTTCACGAAATTTCAGTCTTTAACAATGTATGCTCTTTTTTTGATTCGATTTAACGTCAATTTTTAGTGACAGTTATTTTATTGAAACGCTTTCTCTTCAAATTGTGTCCAGTTGAAGCCACATACGGAATAATTTTTTTATATCCAGATTACTTATAAACTTATAAATTCTAGGTAAAAAACATTGGAGAATAATAATTTTTATTTAAAAGTTTAATACAGTGTGACTCAAAAAAGTTATTACGTTTTAAATTGATACAATATGCCGCAGGTGGCACCCTCTACATTTTGCAATGAAAATGAGAGCAGATTTAAATTTTTTACCCCACGAAATCCTCCCTACCCAAATATTGTGACAATATACCAATTATTACAGAAATTATTTATAAAAAATTAAAACCAAATTGAACTTTTAACACTCTGTATCTCCGGAAGCATCCACTTTTGGACTGAGGTAAGTTGGGTTAGATCGCCATAATTTGCCCTCAGAAATGTGTGGTAGCGTTTTTTCCGCAGCTTTTAGAGGCACCATGTACCGCTGTAGCACCTAGTTTACGAGAAATCCTTCTTATATATATATATATATTATACATATACGAGGGAGCGTTTTTATATTCGCGGAATGGGGGATAAGGGGTGGAAATAAAAAACCCAAATTATTTTTCTTTTTCAATATATTTACCTGCAAGACGGATACATTTTTCACATCTTTCAATTAATTTATTTATACCCTCATAAAAAAATGATTTCCCTTTATCTGCAAAATACGCCGAAACTGCCTCCTTGACTTCATCATCGGCAGTAAATTTTTTACCCCGCAGCTCTTTTTTCATTTTCGGAAACAGGTAATAATCACTCGGGGCCAGGTCTGGGCTGTAGGGTGGGTGATTCACAATTTCGAAGCCCACCTTATGCAGGGCAGCTAACGCAACGCGGCTCTTGTGGACGGGCGCGTTGTCGTGCAAAAGCAGAACACCTTTCGTCAATTTTAGCCCATCTTTTCTCTTTAATGGCTTCTTTTAGTCGCTCTAATATTGAAGCGTATTATTCTCCGGTTATAGAAACATCTTTATCTTTATAATTAATCAACAATATTCCTTCCGAGTCCCAAAATACCGTCGCCATGAGTTTCCCAGCTGATTGTGACACTTTAAATTTCTTGGGAGGTGCTGTGCCTTTTTTATGCCACTGCATGGAGTCTTGTTTGGACTCAGGTTCATAATGATGAACCCAAGTTTCGTCTCCAGTAACAATTCGACTCAATACACCATCCTTGTCTTCATTACAGAGATCCAAAAATGCACGCGAACACTCTACGCGCTGTTGTTTCTGCGGCGGCGTGAGCATTCTCGGCACCCATCTTGCGCTGACCTTAGACATGCCGAGATGATCGTGTAAGTTTTAAAAATTGTTGTATCGGATACTCCAATCATTTCTGCGGGTTGTTTCTTCTTTAGTCGAGCAACTTCGAGTACAATTTTTTCAACTTTTTGGATAAGTGCTGGCGTGGTCACCTCAATGCTCCTGCCCGGCTTCGGGTCGTCTTCAAGGGATTCCCTTCCTTGTTTAAATAAACTATGCCACTTGTACACCATGGCTTTTCCTGGACAAGAGTCGCCGTAAACCAATGACATCTCATTCATTATGGTCGCGACTGATTTTCCTTGCCTGGTAAGGAACTTTATAACGGCACGATATTCGATTTTTTCCATATTTCACTTTTCACTCCTGATTATGTTACTTGGTTGACGATAGCTCAAAGACTAACTGTCTAATAACAATGAAACTTCGTATTTCTACTAATTATGAGTCACTGCACAGGCCACGCCCCCAAATTCGCCTAATCACCCCCCTACAACCTGCACATTCCGCGAATATAAAAACGCTCCCTTGTAGTATGGGTAGTTTCTCGACCGAAAACTAGTTAGGGAGAAAGGAAATAAATCCAAAAATAGTTTGGGGAATGCGGCCTCCACATAAATGAAGTATTATTTAATATTTTGTGTTTCCTTCATTGTTTTCAATAACAATACGTAGCCGTTGTGGAATGCTGTTCACTAAGTATTTTAAGAGACCCTGTGGCAACAGCTCCCATTGGTTTCTGAGTTCATTTAAGAACGTTTCACGGTGTTTTTCTAGAAGTTTGTGGAGTTTTATCATTATGAATCGCCCAAAGATGTTCAAAAATGTTTAAGTCGGGTGACTAGAGCAGTCAGCAAGTTGAGCATCGGCAAAGTATTGCATAGCAAGCCTTTTATGCTTAGGGTCGTTATCTTACATGAAAATAAATTCTTCCAAGCCCATTCCATCAACGGAAGCTTGTAGATTTCCCTGTAGGATCGTTACGTAGGCTACCCCAGTCAACCTTCTTTAAATCGCGACTAAATTGCCTACTATAACGTTAGGATAAGTACCTCCACCATGTTTTACTGTCCACTGCAAGAACCGTTCTTGGAATCCGCAAGACAGTACATTAACAAACCAAACGACTTCTAGATAAACATTGTTTGTGGTGATGAAACCAAGTTTGAGATTTTAAACCTGAAAAAATGTAAAAAAGTCTGTCTGTATAGCTAGATGACTAAATGTATTTAGAATGAATAAGATCGATTATAACAATCTTAGAAGCGAGAATATATCGTCTAAGATAATCAATTTAACTTGATGGAGATCTGATACACAAATGTTCTCATTTTAAGTGGTTTTAAGATGTACATACCTAGATAGGATAGGTCACAACAAATACAATAAATTACGCAAGATTTGGAAATACAAGCTATTCTATAATTTTTATTACAACTAATTTAACAGGATATACATTATATAGGATTCTAATATAGTGTTAAATGAGTCAGCTTTTTTTAGCGTAGCTGTTAGAGTTCCAGTACCGATGTTCCAGTCCAGTAACTATTTGTTGACTGCTCCTAATCATCTCCATATTTAGGTAGCAGATCTCTTTCCGGCTTCTTTCTGCAGGGCATGCAACATTTTCTTATTAAATCATTAAATATAGGCCCAAACTCCTTTACATGACAGTCAATGATGCAGATGTTTAGGAAACCATTAGATCCAATTGTACTTAAACTCATACAAAGTATTCCTAATTTTATTCCATCACTAATTTCTGGAATTAGGACGATAATCCACCAAATGGTAAATAAGTAACTACTGGCAATGTATGTACCAGACATCAATATTCTCATGCGATACGATTTGTCTTTAAAGCCTTTGCAGCAGAAATAAATTAAGCGTACGATAAATATTAGTAAGGCTGCGGACGAATATGTTATGTAAACGCATGCTATCCACAATTCTTTTAAAATGTTGGTGCACACTAGTGACAGAATAACTGCCAGACACACGATGAAAAACAGCCAGGCACTTCGTATCATTCTACGGCAGAAATCTTTACTGTTAATAAATTTGTCGAACATGAAAAATATTGCCAAATTTAAGGTAAAAATTGAGACGATAGTAGATGTTGTTACGAAGGCCAAAGTTAACATTTCAGTTCTATACTTCTTAGGTGAGTATACCATATATAGGGACAATACTGGATGGAGTAAATTTGCAAAACTCCAATGGACAATAGTATAAAACGTATTATGCTTGTAGAATTGGCGTTTTTTGAAAGCTATTATCAAGTAGACATTTTTCTTGAGGAATAGTATCATAAACAATGTTATAAATAGCTGAAATGCTAATGGCAAAGGAGTATCTTCTTCATCATCACTTTCGATTCCATTACTACTATTGCGACCTTGATCAAAGTTGTTCCACTTATCATTGATGTACATATTTGATACTGCTAATCTGGAGGTATAATTTTTATAAGAGAGGTCATAAAATATTTTTTTTATAGGTGTACTTACCGAACGTTGTGTTCCTTAGCTGTTACTTGATGTTCTTGGGACGTCCACTAACTTCACAATTACAACCACAAGATACAATATTAAGAATTGAGTATCACGGCCGAATGGCTATTATTTGTGTAGAGATATCTGAATCTAATCTGGTTAATATGTAAATTAGAATTACATCTTTATCTGAAGATTTATTAGCTCATCACGTGAGGAACAATTTTAATACGAGGAGAATGATAATATGCTAGATCAATCTAGATTTAATTGTGAAAGAAAGGTTGCACATCAGATATAGAAGACAAATTGTTTGTGAAACCACAAGACATTTTCCTGCCATCTCTTCACATCAAACTTGGCCATATCAAAAACTTCGTCATAGCGTTTAATCGTGAAGTATTGGCAGGACATTCTTCAATAAGTTGTAGCTCCACTCACACAAACGAGGATAGAACTCTGTGTAAAATCTCGGAAGCTCTTAGGATCATCAAGAGAAAGAAATCGAATGTTTCAAGTTCTTATATTGGATTTAGTGGATTTTGAAAATTTATCTATTGACTGGAAAGAAAAAAATTATATTAATATTTTCTTTTATTAATTATTATTGCTGTAAATAACAAATATATCGACTAACATTATTTTATATTACTAAAAAATATTTTAGCAACAAATATACTTGTATTTTCAATTCAAAAAGTGCAGCTGTCTTTGATTACCAGGTTCCCTAGCGACTTCTTCATTATTTGATGGCCGTTCATTATCTTCATGTGTAGGTGGAGCTTCACTTTCCTGCCTCTTTCGGCAAGGTAGTAAACATCGCGTTATTAAATGGCTGAATATAGGACGAAACCGCATTTCAAACCTGTACACTAAGAAGACGTTTATGAAACCATCGCATACTATCATAAATAGACTCAAAACTAATATTGCTAATTCTAAATCACTGTCGATTATGTTGGTAATCCATGAAATGGTAAATAAGAAACTGCTGACGACAAACACGCCAGACATTAATACTCTAAGGCGAAAAGTTTCTTCTTCAGAGCCTTTCCTGCAGAAATAAACTAAGCGGACGATAAATATTAGTAAGGCTATTGACGAATATGCTATGTAAACGTATGCTATCCAGGATTCCATTAAGATGTTGGTGCACACTAATGACAGAACAATTGCTAGGCATACGATGAAAATCAGCCAAGTGGTTCGTATCATTCTACGGCAGAAGTCCTTACTGTTAATAAATTTGTCGAAGACAAAACATACTGCTATATTTAAAGCAAAAGCTGATACGATACTATGTGCTGCTAAGAAGGCTAGAGTCATCGTTTCATTCCTATATGTCTTAGGTACAAACGACATATATATAGGTAAGATTGAGTGGAAGATATTGGCAATACTCCAATGGACAATACTATAATACATATTGAGTTCGTAGAATTCGCGTTTCCTGAAAGCTATGATCAAGTAGATATTTTGCTTGATCAATACTATTCCAAAAAGTGCGAACAGTATGTAGACTATTACTGGAAACCATACATCTTCTTCATCGTCGTTTTCATTTCCAGTATTGTTGCGAATCCCTTCACCAATACTGTTCCACTTATCATTGATATACATATTTGATACTGTTAATCTGGAAATATATTTTATATAAGAGAGGTAATAAAATATTTTTTTATAGGTGTATTTACCAAACGTTGTGTCTTTCAGTTGTTACTTGATGTTCTTCGGACGTTCACTAACCTCGTAGGTACAAGCACAAGATAAATATGTATCGCGGACGAATGACTATTGTTTGTGCAAAAATATCTGAATCTAATCTGCTTAATATCTCAATTGTAATTAAGTTTTAATCTAAACGTGTATTAGCTTATTGTCCAGACATTATCTATTTAAAATATCTTTAAGCGAATGATATTTTGGATTAATCTTAACTGTTGCAACTCTTATTTTCTGTTATAATGTATCAATGAATCTATATAATAGGGTCTCCAAGTTTTTATTTATATTGTGTTCTACAGTTGTACATAATATTATGTTTTAAATGGGACACGTTGTAAAATATGTTATTTATAGCTACATAGAAACAATAGCTACAATAAAATGACGTGAGAAAGTCGTGCTGATTGATTGGTTTTATGGTTATATAAATGCTATTCATACTAGCAAGTTCAAGTGTGTTGTCATCAGATTCATCAACATCAGGTCCTCCTTTACCATGGCCGCCAACTAGATTATTGATCAGAAGGGCACAGCAGATACTGAAAGTTCAGATTTTAGCACAAATCCACAGGTCAAAACTAGTCCAAAGTCCAAGAAATTCGCGACTCACCTCAAAGAGTTTCTGGAGGAGATGTGGTGGCATATGATTTATATTGCCCCATAAGAAGGAAGATCTCGAGAGCCGTCAATATACAGGGTCCGGCAACAAACCGGGGACGGAAGATTACACCCTTATTTGAAAGTTTGTCAAATATTTAGTCGTCGGATATTCTTCCGCACAATCAAGTGCACGTTTTAAAAATATTTTGTTTTATACAGGGTGTTCCAGATTGAAATGCCAGACTAAAGTTGCATTTTTTTTAAATGGAACACCCTGTATATTAATAGAGAAAATGATCCGCGCTTGAAAGCTGGTTACAACGATATAATGTTATATAGGTCTAAAGTTGATAGTTTCTGTGTAAACAATGATTTTACTTGGTAAATTGATACATTTCAGTAGGCTATTCTGCATAGGGAAAAACAAAAGATTCGAAACCAACAGAGTAGAATATTTTTTTACTAGTATGGACTGTCGTTACTATGTGAAATAAATTCTGCAACTGATCGCTTTATACAGGGTGTTCACAATTTTGAAAAATCGAAGAAATCTCGAAAGTTTTAAATGGAACACCCTGTATATTTTTTGCTCATTGGAAACCCCTTTTACTACGTTTTCTATTGATACCTCATTTGATGGACCTAGGATGGATCATTTTCTAATTATTTCTTTTTAAAATTGAATTAATGAGAAATGCTTGTATTTTTAGAAGTTAATTTGCATTTCAAACCTACTGTAACATCGGATATTCGACAAATAATCCATAAATGGTCTATAACAAGAAGAAACTCCATTTAATATGAGAAACAATTGATTAGTGTAATCTTGCGTCCCCGCTTCGTTGCCGCACGCTGTATATACCTCATTCAATATAAACCGTTAACTAATTTTTTTTTTTTTTTTTATTGAGTTGCAGTGACCATTTTACTGGTCTGGCTATCACTGCAAACTTGTATTTTTTAGTGTAGTTGTTTTAAATGGCTTTGTGACAGCATCATATCGCCTTTTATGATTGAATTTTGCTCCCAACAGTGGCAGTCGATCCGGGATTAAACTCTCTGAAAAAATGTCACTGTCCCTTTGAACCCCGGCACCTATTTCTCTCAAACAATAGTCATTTGCGGCCATCGACCCGTTTTGAAGTGACCATTTTAAGCAAACTTATTTTTTAATCATTATATGCGAGATTGATTTTTCAGTAGTGTCAGACAGAAATTACTGTTTTTATTTTAATAATAGATTTGGTATGTTTATGTTTTAAACAATTAAATCATCGAGATATACAAAACAGAAATCGTAGTTTAAACCTGACATATCAATTTCTTATTTAAACTGCTGCCTTTACACTATTTTGATGCTTTCAATGAATAAGTGGCGCCATCAAGTGTCAAAATGTAGTGACATTTGTCATTTTTTTATTATTTATACAGGTTATTATTTATAATGGTCATTATTCGTACTGGTTATTATTTATACTGGTCATTTTTCATACTGGTTATTAGTTATACAGTAGACTCCCTATAGTCCGTACTCTGATGGTTCAGACGCATTATGGATGTGGTTCATGCAGGAACGTAGAAGAGAGACTTCTTAAATGGGCTGATTTTAAAAGAAAAGGCCATATTTCTTCATTCGAAACTTGGAAATAAAGGAAACTTCTTGGCAAGCGATGGGTGGCTAACAAGATGGAAAAACCGCCATGGAGTACACTTCCTTGGAGTGTGTGGGGAGAAGTTCTCAGCAGACCAACCGGCAGCTAGTGATTTTTCTGAAAAATTTAAGCGTATTATTGATCGTGGAAAACTAACCCCAGAACAAGTGTGACAGGTGCTCAACTATAAACTTTTGCCCAAAAAAACCTTTGCCACTTTTCAAGAAAAGTCTGCATCGGGCTTTAAAGTTAATAAAGAAAGGATCACTATCGCTTTATGATCAAACGCATCTGGGACACACAAGATGCCTCTATTCGTGATTGGGAAGTCTGCCAAACCCAGAGCGTTTAAAAACATGAACTGTTATAGCCTTCCAGTGTATTACAGGTCACAAAAATCTGCGTGGATGGAGTGTGCTATTTGTTTAAGGAGTGGTTTGTGATCAAATTTGTTCCGAGTCTAAAAGAACAAAGTGTCATTGAATGTTTTAAGTGGAAATATCGATGGGCGCTCCTCTCAGAAATTTTGATAAAATGGATAGTGATTACAGTGCAGGTCTCATCCTCTTTTTTAAGATATGTCTAAGCGTAATGGAAATTCATATAACTGGTTCCATAGAAAAGGATTCAATAACTCAAATTCTCAATTGCTTTCAAAAAATGTACCTATGCAATTTTCAAGTGAAAAATACAAATGATTACGATGTTTTCAATTTATATTTTTCACAAGATGTCGATGATCACGAAAAAATTATTAAAAACATCGATACATTCCAGAATTTTAGACAAGATAATTTGGCATTATTTCCGATAACAAAGATAGAAGAAAAAAATCATTTTTCTGTTGATCTTGGGGTTCTTTTGAATGATTAAGATTTTGTAACTAATTGGGAAGATTTTAGAACACATATTTTTGAAAATGCAGAAACTTCTTTAAAATGCATGGCATTAGCTATAATCAAATAAAATTACCTATGAAGATTCATAAAATAGAACAAGAAGTAGAAGTCCATGTAATTAAGAATGATAATTTTTCATATGATGTATTATTAGGATTAGATGCTATTCAGAAATTTCGTTTAATACAAGATGATAACCTAGATATTCTTCAACGAGTTAATGATAATAATATAGAAAAAGTAAGAAATTTTAATAAAGAAAATATTGTCCAATTGAATTACAATGAAGAAGAAACATCTGCAACATCATCAAAGTGATAAACAAATATGATATTGGGCAGATAGAACATCCAGAAGCACATATTAAACTGATGGAAAATATATATATGTATATCAAAAAAACCTTATAGATGCTCGATTCCAGATGAACAAGAAATAGAGAGCCAAATAACAAAGTTACTTGAGACAGGTCTGATAGAGGAATCAGAATATCCTTTTGCTGCACCAGTAACGTTCACGGTTGTACATTGATTTTCGTGAGCTGAACAAAATTTTAATACCAGAATTACAACCGTTTCCACGGATTGAAGATATCATAGTAAAAACACGAAATTATAAATGGTATTCGGTTTTTGATATCAATTCCGCTTTCTCGTCTATACCAATAAGATCGAAAGATCGTCATAAGACTGCTTTTGTTACACAGACTGGTCATTCTCAATGGAAGAGGCTACCGTGTGGTTTGAAAATTTCACCAGCAATTTTTCAACGAGCTCTAGCTTCCGCAATTCGACGTAATGGACTCCAAGATTTTTGCATAAATTATATTGATGACATCTTGGTATTTTCTACGAGCTTTGAAGAGCACTTATGTCACATAAATAAACTATTACAGGCAATTAAATTAGAAGGATTCCGGTTAAAATTATCAAAATGCAATTTTGCACAGTTCTCAGTAAATTATTTTGGACATGTACTGGGATATAATTCGGCCAGACCACATCATGATAATTTAAAATCGATAAAAGATTTTCAAAAACCACAAAACAAGAAAAATGTTCGTCAATTCTTAGGGAAAATAAATTTTTATCATAAATATATTCCAGATTATACGAGAATACTTGCACCAATTCACAACCTCCTTCAATGGAATAAAATAATACTTATGCTAGAGAGTAATTTTGTCAATTTTCTATCAAAAAAAAGCGACATTGCTTTTTACAGATGCGAGTAACCTTGGTGTTGGAGCAGTGTTAAAACAGATCCAAGATAATGGTGAATTATATCCAGTGGCGTACTTCTCGAAGAAATTTAACCCAACGCAAGCAAAGAAAAAAGCAATTTATGTGGAGTGTATTGCAATAAAAGAAGCAATATGTTATTGGCAACACTGGCTATTAGGCCACAAGTTCCAAGTAGTTTCAGATCATAGACTTTTAGAAAATTTGAAAGTGAAGGCTAGGACTGATGAGGACCTGGGGAATTTGGTGTATTATCTGTCTCAATATGATTGGTCACAATAGAAGACTTAAAGCGGGATCAAGAAAACAATTTGAATGAACTTTCAATTGACAAGCAAACATATAAAAAAGGTGATTTATTTTATAAGAAGCTACGAAACAGAGAACGTATCTTTATATCCAAAGATTTTGGTTTAAAATTAATAAAAGAAATACATTACCATTATGGTCACATTTTATTACTTTAGACATATGGACTCGCTTATAAGGAAATTCTGTAACCAATGTGATACTTGTATAAGGAACAAATCCAGAAGATGCCGAGACATTGGTCATTTATCACAATTAGGTCCAGCAAAGGAATCATTTGAGATTATGTCATTAGTGGTTTTGCAGGAAATCGATCGCCTAAACATTATCTTCATCTTTTGGCAGACCACTTTACTCGGTTTGCATACACTTTTCCACCCAAAGGCCAACAAGCTACATACCTAACTACATTTTTACGACCTATTTTTGATAAGAATAATGTAAAAAATCTGCTTGCAGATCAGTATATCTGTAGTATAGCTGTCTACCATCCACTGCACGCCGGGTACTTGTGGCGACACCGTACTCGGATAGAAACCGCACCTAAACAAAAGTGCGTGAAAGAGGAAATAATAATAATAATAATAATTCATGCCTTAGCATCCCCCAACAGCTTGCGCCAATTACAGGGGGCATCGGCTGGCCATGAGTTATTATTACGCCTGCGGCTGTAGACCGACTTAAGATGGACTTTATGGACGGTGTGTGGGACTCCAGTACCGTATACCCACTAAGACCTCCTGCATCTATAGCCTCGAGCGCACCCAGGACCGTCTGAGAGACATAACTTCAGGTGCGACCGGTGGGCTATCACTCTTCACAAGACCTATCCGTTTGCTGTCTTTTTCTCTCGTCGGCTTCCTTCCGTTTCATAATCTCGGAAATCAACTTGTGCATGGTTTTCCATTTTGCTGCGTCTTCCATCATTTTTACCATAAGTGTATCTACCGTAAACATCTCTCCCACTTCAGCATATGCAGCGTCTCGCACTTCCTTCCATCTCAGGTACTGGAAAATGGTATGCTCCACCGTATCGACCATCCCGCAGAACATACAGGCATCACTCACGTCGTTTTTAAATCTTAGGGCATATGACCTAAAGACTCCATGACCGGTTAAGACTTGCGTCAGATAATAGTCTAAACGTTTGTGGCCACAATTAATCCATGCTTTAATATCGCCTATCAATCGTCTTGTCCATTGACCAACGACGATTTCGCTGTCCCATCTTTCCTGCCACGTCTTCATAGTGATATTTCTCGCTTGCTTTTTCATTATAATAAGATCGCTGCTTCTGTGTTCGTACAAAAAGATTCTTTCACGGATTTGGGGATCAATAACCATTCCTGTGATTACATGCAAGGCCACAGCCGATACTGTCCTGTATGCTGATGCAACGCGTAGTAGCATATTCCTTTGCAGTCGCTGCAATTGCCGGTTATATTTCTTAATTTTAATAATCTTCCCCCACACCGGTGCTCCATATAATATCATGTTGTTCATTACACTGCACAGCATGGTGCGCTTTAAACTATTCGGACCCCCTATATTGGGCATAATCCTAGTCAGCCTGGCAAGCATCACTGCTGTTTTGGTGATGATTGCTCTCACATGCTGTCCAAATTTCATTTTTTCGTCTACAGTGATGCCCAAGTATACTACGGATCTTTTTGGTAAAACTTCCACTCCGTCTCGCTGGAAAGCAACATGCTCTCTCCTTCGTTTGCCTTTTATTATCACCGCCTCTGTTTTCTCGGGTGCAAGAGTCATCTCGTGTTTTCTGGCCCATTCACTAATTTGTGCAAGACAGATGTTCGTGTTTTCCATTAGCATTTCCTCGTTATTCGCACCTACCACCAGGGCTAACTCATCGGCATAGGCAATGGTGACTGCATTTGTGGTGAGCTCTAAGGAGAGATATAAAATGTTTCACAATGTCGGACCAAGTACGGAACCCTGCGGGACTCCCATGTTCGTCTCCAGCATTTCTTTTTTATCTAACATTATCTTTCTGCCTGTTAGATAGTTCGTTGTAAAATTTATAAGATATTCTGGAATCTTCCTCTCTTGTAGCTTTTGCACTATTAAATTATGTCTAGATAAATTAAAGGCATTTCTTATGTCTACTGTAATAAGAGCACACCATCCAGTATTAAACTCATTTGCAGTTTCCATTACCGTTTGCACCGCGTCAACAGTAGATTTTCCTTTGCGGAAACCATATTGACGCATGTGCAGGCTTCCTCTTTCCTCCAATTCCGCCTGTAGCCTGTTTCTTACCAGAGCCTCTAACAGTTTTCCCAATGTGTTTAGTAGGCAAATGGGCCTAAATGAGCTCGAAATTTCCGGGGATTTACCACTTTTTAATATCAACACTACCTTCGCAACTTTCCAGCTATCCGGGAACTCTTGCTTTCTAAGCAGCAGTCCCAGCAGGAACTCTGGCGCCTAGCAAGCAACTTCCTTGATGACTTCCGGCGGCACCTTATCCGGCCCTGGTGCCCTACCAGGCTTCACTGTATCTATTGCACTTCGCAGCTCCTCGAGCGTGAAAGGTATTATATCCTCTTTAGTATTTGCCACGCACAACTCATCGGGTATAATTGGGAAGAGATCTTTCAGTATTTGTGCTTTCCTATCCGAGCTAAGATTATAAGGAGTCAAGAACTTGAAATTTTTGGCAACGATCTTATATGCTTCTCCCCAGATATTATTATCCAGTTCCTGACACAAGTCTTTCCAGCATTTCCTTTTTGCCTCTCTAATGGTCCTAACCATTATATCGGTATTAATTCAAAAGAATTTAAAACTTTTCTACGTTGCTATGGCATAACGTTGATTTTCACAGCGGTAGATTGCCCATTTTCAAATGGTCTGAATAAACGTTTAAATCAGACTCTAGTAAATCGTATCCCCTGTAACATTAGTGAACATCCACAACGTCCTTGGTCCAAGCTTGCTGTAAAATATACAAACGAATACAACCGTACTATTCGCAGTGTGACTAAGTTCTCTCCATTATATTTACTTACAGAGCAATCATCAATAATACCTCCAACTCTCAGACAAGCACAAGATTTAGAAAAAAATAGAATACAAGCTTTCGAAAATTCTCAAAGTTATCGTAATTTAAATAAATCCAGAATTGATCAGAAGAAAAAAGAACATGTTTTTCAAGTTGGGGACTTGGTTTATGTAGAAATGAGTAGTCGTCTGAACCGAAACAAATTAGATCCTATAAGGTCAGGACTATTTGAAATATTACGAAGAGTGTATTCAACAATTTATGAAGTGAGTAGTAATCGTCGCTGATCACAGGCTAATTTTGTACACAGTAGCAAACTGCTGCCTTTTTAGAACCACAAGACATTTTGCTAGATTTATTTAATTTTATTATTATAATAGAAAATCGATTTTCTTTTAAGGTAAGATTTGTATTGTCTGTTATAATTTTGTATAATTTGTTCTATTATGTCATATTAATAAATAAAATTTTTTTTTAAGGAGCAAATCGGTCCATAGTTAATTCAACGTGAAAGATAAGGTTTTTACTTATTATATACATTTATTGTCTTTATAAAAGGTGCATCCGATCATACACGACTCTTAGAGACAAGTACTACAATTCATACACGTCGAAGATAAATGATCTTAAGTATATTATATTGGTTGAAAAACGAAATTGAAGCATTGAAAAAAGTTGTATCCTGGCAAAATCATCTCAAAATTGTAACATCGCGACGAATTAAAAGTAGATTTATGTATTTAACGTCAATATACTGAAGGTTTGAACGAGAAAACCCGAAATTAACTGAACATCGAAGAATCTATTTAGCTGCGGTTAGGTCATCGATAAAACGAAGAAAGAATGTCAATAAAAGGAGATTTTCAAGCTTTTTGGCACACACACACATGTAATACACATCTATGCATACATTATATTTATTCCTTAATTCTAATATTTTAATTTATGCTATGTTTACGTACATGCGTTTATATAATGCAATGTTATTGTAAGAGCGACAAATTACGGTTACACTCCTTAAGTAGTAAGCCGGCCTTGCGACTTTTTGGAATAAAATATTGAGCGCAAGGTATTTCTCTGTCTAGTCGTGTCCGGATAGCTTTGAAGGTCACTGTACATGACATTTAGTACTTATTATGCACCAAAAATTCTCTTAAGAAAAAGTGGTTGAACTCGTTACGGGAGTTAAACTACTGACTACGAATCTCTTCGGTTGGGAATAAGATTCATGCTAGCTCACGCTAATCAGGTAAAATAAAACAATATTAACATAAACAATATTATTTACAAATTAATATTTTACATTGCAAAATATTTATTTATAATCGAAACAATTATAATTAAGTATTCTCAAATCTAACACAGATTTGATAGTAAATCACTTACATATTTTTATAAGCATTTCAATCAGATCATTGCTTAATCTATTTTCATTAGTTTGAGTTGACATACGATAAGATATAATTGCGTTTAAGCAGTAGATTCGTTTGTATCCCTATTACTTCGGTTATCTCCTACATTATTCCCAATTTGATCTAGTCTTTCATGCATTACATTAACCTCATCGTAATATGGTGACAATACGCGTTTATTTTCAGAGTTAGATGGCGCTTCAACGACTTCCATCTCTGCAACTGTAGTAGTCTCTTTCGTTCCGAAGCACTTGCAACATTTTAGTTTTAAATCTTTGACTATAGTATTGAAACGTTCTTCGTAAATATATAACAAGATTGAGTTGACGTAACCATTGATTAATACTATACTTATAGATATAGATAATAAAGTGGATACGTGGATTTCTAAAATTACCTCCATAATCAACCATATTGCAAATATGTAACTGCTGAAGATGAATATCCCTGCCATCCATGCTCTAAGGTGGTAATTCTCTTCTTCAGATCCTTCACACCAGAAACGAATTAATCGCGATATGAACACTATCATGGCAATAGTTGCAACTATTATGTAACCAAGTGCTACATTCCATGCCTCAATGATGTTGGTAAACACTAACACTAGAATAATTGCGATCTGCAAGATTAAAATGATCCAATTGTTTCGAATTGATTTGAAGCAAAAATTCTTGCTCGTCATGAATTTGTCGAAAATCATACACGCAGAAATATTTAGAGGGATACCAGATATGCTGCAATGTACTGCTAAAAATGCGGTAGTTAATTTGTGTCCAGTGTAATCCGCAGAAACGTATTGAACGTACATGGCGAATATTATATGGAGCAAATTGGCGAAACTCCAATGGACGATGATGTAGCATAAATGTTGTTTGTAGAATTGTCGTTTAATGAATGTTACTATCAAGAAAACGTTAGGTATAATGTATGCTGTTATAAAAAATGTGTGGATTATAGATATTAAGATAAAAAGCCATAATGGTAGATCTTGATTGCTGTCCCCTTCTTTGCTACTGCTACTATTGTAACTTCCTCCACTATTATCGCTTAAATCCATGTTTAAAATTATTAACCTGAAAATGTATCCTATATTAGTAATGAGATAAATTAAATATGTAGATATCTTTACCTGACGTTGCAATTTTAATCCTATAGCGTTTTTAGTATATCTATTACCTCCACAGCAGAAACACGACTTAGGAGATCAGGACGTGTAAATCACTTTTAAGCATCATTTATTTATTTAAAAATATGCCTATCTAATCATGACTAATTCTCAAAATAGGAATTACATTTTTACGAAGAAAGTGCTACTAAACAAACCAATGTTATCTAATCCAAATATTGCGGTGAAAACAACGTAAGTTTGAAAAGGATCATGATAATAAAATGATATATATTTATATATAGACAATTTTTGAGTTATGCGGACAATCTATCACAAAATTCGTCGAATTCAAATGAAACACTTTTAGAGAGCACCGTCATTTAGGTTGTTAACAGTTTGAATTTGATCAACCTTATTATCTATCGAGAAAATCAGCAGTGACTCAAGCAATGTATCGAACGAGAATCTTAACTGAGGTGGAACAAGATTATCCGCGCAAGGACCAATGCCGCTTCGTCTAGAGATCATACAGAAAAATCTACTTAAACAATTAAAGATTAGAGTTCAAGTACAGGATCTAGTACAGTGACAACAAATTAATGTAAAAATCTCGACAATTTTTTTTTGTTTCTGAATATCAACCCAATACAGTATCATTTTTTTTTAATGTGTGGTGGGTGCTTAGTTGCAGTGACTCCGTAAGCTGTATCGCTTGTCTGGCTATCACTGCAACTCTCGAGGTGTAGTTTGTGTGTGTAAGTTGTGTTCAATGGCTTTGTGACAGCACCATATCGCCTTTTATGATGCCGCGCTGTTAATCACTTTGCTCCCAACAGTGAATGGCAAGTCGATCCGGGATTAAACTCTCTGAAAATATGTCATCGTCCCTCCAGAGAATTGAACCCCTGCACCTATCGTCCTCCCACAACGATAGTCAGCCGCCTAACCACTGCAACCATCAATATAATATTAGCAATCTTGGCAGTCATAATTGTCAAATCTTAAAGAATGGTGTTTTTATAACTCGATTGTTATCAAAAACGCTTTGACAGTTACATCTCTTAAAAGCGTAACCGAAAACGGAAGCATTTCAGCTGTTTCACCTAAAAAAATTGTCAGAAAATAAGTGGTTTATAAATTGACAGTCTTCAACGCGTGTAAATATTAAAACTGTCAAAAATGAGTTGATTTTACAATTTTTCCTCTTTTATAAATTGACAGCTATCCGAGATGTTTTAATAGCTACAATCTTTAAAACAGTTTAAAGTCATAATAACGTGCCATCGAAAAAAAACATAATTGGTGTAGGCTATGTAAATGCTTTTGATCGTTGCTTTAGCCACTACCACATAATGACATGTATTATTTGACATTTTATTGTAACCAAAGCATTCCAAAGTTTATAACCTCAAATTAAATGTCAAGGAATAAATGTCATTATGTGAAAGTGGCTAAAGTACCAATCCATTCACATAGCCTACTCTAATTATGATTTTTTTCGATGTGTCTATAGTAAGTCATAAATATCGTTGCGGTTGTCAAATCTGAAATAAAATTGTCTTTGTAATTTGGCAGCTGTCAAAATTGTTTTAAAGAAATACATCGCCTCAAGGACAATTGAAGTATGTCACACCTGTTGGAATAGTAACCAAATAAATGCTTTATAGTTTGATAAGTGGTTTTAAAGATGCTCTCTTTCTCTTGTTTGCTTGACAGCTGTCAGCAAGGTTTTGACAGTTGCACTCATGAAAATCGCCCAAAAACTACACTGTTTAAATATTGAATCAATAAAAGCTAATTTATTTTATAATTTTACAGCTGTCAGAAGTATTTTACCCGTTATAAACGTCAAATATGAGAAAAATGCTGGTTTCGTAAAGTGACAGTTGTTATCAAGATTTCGAGAGTTGCTTCCATAAAGATCGCCTAAAGACAAGGAGTTTAACAGTAAAAAATAACAGATTTTACAATTTTACAGATGTGACTTTTGTAATATTATAGCTGAAATGTTTTAGCCGTTACACCTGTCAAAATAGTAACAAAAATAAATGTTTCATAGTTGGACAGCTTTCAAGGAAACTGTAACGAATGTTTACATAGAAACGGTGTCAAAAATACTTTGGCAGTTATAAATGTCAATTCTGAACTAAATGCTATCACAAGCATTAAAGCAATAGAACTATTTCGAGTGTTATTCCCGTTAAAATAGCAAGTTTTGAAATAATTCGTAACGTGTTTAAAGGTTTAAACCAAACGAAAACTGCTTTTAAAATTCGAAGAGGTCATAAATACTTTAGCGGCTCTCAAACATCTCTTTAAAACCATGGATCTGAAAAAAAAATCTCTACATTTTGACAGCTGTCAAAAATGTTTTAACCGTTACATCCCTTAGGAACGTTAAGGCCAATTGTACACGTTGTCAAAATAGTAATAAAATGTTTATACTTTGACAGCTGTCAAATAAATTCTAATGCGCGCTTACTGTAAAAATTGACTGGTTTTATAATTTCATAGCTGTCAGAAGTATTTTGGCTGTTATAAACGTCAAATTTGAGAAAAATGTTGCTTTCATAAAGTGACAGTTGATATCTAGATTTTGACAGTTGTTTCCATAAAGATCGCCCAAAGACAAGGCCTTTAACAGTAAAAAATAACAGATTTTACAATTTTACAGTTGTGACTTTTGTAATCCTATATAGCTGTCTGAAATGTTTTAGCCGATACACTTGTCGAAATAGTAACAAAAATAAATGTTTCATAGTTGGACAGCTTTCAACAAAACTGTAACGATTGTTTAGGTAGAAACGGTGTCAAAAATACTTTGGCTGTTATAAACGTCAATTCTGAAATAAATGCTGTCACAAGCATTAAAGCAATAGAACTATTTCGAGTGTTATTCCCGTTAAAATAGCAAGTTTTGAGATAATTGGTAACGTGTTTAAAGGTTTAAACTAAAAGAAAACTGCTTTAAAATTCGAAGATGTCATAAATACTTTAGCGGCTCTCAAACATCTCTTTAAAACCATGGATCTGAAGAAAAAATCTTTATATTTTGACGGCTGTCAAAAATGTTTTAACCGTTACATCTCTTAGACACGTTAAGGGCAATTGTACACGCTGTCAAAATAGTAATAAAATGTTTATACTTTGACAACTGCCAAATAAATTCTAATGCGCGCTTATTGTAATACTATAAAAATTGACGGGTTTTATAATTTCACATCTGTCAGAAGTATTTTGCCCGTTATAAACGTCAAATATGAGAAAAATTCTGCTTTTATAAAGTGACAGTTGTTATCTAGATTTTGACAGTTGTTTCCATAAAGATCGCCCGAAGACAACGCGTTCAAATGCTGGAATCGTAAAAAATAATAGATATTAGAACGTTACAGATGTGATTTCTATAATCCTATAGCTGTATCAAATGTTTTAGCGGTGACACCTGTCAAAATAGTAAAAAAAAAATTAGTGGTTTTTGATAAAATTTACATAGAGTAACGCTTGGAAGTATTGTAATATCGCTTCACCGCTTGCCAATGGGCTGTTCCATGATTAGAATTGAAACGGCTTACGTCGTTTACGGCATAGGCTATGTCCGGTTTTGTGCCGTGTGCCAAGTATAATAGGCTACCTACAGCTTCCTGATATGGAACATTAACAATTGTTTCATCTTTGCACATGCTAACGGATAACCTTTCCAAACTTATCCAATATTTCCTTAATATATTTTGATTGATCTAGTGAGATCGCATTGATCTCTTCATCATATGTAATATTCAGACCAATGCAGTGTTTTGCTTTACCCATGTCCTTCATAAGAAAAGCTTCACTCAGAGCCTTTTTTAAATTGTCACGGTTGTTGATGTCTTTCCAAAAGATCATCAACATAAATAGCTGTGGTAATTTTCGCTTTCCTTTCAATTTTTCGATGCTTATCGAACTCTCTGACGCCATTTCTTTTCTACTTACTGTTCACAAGTGACAAACTGTAATACTCTTTTTATGATTTCACAACTAATGACGAAATCTTACCCTTTACGCAGGTATGCCTCTAACTCTGGGCCCATAACCTGATAAAATTTACATAGAGTAACGCTTGGAAGTATTGTAATATCGTTTAATTATCAGGGGGGTTATTCTCGAAACAGTGGAAAAATAGCACTCCCAGGGAGTAACTTTCACCGCTCACTCCTCGATACTACTCGTTACGAAAAAGTGAGAAAGTCAACTCCAGAATAGGAACTATTGAAATTGTAGGAATTTTTTGACAATTCTCTTGAAATTTCCATTCCTTTAGATTCGAGAATAACCCCCCAGATATCAAAATTACAGTTATTACATTTGACAGATCAACAACATATGTATATTCTATTTTTTTATTCACCGACTACTAAGTCGAGAGAGAACCATTTAAAACTAACAGTTTTACAATTTTACAGCTGTCAGAAATACTTATAAACGTCAAATCTGAAAAAAAATGCTGTTTTTATAATTTGACAGCTGTCAATAAGGTATGGATAGTTATATCTATTAAAGCTGCCCCAAGGCTTTCATGTGTCACAATGGTTTACAATATACAGCTGTCCGGCTTACTTTGGCCGCTACAAACGTTAAATCTGAGGAAAATATAGTTTTTATAAATTGACAGTTGTCAACGAGGTGTTGTGTGACAGCCTTTAAATAAATTGTAACTAGTATTAATGTTGAAACTGTTAGTAATAATTGGTTTTACAATTTTACAGCTGTCAGAAATACTTATAAACGTCAAATCTGAAAAAAAATGCTGTTTTTATAATTTGACAGCTGTCAATAAGGTATTGATAGTTATATCTATTAAAGCTGCCCCAAGGCTTTCATGTGTCACAATGGTTTCCAATATACAGCTGTCCGGCTTACTTTGGCCGCTACAAACGTTAAATCTGAGGAAAATATAGTTTTTATAAATTGACAGCTGTCAACAAGGTGTTGTGTGACAACCTTTAAATAAATTGTAACTAGTATTAATGTTGAAACTGTTAGTAATAATTGGTTTTACAATTTTACACTTACCAGAAGTAGTTTGGCCGTTATAAACGTAAAATGTAGGAGAAATGCTGCTTTTGTACATTGACAGCTGTCACTAAGGGTTTAATAGTTACGCTTGCAAGGGCCGCCCAAAGATAACAGCGTTTAAATATCGAAATAGTAAAAATAACGGATTTGACAAGTTAATATGTCACTTTTATATGCAAATTATAAATGTTATAGTTGTGAGAACGATTTTGAAGATTATTTTTGATTTAATAATTTTTGTTTGGCGACAGAAATAGAATACACATTTTTTTTTCCGACAGCAATAACTATCCGCTAATAATTTATAAAATAAGCACTTTTGTAGCGATCAGAAAACTTTTCTAAACTGTGATAAACGTGCTGCAGTGTATGGGACGTATTTTGATAAGGACAGACCTCAGTTTAATCGCATAAATTAAGGTGGGAAGGGTATAGGGTGGGGGACCGGCAATACGGTTCCATGTTTACATCGATTTTATCTACTGTATTAGTGTTTACATCTCTTTTATATACATACATATTAATAATAATAAAACTGATGTCTAAATGAGGAAACTGCGTTTCTATTGTTTATTGTTTATTTATCCAGTTTATCTTTGTTAGGAATCTCTCCAAACAGATTTTATTTTGTATTAAGGGTTTATTGAAATTTAATTTTTTAATTTTACATGTTTATGGCAAAAATTAAAATAATAAAACGTTTTAGATTACAGACATAATACGCACAATTTCAATTTTGAGTACTTAATAGGAAATTGGAAATTAGAGAAAAAACTATACATGATAAAATCTAATCTTACCTCTCAATGAAGTTATTAAATATTATAATAAAAGTTAGCTATTGTAACTAAATTTTAATGTAGTGATATGACGCTGATAAGGAGCTTAATCAGTTCATTTAGAAAAAAAAAATAAAAATAAACAACTAGTGGATTTTAACGAAATTAAACTGTATTGTTTTGCCATTATTGCAGGTATTAATACATAGATGTAAAAATATTTTATAATAGTAACACTTAAACGTACTTTGAATAACCATTTAAGCTGTGGATGTATCTTTATCCTCATGTCCTCGATTACCTTGAGGAGGTCGTCCATATTGATCTATTTCCTCGTAAATCGGAGCTTCGTAAACAGGAGCACTTTCTCGCACAGGAGCTTCAGCATTCTGGTACACATTCTTATAAACGGCAGCTACTTTAGCAGCTTCCTCGTAATTCGGCGGTGCTTCATATTCATCATCATATTTAGGTGGGAGATCGTTTGCTTCTACATCCGGCTGTACAACTGTTGCGGGGCTATCTCTCTTGCTGAAACGCGTTCTGCATCTCTGAGCTATCTCCGTGACTCTAGTATTGAACGACTTCTGATATTTATATAATAAAGTCGTGTTAATTAAACCGTTAGCTAAGATGATAATTAGAGCTGCTACTAACAAGCTTTGTCCGTTGTTTCCTACTAGGACTTCCACGATAACCCATGATGTAAATATGTAAGTGCTGAAGATGAATATGCCGGAGATCCACGCTCTAAGTCGGTAATTTTCTTCTTCAGAACCTCTACACCGGAAATGTAATAGTCGCACGATAAATATTAGCACGATTAAGCTTGAAAACGCTATATAACCAATAGCAACACTAAATTCATTTAACAAATTGGTACACACTAGAGATAGAACAAGTGCTATGTGCAATATGGTTATCACCCAATTGTTTCGAATCGTTTTGACGCAAAAATTCTTGCTGTTGATGAATTTATCGAAAACGAAATAGATTGCCATAGTCAGGGATACACCTGATATGATGCAATGCACCGACAAGAAGGCTAATGTCAATTTGTCATCTCTATAATCCTCGGGTACGTACAGCATGTATATGGCGAATACCATATGGAGTAAATTGGCGAAACTCCAATGGACTATGGTGTAGAAGAAGTTGTGTTTGTAGAATTGGCGTTTCATGAAAGTTACTATTAAGAATATGTTGGGTATGATATAAGCTGCCAGCCACAACGTATAGATTATTCTTAGAGTGATAAAAAGCCATAGCGGTTCATCATCATCGTCATAACTTACATCCCAATCTCCTCCATGATTATGGTTCCAGTTGTGATTATGATTCCAGTTGTGATTATGGTGGTGATTCGAATGCATCGTGTTAATCTGGAAATATATTTTATGAAATACAAGTTATAATAAATTCATATTTTAGATATATTTACCGTGGTCAATGTTGCTAATCCTGTCGTCGTGTTGTGTTGAGACCTCTACTTGCTTCGCGATCACTAACACAAATGATAATAAGAGGAAATCCATGCTATGTTTGAATATACCTTGTTTTGCTAAAAATACCTGTATCTAATCGCGATTAATTCGCCAACTACAATATGATGTTCTTATCTCAACATTGAGTGTTATCTGTTCAAAATTTACTGTGTCAATGATATACGGTTATAGTGAATCATTTAAATATTTATTAATTATGATTCACATTTTTTCAATTTTTGTTATCTTTAAATAAAATGTAACAATAATTATTAATTGTGATTTTTTTAACTATAGATAGAATAGAACAAATAGGTAGAATAGAAAACCTTAATTACATACCTTGCTTTTTATTTATGTGCAGTCACTGATAGAAGTAATGTCTCTCTTCAGAGACCCGAAATCAAACCTTTCTTCCTAATGGGAGTGACTTGGTTTCATGCGTTGTCAAAATATAAAAAAAAATGTAAAAATATATGTCACCAAAAAAGAACTATGAAACGTCTTTATAATGTTATACAAAATAAATGGGAAGTAGATATATCGTTTGAAAGATCTCTTTATTCTGTATTCAAACGTGTTATCTTTTTAAGTTTGTTGTAACAATTAAGATAAAATAAAATCACGTTGTTGTTCAACAAACTCTCAACGGTGACATTTTTTCATTTTTCGACTTGCCATTCGCTGTTGGGAGCATCAGCGCTAGAATAGTCTTTATTATGGTAATACAACTTACGGTAAGGCAAAATATAAAACAAAAATGTAAAACTTGAATGTCAATGAATAGATGCTCATTTGCTGTTATAAAAACTGAAATGGTATCCAAACAAATAGTTTTATTATGGCTGTTCTTTTGAATGACGGATGGTATCCAAACAAGTTTCAGTTTGGGAAATAGCTAGAAGTTGCACAAAGCCAATTAGATCAGAAATGCTGGATAATAATGATACCTTTTTTTTTTGATCAAGACTTCACATACCATGATGGTGATGGTGCATTGTCGGGCAACAAAAACCAACTGCTTAGCTTTCGATATTCCAGTCGAATTCGTGGAATTCTGGTCCATTATGTGACCATGTGTTTGGCGACCCTGTAACTGAGTACACTCCTGTACACGTCTAGGCATCTACAAAATGAGATGGTCGATATCTGCTTGTGGCACCTCGTTCCAAGCAACTTTAGTTGATTATCTGCTCCAAAGTTTGTGGAGGATGGTGCAAAGTGGACAGTCTCCTCCCCAAGATATCCCACACATGATGGGTTTAAATCGCTGGCAAACCATTAACGCCTGCTTCCTGGAGAAAATCCATAGTTCGACGAGCAATATGGGGACGTGCATTGTCTTACTGAAAAAGGACGTGTGGACGGCTATCTAGATAAGGTAGTAAAGTGGTTTGTAGGACATCAACATTTGTCTCGAATAAACAGAAGTGGTGATCGGCTACCATAAGCAATAGCCTACATATGTACCTAGAATCGCGATTCGTCGCTCAAGATGACATTACGCCATTCTGTTTCCCAATGCTGTCGTTCTCTGCACCAGTTCAAGCGTTGACGACAGTGGTCTGCAGTCAAACGAAGCACTAATCGTGGACGGTATGAAAAAAGTCCAAAGGCTCGAATGCCGTGATATAGTGTACGCATAGTAACAGGTCTACCCTCTTCTCCAAACCATTGGTCAGCGATTTGACGCGTTGTAGCAAAACGGTCTTGTAGATCTACTTGTCCCAAGTTCCAAATCTTGACGTTCTGTGGTACGCCTCCGTTGACCAGTTGGTCTTCTTCGTATTCCTCTACCTTCTTTTGTCCACACACGACACACACGCATTACAGTTATTGCAGTACAATTAACAAGACCGCCAATTTTGCGATAGAACAAACCAACATCTCGATAGGCAACAATTCTTCCTCTTCAAATTCACTAACACGGTGATAATTTTGACGTTTTCGAACTTTAAAAACATTTTGCTACGCTTAACACTCATAGACGGACACGCAATAACTAAAAAGTTCTTGATTAAAAGCTGACATGAACATGAATCTCTTTAAAAAAGTATCAATGATAAAAAGTTGACATGCTTACTTAAAAAAAACTGTTCTGTTTTGGTTTGTGGTGCTATTTCCAGAAAATATGCTTTTGCTGTGTCAAAGTACAGGCAGTTCCTGTATGAAAGTGCTCTTCCTGGATATATGACGACTTAGGATCATATAGATGGCTTCATTTCTTAGACGTTTAAATTGCTAAAAGAACACAAAGGCAATCCTCCTATTGCCAAAAGTTTTGCATATAAAAAACCAGTTCCTATCAATGAAAAAAAAAATCGCCGATATTAAAAAGATATGTTGGTATATATCATTAGTGAACAGTTCGAATTTTACTACCATATGACATCTTGGGAAACCACCAATACAAAATAAATTGTTTTTATATTTCTGTAGCATTATTAAATAAATTGTTTAGTAATTTTCTTCTTTTTTTTGTATTTTACTAAGTTGTATTTGAAAACCGTACAAGTCCAGTAGCTTTTTTAGCTGTAATTAATGAGCTCTTTTGTTGTTCCGAAAAACCATTTAACAAATAAGTCCCAAACTATTAGATCAACAACTTTTGTTTGTAAAATGTTCTAAAAAATTAAGTCCCAAACTTTTTTGATTTTCAAAAACTTTTGTTTGTTTTTGAACTCACCGATTCTAAAATAATTAAATTAAAATTGTAAAATAAACTTTTCCAGAATTTGACAAAATGACGTTTTTGGAAAAAATAATTGAAAGGAAATAGTATTTCTGTAATATGACAGCTATCAGGAATGTTTTGACACTTAAAAAAGACGCAAAACGCAAGTAATGTTTTATAGTTTGACAGTTCCAAAATAGTTGTAAACGTTGAAGCTGTAAAAATGACTTTATTTTACAATTTTGCAGCTGTCAAAAATATCTTGGGGGTTATATTCGATAGTAGTCAGGAATGTTCTAACAGTTACATCCGTTAAAATCGTAAATGACACCGAAGGTGTTAACTGTTTCATCCGTTAAAATCAAACAAATTATAACGCTTGTCAACGTTGAAACTCATTCTGCCATTTTGCAGCTGTCAGCAGATTTTAGAGGTTATAATTGTTAAATCTGAACAAAATATTATATCTATAATGTGACATCTGTCAAAATATGTTCAATAAACTAAAATGGATTAGATTAGATTAGGAATGGGGTGGCGATGCGAACCTAAAGTCGCGATGAAACGCGACTTTAGCAGGTCTATTGTGATCCCTTTATATCCTAATTTTGTCTTCTTAATTAGGTCTATCATTTTTAAGAGCGGCTCTTTTATGTAGCCGTTACTTCTGTGGTTCTCTACGCCCATTTCTAGAAACCTTGTCCTCGCTAGGCCATTGCAGTGGCACAAAACATAAACCGGAGTTTCTTCTTCCTCTTGACAGAATCTGCAGAGAGCATCATCTGCCAGGCCGATGTTAAACAGATACCTATTCAGTCTGCAATGACTGGTCAACAGACTTACTATTCCTTTGACAGTCTTCCTGTCTTTACTCAGTAGGTCTTCAGTAAACTGAAACCTGTGTTTGCTTAGGAATTCCTTTGCTTGTCTTTGTCCTGGTGAGCCTGGTTGCCTAGGCTAAAATTAATTTCCTTTAGGTGCCCATCTCATTTAGGGCTTTTACGCAATCCCAAACCAGCTTTGAGTCAGCACTTGCCGAACTCATCGCTTTAAGTGCTGCCTGACTGTCAGAGTAAATAGCGACATGGCGTCCATGGCGTCGCTTGGCATCCCCGTTAGGGGCGCCGCAACTAAAGTGGAAGAGCTGCAGTTTGCTGGAGTGGCAATACGAGATAATATCGCATTAATGATGGATCTGTGTTTGCAAGTAAATCAAGTGCTTAGACCGATTTGAAATTACGTTTTTATTGTTTATTGGTTTATTGTTAATTTTAAATTAAACAGTAATATATAGATATAAAAATATTTGATAGCAGTAACACTTAAATATATACTTCAAATAAACATTTAGACTTCTTCATTTTCATTGCTTCGTTGAGTATATCGTCTATTTGGATTTATTTCCTCGTAAATCGGAAGCTCGTATACAGCAGCAGTTTCCTGTATAGAAACTTTGGGATTCTGATACATATTCTTATAAATACCAGCTACTTTAGCAGCTTCCTCGTAATTCGGCGGTGCTTCGTATTCATCATCATACTTAGGTGGGAGATCATTTACTTCTGCATCTGGTTCTGTAACTCTTGGGCTTTCATCCCTATTGAAACCCCTCCTATATCTCTGAGTTATTTCTGTGGCTCTAGTATGGAATGGATAATCACTTGTTTCTGCATCTGGTTCTGCAACTGTTGGGCTTTCATCCACACTGAAACCCCTTCCATATCTTTGAGTTATTTCTGTGGCTCTAGTATGGAATGGAGGATCGCTTGTTGCTGCATCTGGTTCTGCAACTGTTGGGCTTTCATCCCCACTGAAACCCCTCCTATATCTCCGAGATTCTAGCGTAGAATGACTTCTTCTGTATCTGGTTCAACAACAACGACTGGACTTTCATTCTTATTCAAACGCGCCCTGTAACACTGAGCTACTCCTGGGACTGCTATTTCTCCCTCTCTAGTATGGGATGTGTCTTTGTATTTATATAATATGATGCTGTTCAAGAAACCGTTGGCCAATACAATACCTAAGGCTGCTATTAATAAGCCTGGAGGGTTCATCCCTAAGAGGACTTCCACGATCACCCACGATGTAAATATGTAAGTGCTGAAGATGAATATGCCGGAGATCCATGCTCTAAGGGGGTAGTTTTTTCTTCAGAACCTTTGTAGCAGAAATATAGTAGTCGCACGATAAATATTAACATGATTACACTTGAAGATACTACATAACCGATAGCAACACCAAATTCATTTAAGATGTTGGTACACACTAGATATAGAACAATTCCGATTGTCAATATGCTCGTTATCCAATTGGTTCGAATCGTTCTAACGCAGAAATTTGTACTATTGATAAATTTGTCGAAAACAAAGTAAGTTGCTATAGTCAGAGATAGACCCGATACGATGCAATGCACTGCCAATAAGGCTAGAGTTAATTTTTCATCTTTGTGGTCCTCAGGTACGTATAGCATGTATACTGCGAATATCATATGGAGTAAATTGGCGAAACTGCGATGGACCATGGTGTAGAAGAAATTGTGTTTGTAGTAGTGGTGTCTCATGAAGCTTACTATCAAGAAGATGTTCGGTATGATGAAGCCTATCAGGAACAACGTGTAGGTTATTCTCAGAGATACAAAATTCGCTGATGAGTCATCACTGTAAGGGACATTCAATCTTCCTCCATCATTATTATTCCAGTGGTGATTATGGTGATTAGTCTCGTGCATGTTTGATTGTGATAATCTAAAAATATATCTCATACAATACAAGTTATATTAAATTCATATTTAAATATGTTTACCGATTTATTGCTCTTAATCCTCTGGATCTTTTAAGACATCTACTAGTTTCACAATCACTAACACAATTGATAAGAAGAGGAAGTGAGGGAATGTTTTAATATTCATTGTTTTGCTAAAAATACCTCTATCTAATCGCGATTAATTCCTCAACTGCAATAATATATTTTTATCTCAACATTGATGTTAAACATGTGAGCGTTATCTATTCCAAATTTCTTATGTGAGAGTCATCATTTTGTCCTAGATACTGGTCAATGAGATGCTGTATCATTTGCCAAATTTGGTTTTTGTAGTGATTACAAATGTAGGTACCGGAAATCGTATAAGATAGTTAGAAATTCACGTGGAGTAACAGTAAAATTAATATATCTCTATTATGATCTATAAGTATTTATCTTTTAATCCCAGATATATTTCCACTTGTATTCTAACAATAATTTTTTATTTAAATATCACGTCTTCGTCAACCGTTTTTAGGACTGCCTGGGCCCCTTTCATCTCGTCATTGGATTCCTCCAGACACTTTCCCTAGATGTGACAAACTGGACTCTAAGCTCTCTGAAGATATTCTCTTTCTCTTCGTGCTCAGATTTTCTTTTGGCTTTCTTCCCATATCTATCTTTCTTTGCTTCTAAGAGTCTTGACTGTATAGTGCCGTAATCACCCCCGCTCCAGCCACCAACTTCTTTTTTCATTTTGGAGTTTCGTTCTTTCCACTCTTTATAGTTTTTAGAAGTACCACCACCACCACTTGAAACCAATAGACGACTCATTATTCTAAAAGGAAGCATCCGTGATTGGATTTACAAGAATTTAAGTTAAGGAAAAAGGTAATTTACTGACAAGGGTTTTGTTGGAGGGGTTGTTGAAGCTGAACAGGAGGGAAGACTCGACTCTTCATCTTCTTCCTGGCAAATATCACCACTGGTCGTCACATATAAATATCTAGAGCACTAAAACAGGTCACAATAATAAGAAGTTGACCACTTTTCCTGAAAACGCCTTACCAATCTCTTCTTTACCTACTAGTGAAATTAATCTGGGCGTCTTGTTAAGCATCATTGATTTGTTTATACATAAACATATTTTAAGTTACCAGTGGATGCTGGGGTTTCACCAGTAAAACGGGAGATCATACCAGCATCTTCACCTACATAAAGCAGACAGTACCACTGTCTATTAGGGCGGACAAGATTTCGTCCGTTTTCAGCTTCAGTGGGGATACAATGTAAACATCTCCAATAGAGAGACTGCAAAAACTCTTGTTCACAAATCGAGACGGGAGTTATCACTCTGGTTTGAGGTGTGCTTCCAAGCCGAAGTAATCGCGATCCAGACCTGTGCAGAAGGCATATTGAATTGCCCGCAGGTTAATGGAGCAGTGGGAATCGTTCCTGGCAGTCAGGCTACCCTTGAAGCTTGACTCCGAGGTAGTGCTACGCTGCCATAAGACTTTTGTAAAACTGGCCGAGCTTGCCTTTACGGTTCTTCCGGTCCTGCAGTCCCCAAAAAAAAAAGTTACCAAAATTCTTTTAGCTTGGCTGCTCTTCGGTTCTCGGGTTCTCTGCCATGTAGAAAGGTTGTGGTACTTGACGTTTCGATCATCTTGTCGTGATCTTCTTCAGAAGTGGCTTCATCAACAATTGTTTTGTAAAGGCACAGCACAGCTTTGTTTTTTCATTGGAGGAACAAAATACTACGAAAATGGCAGAACGTTGGCTTATCTTGTTTACTGCCAGCGTTCATTACAAGCCAGACATTTTGACACGTAGCATCTAGTCAAAAAGCAAATAATGGAAACCACCTTTTTTCTTTCTTAGACTGACTCTTATGGGATCCACATTTTCGTCAAATCTATCTACGCCTCCCATATATTTATTATATTTCTCTACAACAGATGGACAGTCTGCTTGAATTTTGGTTCTTTTGCCATTTACAAAACCAATTCGATCTACTTTTTGAACTGGTTCTAAATTATGGCAGTTTGAGGCAAAAGTAACAATGTTATTATCATGCCAGCTGGTAATAAGAACTTGCTCAGAACTTTTGAAACAGAAAGAGCCTCGGTTTTCTTTCTTCAAAACTGAACTTTGGGTTATGAGACATTTTCCAAATCTGTTTCACTTTTAGCCAAAGTGGCAAGTAACTGCAACCCCGTAATACAATTGTCAACATATAAGTTATAAAGTCCCATATTTCTAGGCAAACGTGATTCAAGCTCTAAAATGACAGCAGCTCCTAAACCGTATTTGCTTTGGAGCGGGAGTTGAATTGCCTTAGATCCTTGGTAAGGCCCAAAAGTTATAAGGTATTGGTTTTCCGGTAAATAAGTTGTTTCAGACTATGACGACCATAATAGGGAAACATGGTTTCATCCATTGAAACATGCGAAGTGTGTGCAAATTTGAAATTTTGTGCGAAGTTATTGTTTAGAAGAGCGAAATATGTCAACTTTAGCATATTTATCCTCCTCTGGAAGATGAAAATTGTCTGAAAAATGGACGTATTGTTGAATCTCGAAAAATCTATTCCGACACATACTGTTAGCAACAGCCTCATTGTGAGTATCTGATTTGATTTTCCAAAACATTCTCATGTATTTAGGAGTCATATAACCAGTAAGTAACAAAATAGCGATATAAACTTTGATTTCTTCGGCAGATACAATGTTGAGAATGATTTTTTTACTTGAAGAGCAGTTCTCTGCGAAACCATCTGTTTGACATTCTGGAACATGAAAATTGTCTGAAAAATGGACGTTTGTTCGAAAAGAAAAGTTCCGAAAACTGTTAGCAACAGCCTCATTGTGAGTATCTGATTTGATTTTCCAAAACATTCTCATGTATTTAGGACCAGTAAAATTACTTACATAATGTATTAACAAATAACAAAATAGCGATATAAACTTTGATTTCCGGCAGATACTTTATGATTTAATTGAAGAGCAATCTGTTTGACATTTCAACAATCTACCGTTGTTAAAAGAATTAAAATTTTCCGGGAAAATTAGGCCAAGTATAAGCATTATTTTTAGCTTTGAGGAGTTTTGAACACTTTGTTTTTTGTTTTCGGGGCTTTTTGTCATTTCATTTTCAGTAGATTTTTCAGTAAATTTTACTTCTACATTCGCTCGGGGCATATGAGCATACGCTAGTCTCGTAGATTGATTTCGTCCTCATCACCACTGTCCTCATGTGTGATATCACCGTCATCAGTTCTCTGATGAAAGCGCCACCATCGACATAAAAACATAACCTCAAATCCCACTTCCAACCATAACCTCCTTAGCTTCTATAGGAAGTAGTAAAGACCGAGACAGATAAAATAAGAAAAGAGAACTGGATTTGTTGCTTTGTTCGATAAAAATCAAACGAAATTGTCAAACAAAAACCAATACAAAAACAACATATCCAATTACACTGTAGCAATACAATTTCTAGCTATTCCATACATTGTTCCACTACACAATCTCAAAGTACTCCAACACTGATGCACCTTCTACAGCAATAACAATAATGACATTAAAAGGTTCTCCCCTTATTAGTGAGAACTCTATTTATCCAGATTTCTGTTTGTGGAATCTACCTCGCTTCTATTAGTTCCATTGTAATTGGAGAACACACGTATTCACACAGACCATCCAATCCCCCTTAGTCTCGCCATAGTTCCGAGCCTGTGGTATCTGTGTGCGAGTTTATTTTATCGGAATGGTCCCGCTTTATTTGTTCAAGCCGAAATTAATGAGTTAAATTCCCACCCTCTCCGATTCTTTTCCCTGTTATTTATTTATCCTTTTTCTTCCCTATTTTCATCTCTGTCCTGTTTACTAACTGTGTTCTCGTATTATTTTCAGTTTCGAACGGAGTTCCGAAATGTCAATTTGACCATCGTCCCGTCTACGGTAAACCTGAGCGGATGTGCCGTGTTGTATTGCGGTTACGATCTGGAGGGGCGCCACTGTATACTGTTAAGTGGTACCGTGGTGAGAGCGAGTTCTATCGCTATACCGATACGGAAGTGGATAAAATACAGGTGTTTCAAATTGATGGATTTGTTGTTGATGTAAGTATGAAATTGTATGTTATAATATTTTATTATATTTATAATAATTAGTTTGGGTACAAGGCCTTGATCTGTTCAGGTATTAAGGTCTCTCCAGTCTTAATACTTCGCATTGGCAAAGTATGTGTTCGGCTGTTTCAGTTCCCAATTCGCGGAATCGATACCTGTCTTGATCAACTTTATCCATCTTTTTAAGATGGTATCATAAAGGGCAATGGTCTGTCGGAAGGACTCTCTGAGATCAAGTGGTTTTTTATTGCTGTTTTGTGAGGAGTTAATAAATTTCTTCGCTTGTGTTTCCCCTCAGAGAAAGACCATTTTTTCTGTCTTCCATTTTTGAACTTCCTTCTTAATTTAGCTTTTGAGAACGCCAAGGGTTCCAATCCAATGAAATACATGCATGACAACCAAAAGAAACTCATGGCAATAGTAATGAATTTTTTGAGAAGAAGCAGCGGATGATCCAAACTTAACAGGATTAGGAACGACGATATCCTGCAATCCTGATTACATGAGGGGCTTTGGACATGTAAAGCGGATGAATGCTGACATATGGCCCAGAAGGATACTGGAATGGATACTACCAGAGCTGAGAAGAAGAGGGAAGGCCACGAAGGATTTGGAGAGTGTGATATAAACGAGGCCATGAGTACAAGAAATTTGGAGGAAGTCGAGGCTTTCGATAGAACAAGATGGATATTAGAAAAATGGACCTAAATGATTCTCTGTAAAATTAGTAATGTAGTCGATTGGGCATACGTTCTGGTATTCTTCTCACGATAAATTCTATTTGACAAATGGGACTTTATTAATCGTAATACGTTGCCATGAATTCCATATTCCCTTTTCTTCGTTAAATTTGACAAAGATTTTTTTGGCATCCTTTATACTGTAAATCAGTTTCTGATATGGTATTTTGAAGAACAATTGTTAACATAACTAGATCAAATGGGACACTTAAAAAAAGGATTTAGTTGTCTCTCTTATCAACCAAGATATTGGATTTCTGCACAGTAGCAGCTGGGCACCCTATACAGGGTGACATAGAAAAAAGTGCATTTGCATAGTGCCACACAATAGAGGACACTAAAATAAGAAAAAAAGTTCTTATGAACATGGGTCCGCAAGACCTTCGGTTAAAAGATACGGGGTGTTGAATTTTTTTTAATTTATTTGCAAAAACAATGATTAATTAAAACAAAAAATTAAGTTTTTAGAAGATGTTCAAATTGTTGCCCTTGTACTTCAATACATGTTTCCATTCTTCTTCTTAATGATTGACATCTTTGAAATATTCCTGGGTTATTACGAAATCTATCTGCCGATTCCATAACTCTTATCCACAATTGTTCTTCATTATGTATTTCTACAGCATAAACTTCATTTTTCATAAATCCCCAAAATGAAAAATCGAGGGGATTAAGGTCGGGACTACGAGCTGGCCAGGTTACAAGTCCCCCTCGACCAATCCACATATTTCCAAATCTCCTGTCCAAATATTCCGTTGCCACTCGAGAAAAGTGAGCTGGCGCCCCATCATGCATGTAATACATTCTTCCAGTAATGGCCAATAGGACATCCTCTAATAATGTGTTTAAATCATTCTCTAAAATTTCGATACAGTGCACCTGTCAATCGATTGGGCAATCGAAATGGGCCAATTAAATAATTGTCAATTATACCTGCCCACACATTAATTGAAAACCCATGTTGGTGACTTCGAATTACAGTTTGATGAGGATTTTCATCACTCCAATGGTGCATGTTATGTCGGTTCAGTATACCATCACGACTAAAACCAGCTTCGTCAGTAAACAAAATTGATGAAATAATGTTTTGTCTTTGGTTTTGCAACTATTGGCAAAATTGTACACGAGGAACAAAGTCATGTTCCAATAGTGAATGAATTTTTTGAAATGATATGGGCGAAGAAGTTGTTCTTTGAAAATTTGTCTAACTGATTCACGGTTAAGGTTTCGTACCGCTGAACTTGTTTTTCTGGTGCTTGTTCTTGGATTATTTTTCTACCATTCGTAAAACAGTTTCTTCGTTTCGCACAGTGCGACGAGTTCTGGAAACCCCACTATTCAATTTTGGTTTTCTAAAACAGCCATCTTCTCTCAAACGCCTATGCATATCAATAAAAATGTTCGAACATTAGAACTTGTCTTAAAGGATATCTTTCTCGATAAATACGTTGAATTCGTAAGAATTTGGTCTAGCTTCGCCGTAACACATAATCATGTCCCTGTATTCTTCAAAAGTGTAGTGAACCATTTTTGAAAGCAACTTTAAATAATCAGTGAAAACCAATGAAAAACTTAATCACGAAATTTTCAAAATTCCTCAAACAACAATTACATCAGTTTGACAAGTGTCATTATGACACATTATTCAATTGTTATTTTTGATTAATTAGCGTGCATTGTCGGCTTTCAGATGCATTTGTACTGGAACCATCGATATTAAAAAAAAACCAAAAAGAAATAAAATTCAACACCCCGTATCTTTTAACCGAAGGTCTTGCGGACCCATGTTCATTTTTTTTCTTATTTTTAGTGTCCTCTATTGTGTGGCACTATGCAATGTACTTTTTTCTATGTCACCCCGTATATATATAAAATGCATAGGGCATTCACAAAGCTATTCCACGCGTTTTTGTTGTTTGCCAGGGTTGCTGTTCCTTTCAGCTTTTTTCCCCATTCTATTCAATTCTTCGTTGGTCGATCTTCTCCAGGTATTTTGGGGCCGTCCTCTACTTCTTTTCCGATTTGGTCCCAGTTTAGAGCTTGTCTAGTTACGTCTGAGCTCTCTTTCCGCAGAGTGTGTCCTAGCCACCTCCACTTTCTTCTTATAATTTCTATTGCTACGTGACATTGAATGGTTCTTGCCCAGAGTTCATTATTAGAGATGATGTTCGGCTAGAAAATTTTAAGGATTCTCCATGCGGGGATTTGTTCAGAAAGGATTATAATTTCTTCGCATTCTTTTCTGTTATAGACCAGCTTTCACAACCATATAGCGCAACAGTTTTAACGTTACTGTTGAATAGTCAAATTTTGATTTCTTTTTGATTTTTGATGACGACCATATATTACGGAGTGCTCCAAAAGCTTGATTGGCTTTCTTTATCGTATTTAAGATATCAAGTTCTGTGCCGCTCTTCCTCTCAAGCATACTTCCCATATAGCAGAACTTATCAACCACTTCGATCTCCTTGGTCTCCTGGTGCCTTGCCATTTCTCATATTGATTGCCTCCGCAATTTCATTCTTCGTAGGAATGTCTTGGTCGATCTCCTAAAAATTTGATATCGTGGACGTGTTCTTCTGTTTCAACCTCAATAGAATTTGGGTTTTTATTCCTAGAGTTCGCTGTAATACTGTTTCCAACGGGTTAGTTGTTCTTCTGTTGTGGTGATTAGGTCTCCATTTTACTTCGATGCTAGATAACAATTTTGTGCTCTTATAAAGTGCTTTCAGATTGTGCGATGCTGCCGCCTCCTCTGCAGCTGTTGCTATGCCATCAATCCATTTACGCTTATCACCTCTCGGGCTCTTTTTGATGTTCTTGTGAATTTTACTATATTCTTCGGTAATACGCGTCTTTTCGTCGATTCACAAGGTTTGATTGATTTTTTTCAAGGTTTCATGAGGCCAATTAGATTCAATGTGTCGCTCGATATACACTCTTTCCCGCTGTTCTTCTCGATAGCCTACGACGAATTCTGCCTTCTATATAATTTTCGTCATGGATTTTCTTAGTTTTTTCAATTGATAAGCTGGTCCATTCGATCTTTCCATCTTTTATCGTTTGTCTCGTTATGCAGCGTTACCACACAGCGCCTAGTTTGAGCTTAATTTTCCCTATTAGCAAATGATCATCGCTCCTACATCTGGAGCATTTGTACAGCAGATGTCCATGTAACTTTATGGATGTCTTTGTGCGGAAATTGCTTTCCTCCTACGATCAAATCAGTTCCATGCATAGCTCCCATAAGACGTTCGACCCATGTGATTTTGCTCCCCCTCCCTTATTGCTTCCTACCTGGCATTAAGAAAACCCATTCTTGATAGAAAACATCATTAGGTTCTTCCTCCGGGATACTTTTGTGGAGAGCATAGCATTGGATTATGGTTATGTGTCTAACCGAGATTTTATCCAAACAGTCAGGATTCTGTCTGATTCCATTCCAATAAGCTCTTCCTTGCATTTTTGCTTATAATGATGGCTACTCCATTTAATCGATCTTCATGTTCGCCTTTACCTCGAGAACAAAAATCGTAGAGCCGCTTTTATTTATTTTGTCTCTGTCCTGGTCATCTTGTTCATAACCCCAAAATGTCTATCTTAAACAGATCCATTTCACTTAATACCTGATCAAGATTTGTTGTATCCAGTATGATTCTGACATTCCATGTACCAATTTCTACATTGATAAGACTTCTGCACTTCGCACTCTATAAATAAATAAAAGTAAAATTAGAGTTGGAGAAACTTAACTTATTTGCCAGATTACTCTTAACGTTTTTGTTCCAACTGTTTTGGTTTGTGTAACAGATCTCCTATCTACCTCAAAATATACCTTTTTTTCTCCCGTTTTGCTTACAGGAGGAGCGATCCAACAGCAAGCAAGCTTACCTCGGAATATTTCGGATTTCAAGCATTCCCGGAAATTTCACCTGTGGGGTAACTGACGACAGCCAACCATATCTTCTGGAAGGGACATGCGGACAATGCTCGTTGTACGTAAGTATAAAGCTACTACTCTTTTCAGGAGTGAGTTGAGAGTAGATACTGTAGATAAACGCATTCTTCGGGTGGTTCATTTCACGTTTCGCAGAATTGACTTGTTTTGTTTTTGTTTAACAATATCAATGTAGCTATGTTTCGTGTTAAATCCTCGCTTCTGATCCTTCTATTGCTTTCGGTTAAAAAAGGAAAAATAATAAATTACTAATTAGCAGTAGTAATTAGTAGTTTTCAAAATTAATTCACTTAATTTATTACTAGAGAATCACAACTTTAATATTAGAAATTTCCCATTTCAAAAGCTTCATTTTCAAAACTAGAAATTCCATCTTGTAAGGAGTCAAACAGAGCGGAAAAAATAAGATCTGACTAGCATTTTCTAGTATACACGTGATCTTATAGTAATTACTCGTGCTTTTTTTGTGATTCCAACGCTTTAACGAGGAGTTCCCATCTAGTGTTATCTATACACCAGTAATGTGCTTTCATGCTCTCATCTAAATGATAATATACAGTTCCAATTATTACTCCACAACTCATGAACGATGCTTCTACCACAGTAATAACGTATTGTACTTCTTCAGTAATGTTTGCAATTATTTCCTTCAGGACGATCAGATGAATGTCTTCTAAAAATATCACCAAATCTTGAACCGAGCAGAATGTTGTTTATTATAAAGTAATCGTGAATCAATAAAACTGAAAAGGAAGCGGAATTTAAAAGTCTATCCGAAGAACACGGATGCTTGTGACCGTCGGAGTAGCGTTTAATGTTTTCGTTACAGATTCTGAATCCATGCTCCAGGCTAGAAAGTATCTACTATATCAACATGCTTTGATTCTGAATAATTTTGCGTATCGATCCGCAATATTCGCCCTCATCAAGTTCGTGAGATAAACAGGCCTTACCTCTTTTACTTGCTTCTGCGGCAACATCTTCTACTTCTGCTGTTCGAGGATACATTGATGTTTATTCGTGTTATATATTGATTTTTAGCCTTTTAAAAAAATCATTTTTTTGAATGTATAATAAGAAAGGTGACCTCGGTTCGTATATATTATTTCTAACAATGATCAATCATATTTATTAAATGATGATGAATATCAAACACACAAACAATACGATGAAGCTGCAAAAAATATTTAAAGAACTAACAAATTAGATTTAAGTAGCCAAAGCAATTTAGTCGTTAAAGGGGGTCTCTTCTAATGATAGGTATATCATCCACGAGATTGAATGACTGTCGTGTACTAAACATTCGCTATTTAAATGCTGCAGAGAATTGTTCGAAGTTTTGCGGAGCCATAGGCGACTTCTCAGCTTCTGATTTAGCTCATCCCGTAAATGCTCAAGTCAGGATTTGATCTTTAGACTAGAGCGAAAGCCGATTCATAACGCCCCAGATTTGATCTTCTTCTGGCATTATCATGCTGGAGCAAAAATCTTAGACCTATAAGAGCTCTAGCAGGTATCACATGATCTTATTCATTCTGGTATATGAATGTATGCTGTACAGTACGAATGAATTCCACCCACAGCATGTCGCATCCTCTTTCAAACCTGTTCACTTACTGTATGATCTGTAACGTGGTGTACTTATACTAAGCTCAAATTCCAAGATGTCCATAGCAACATGTCAACAGAAATCTTGATTCATCGCTGACAAGCAACTAGATCACTGCTCCCATTTCTAATCTACTAGTGTTTGATTAAATTCTGTCGTGGCTTCATAGCAGCCACTTTCGTCTAGATCATCTATTATAATAACTTTTTTTGTATAGTTTCTGGCCCTTGAATTGTCGTTGCTTTTAGCAAATAACTCTGCAAGTCTCTAGCAGAAATATGTCTGATCAAGTACGTAGTTGCTAAGTATCTGTCTTGCTCGTGGCAGTTGTCGCTCGTTTACGATTTTAACCAGTTCTTCTGACATATCTTCCTGGCTCCAAATACCAATTCTATTATGATGCATTGGTTGAGCTGTTCTCTGAAATTTGTTCATTTCCTCTAGGATAATATACCATCGTATACCAAATGGAAATACTATCAGCAATAGACACATGTACTCTAAGGGCATCAGAGAGACAACCAAGGGGTCAGTTGGTCATATCATGTCGGATAGCCAGCGCCACTAAAGACACCAGCAACCATAGATAGCATCAGGCTAGCTCAGGAATGCCTGAAAAGTAAGAACCTGGCCAAACACAACAAGGTAACGAAATAACAAACAAGCTAGAACGAAAAGGTGCTGCAACAATGTCTGGACCTGAACCGGGTCTGGCGTGCTAGAACTGCGATACGCGGTGCAGTGGCTGAGTGGATCATAAAAACACACTAGGCCTGGAGGAGCGTTGAAGGAGCGATTCTGCAAACGAATGATGTAAGTGTAGCCATCACGGCAGTTGGCAGCTGATGTGCTGGCTCTCGGTCGTTATGGGTGAACAGTCACGAACCTGATAACAGGCATTGTAAAGAAGATATCCACCGTTCGCGTTGAATATTTCAATAGGCCATAGGCCGCGGTGTTATAAGGGACGCTACTAAATAACCACGATTCGATACGCCAGTGTCCGATCAATCAATCAATCAGTAGCCTGCGGATCATGTCGGTCGTGATTGTAGCTTCTTACAGGTTATCATTTCCTAGAGGTTGCTAACGTTTGAGGGGGCGTGTTGGTATATCTTGAATTGACATAGCGCCAGAAAAAAAGTGCAAGGGTATTAGTTTAGCCTTGTAAGGGCACCTAAAGAAACAGGAAATATTTCCCTCACCAATGCCAGTGATTGACGTCTATGTGGGATGTGGCGCCATCGCGCCATCTTATTGGAACCACACATTTGCAAAGTAATTTTCAACTGGCGAAGTCGCGGAGCATGGCACAGTAACGATTGCTGTTTATGATATCGATACTAACATTTTCTTAAAAAAATACGGATCAATCACACCGTTAAAACAGCACACTAAACTAATATTTTGGGGACTATGGAGCAGATTGGTGATGGAGTTCATGGGAGTTTGCAGACCATATACTACCATTTTATTCTTTATTGCATCTAATAAATGAAAATGTACACTCCTTTTAAAAAAATCACATCTTCTCAGTAGATGTTCTGAGCATGTCTTGACCCAAGTTTCTACGGACTTTGTGTCTTTCACTCAGTTCTTCTGCCACAAATCTTCTTGAGTGCAAAATAGCGATATAAACTTTGATTTCTTCGGCAGATACGTTGAGAGTATGATTTCGTTGAAGAGCATATCTGTTTGACATTTCAACAATCCGTTGTATGACGTTGTTCGAAAAGAAAAGTTCAAAACATTCCATCCGGGAGTATTCAAAATTATCAACTCCCACTTTAGTTTAATCAATGTCACCTCTACCGTTGTTAGAATTAAAATTTTGAAAATTAGGCCAAGTATAAGCATTATTTTTAGCTTTGAGGAGTTTTGAACACTTTGTTTTTTGTTTTCGGGGCTTTTTGTCATTTCATTTTCAGTAGATTTTTCAGTAAATTTTACTTCTACATTCGCTCGGGGCATATGAGCATACGCTAGTCTCGTAGATTGATTTCGTCCTCATCACCACTGTCCTCATGTGTGATATCACCGTCATCCAGTTCTCTGATGAGAGCGCCACCATCGACATAAAAACATAACCTCAAATCCCACTTCCAATCATAACCTCCCTTAGCTTCTATAGGAAGTAGTAAAGACCGAGACAGATAAAATAAGAAAAGAGAACTGGATTTGTTGCTTTGTTCGATAAAAATCAAACGAAATTGTCAAACAAAAACCAATACAACAACAACATATCCAATTACACTGTAGCAATACAATTTCTAGCTATTCCATACATTGTTCCACTACACAATCTCAAAGTACTCCAACACTGATGCACCTTCTACAGCAATAACAATAATGACATTAAAAGGTTCTCCCTTATTAGTGAGAACTCTATTTATCCAGATTTCTGTTTGTGGAATCTACCTCGCTTCTATTAGTTCCATTGTAACTGGAGAACACACGTATTCACACAGACCATCCAATCCCCCTTAGTCTCGCCATAGTTCCGAGCCTGTGGTATCTGTGTGCGAGTTTATTTTATCGGAATGGTCCCGCTTTATTTGTTCAAGCCGAAATTAATGAGTTAAATTCCCACCCTCTCCGATTCTTTTCCCTGTTATTTATTTATCCTTTTTTCTTCCCTATTTTCATCTCTGTCCTGTTTACTAACTGTGTTCTCGTATTATTTTCAGTTTCGAACGGAGTTCGAAATGTCAATTTGACCATCGTCCCGTCTACGGTAAACCTGAGCGGATGTGCCGTGTTGTATTGCGGTTACGATCTGGAGGGGGCGCCACTGTATACTGTTAAGTGGTACCGTGGTGAGAGCGAGTTCTATCGCTATACCGATACGGAAGTGGATAAAATACAGGTGTTTCAAATTGATGGATTTGTTGTTGATGTAAGTATGAAATTGTATGTTATAATAATTTATTATATTTATAATAATTAGTTTGGGTGCCAAGGTCTTGATCTGTTCAGGTATTAAGGTCTCCAGTCTTAATACTTCGCATTGGCAAAGTATGTGTTCGGCTGTTTCAGTTCCCAATTCGCGGAATCGATACCTGTCTTGATCAACTTTATCCATCTTTTTAAGATGGTATCATAAAGGGCAATGGTCTGTCGGAAGGACTCTCTGAGATCAAGTGGTTTTTTATTGCTGTTTAGTGAGGAGTTAATAAATTTCTTCGCTTGTGTTTCCCCTCAGAGAAAGACCATTTTTTTCTGTCTTCCATTTTTGAACTTCCTTCTTAATTTAGCTTTTGAGAACGCCAAGGGTTCCAATCCAATGAAATACATGCATGACAACCAAAAGAAACTCATGGCAATAGTAATTAATTTTTTGAGAAGAAGCAGCGGATGATCCAAACTTAACAGGATTAGGAACGACGATATCAGGATTGCAATGCAATCCTGATTACATGAGGGGCTTTGGACATGTAAAGGGGATGAATGCTGACATATGGCCCAGAAGGATACTGGAATGGATACTACCAGAGCGGAGAAGAAGAGGAAGGCCACGAAGGATTTGGAGAGTGTGATATAAACGAGGCCATGAGTACAAACAATTTGGAGGAAGTCGAGGCTTTCGATAGAACAAGATGGATATTGGAAAAATGGACCTAAAGTTGATTCTCTGTAAAATTAGTAATGTAGTTGTGTGGGCATACGTTCTGGTATTCTTCTCACAATGAATTCTATTTGACAAATGGGACTTTATTAATCGTAATACGTTGTCATTTAATATCTAGTAGTCAGTTATGTCGAATGCTTTGTTAAACGTGATTACTTTATTCCTATTTTTCTTCGTTAAATTTGACAAGATTTTTTGGGCGTCCTTTATACTGTAGATCAGTTTCTGATATGGTATTTTGAAGAACAATTGTTAACATAACTAGATCAAATGGGACACTTAATATAAAAAAAAGGATTTAGTTGTCTCTCTTATCAACCAAGATATTGGATTTCTGCACAGTAGCAGCTGGACACCCTATACAGGGTGACATAGAAAAAAGTACATTGCATAGTGCCACATAATAGAGGACACTAAAATAAGAAAAAAAAGTTCTTATGAACATGGGTCCGCAAGACCTTCGGTTAAAAGATACGGTGTGTTGAATTTTTTTTTAATTTATTTGCAAAAACAATGATTAATTAAAACAAAAAATTAAGTTTTTAGAAGATGTTGAAATTGTTGCCCTTGTACTTCCATACATTTTTCCATTCTTCTTCTTAATGATTGACGGCACCTTTGAAATATTCCTGGGTTATTACGAAATCTATCTGCCGATTCCATAATTCTTATCCACAATTGTTTTTCATTATGTATTTCTACAGCATAAACTTCATTTTTTATAAATCCCCAAAATGAAAAATCGAGGGGATTAAGGTCGGGACTACGAGCTGACCAGGTTACAAGCCCCCCTCGACCAATCCACATATTTCCAAATCTCCTGTCCAAATATTCCCTTGCCACTCGAGAAAAGTGAGCTGGCGCCCCATCATGCATGTAATACATTCTTCCAGTAATGGCCAATAGGACATCCTCTAATAATGTGTTTAAATCATTCTCCAAGAAATTTCGATACAGTGCACCTGTCAATCGATTGGGCAATCGAAATGGGCCAATTAAATAATTGTCAATTATACCTGCCCACACATTAATTGAAAACCCATATTGGTGACTTCGAATTACAGTTTGATGAGGATTTTCATCACTCCAATGGTGCATGTTATGTAGGTTCAGTATACCATCACGACTAAAACCAGCTTCGTCAGTAAACAAAATTGATGAAATAATGTTTTGTCTTTGGTTTTGCAACCATTGGCAAAATTGTACACGAGGAACAAAGTCATGTTCCAATAGTGAATGAATTTTTTGGAAATGATATGGGCGAAGAAGTTGTTCTTTGAAAATTTGACTGATTCACGGTTAAGGTTTCGTACCGCTGAACTTGTTTTTCTGGTGCTTGTTCTTGGATTATTTTCTACCATTCGTAAAACAGTTTCTTCGTTTCGCACAGTGCGACGAGTTCTGGAAACCCCACTATTAAATTTTGGTTTTCTAAAACAGCCATCTTCTCTCAAACGCCTATGCATATCAATAAATGTTCGAACATTAGGAACTTGTCTTAAAGGATATCTTTCTCGATAAATACGTTGAGCTTCGTAAGAATTTGATCTAGCTTCGCCGTAACACATAATCATGTCCCTGTATTCTTCAAAAGTGTAGTGAACCATTTTTGAAAGCAACTTTGAATAATCAGTGAGAAAACCAATGAAAAACTTAATCACGAACACAAAATTCCTCAAACAACAATTACATCAGTTTGACAAGTGTCATTATGACACATTATTCAATTGTTATTTTTTGATTAATTAGCGTGCATTGTCGGCTTTCAGATGCATTTGTACTGGAACCATCGATATTCAAAAAAAAAAAACCTAAAAAAAGAAATAAAATTCAACACCCCGTATCTTTTAACCGAAGGTCTTGCGGACCCATGTTCATAGGAATTTTTTTTCTTATTTTAGTGTCCTCTATTGTGTGGCACTATGCAATGTACTTTTTTCTATGTCACCCCGTATATATATAAAATGCATAGGGCATTCACAAAGCTATTCCACGCGTTTTTGTTGTTTGCCAGGGTTGCTATTCCTCTCCAGCTTTTTTCCCATTCTATTCAATTCTTCGTTGGTCGATCTTCTCCAGGGATTTTGGGGCCGTCCTCTATTTCTTTTCCCGATTTGGTCCCAGTTTAGAGCTTGTCTAGTTATGTCTGAGCTCTCTTTCCGCAGAGTGTGTCCTAGCCACCTCCACTTTCTTCTTGTAATTTCTATTGCTACGTGACATTGAATGGTTCTTGCCCAGAGTTCATTATTAGAGATGATGTTCGGCTAGAAAATTTTAAGGATTCTCCGCGGGGATTTGTTCAGAAAGGATTGTAATTTCTTCGCATTCTTTTCTGTTATAGACCAGCTTTCACAACCATATAGCGCAACAGTTTTAACGTTACTGTTGAATAGTCAAATTTTGATTTCTTTGTTGATTTTTGATGACGACCATATATTACGGAGTGCTCCAAAAGCTTGATTGGCTTTCTTTATCGTATTTAAGATATCAAGTTCTGTGCCGCTCTTCCTCTCAAGCATACTTCCCAGATAGCAGAACTTATCAACCACTTCGATCTCCTTGGTCTCCTGGTGCCTTGCCATTTCTCAGCTTATTGATTGCCTCCGCAATTTCATTCTTCGTAGGAATGTCTTGGTCGATCTCTAAAAATTTGATATCGTGGACGTGTTCTTCTGTTTCAACCTCAATAGAATTTGGGTTTTATTCTAGGAGTTCGCTGTAATACTGTTTCCAACAGGTTAGTTGTTCTTCTGTTGTGGTGATTAGGTCTCCATTTTTACTTCGATGCTAGATAACAATTTTGTGCTTTTATAAAGTGCTTTCAGATTGTGCGATGCTGCCGCCTCCTCTGCAGCTGTTGCTATGCCATCAATCCATTTACGCTTATCAATTCTCTCGCTCTTTTTGATGTTCTTGTGAATTTTACTATATTCTTCGGTAATACGCGTCTTTTCGTCGATTCACAAGGTTTGATTGATTTTTTGTTTCAAGGTTTTCATGAGGCCAATTAGATTCAATGTGTCGCTCGATATACACTCTTTCCGCTGTTCTTCTCGATAGCCTACGATTTATTCTGCCTTCTATATAATTTTCGTCATGGATTTTCTTAGTTTTTTCAATTGATAGCTGGTCCATTCGATCTTTCCATCTTTTATCGTTTGTCTCGTTATGTAGCGTTACCACACAGCGCCTAGTTTGAGCTTAATTTTCCCTATTAGCAAATGATCATCGCTTCCTACGTCTGCAGAGCATTTGTACAGCAGATGTCCATGTAACTTTATGGATGTCTTTGTGCGGAAATTGCTTTCCTCCTACGATCAAATCGTGTTCCATGCATAGCTCTATAAGACGTTCGACCCATAATGTTTTTGCTCCCCTCCTTATTGCTTCCTACCTTGGCATTAAGAAAACCCATTCTTGATAGAAAACATCATTAGGTTCTTCCTCCGAGACTTTTGTGAGAGCATAGCATTGGATTATGGTTATGTGTCTAACCGAGGATTTTATCCAAACAGTCAGGATTCTGTCTGATTCCATTCCAATAAGCTCTTCCTTGCATTTTTGCTTATAATGATGGCTACTCCATTTAATCGATCTTCATGTTCGCCTTTACCCGAGAACAAAAATCGTAGAGCCGCTTTTATTTATTTTGTCTCCTTATCCTGGTCATCTTGTTTCACATAACCCCAAAATGTCTATCTTAAACAGATCCATTTCATTTAATACCTGATCCAGATTTGTTGTATCCAGTATGATTCTGACATTCCATGTACCAATTCTACATTGATAAGACTTCTGCACTTCGGGCACTCTATAAATAAATAAAAAAGTAAAATTAGAGCTGGAGAAACTTAACTTATTTGCCAGATTACTCTTAACGTTTTTGTTCCATGTTTGCGTGCTATGTAACAGATCTCCTATCTACCTCAAAATATACCTTTTTTCTCCCGTTTTGCTTACAGGAGGAGCGATCCAACAGCAAGCAAGCTTACCTCCGGAATATTTCGGATTTCAAGCATTCCGGAAATTTCACCTGCGAGGTAACTGACGACGGCCAACCCATATCTTCTGGAAGGGACATGCGGACAATGCTCGTTGTACGTAAGTATGAAAGCTACTACTCTTTTCAGGAGTGAGTTGAGGAGGTAGATACTGTAGATAAACACGTTCTTCGGGTGGTTCATTTCACGTTTCGCAGGAATTGACTTGTTTTGTTTTTGTTTAACGTATCGATATAGCTATATTTCGTGTTAAATCCTCGCTGCGTCCTTCTATTGCTTTCGGTTAAAAAGGAAAAATAATAAATTACTAATTAGTAATTAGTAGTTTTCAAATTAATTCACTTAATTTATTACTGAGAGTCACCTTTGTGTTAGAAATTTCCATTTCAAAAGCTTCATTTCTAAAACTAAGAAGTTCCACCTTGTAAGGGAGTCAAACAGAGCGGAAAAATGAATCTGACTAGCATTTCTAGTATACACGTGATCTTATAAATTACTCATGCTTTGTGATTCCAACGCTTTAACGAGGAGTTCCCATCTAATTAATTAATATATACATAAGTAGTTCTGCTATGCTCTCATCTAAATGATATTATACAGTTTCCCCAATTAATTTGCTCCACAACTCATGAACAGATGCTTCTACCAGTAATAACGTCTCATTGTGTACTTCTTCGGGTAATGTTTACGTTATTTCCTTCAGGACGATCAGATGAATGTCTAAAAAAATATTCACAAAATCGTAGACGAGCAGAATGTTGTTTATTATAAAAAATCGTGAATCGAAGCGGAAACTGAAAGGAAGCGGAATTTAAAATCCATCCGAAAGTTTGGATGCTTGTATGTGAACCGTCGGAGTAAACGTTTTAATGTTTTCGTTACAGATTCTGAATCCATGCTCCAGGCTAGAAAGTATCTACTATATCAACATGCTGAGATTTTTCTGAATAATTTAATATCGATCCCGCAATATTCGCCCTCCGTAAAGTTCGTGAGATAAACAGGCCTCGCTTCTGCTTGCTTCTGCGGCAACATCTTCTACTTATACTGTTCGAGGATACGTGATGTTTATTCATTGTTATATATTTGATTTTGTATACAAAAAAAATGTTTTTTTGAATCGTATAATAAGAAAGGTGAGCTCCGGTTCGTATATTAGCTTTTAACAATGATCAATCAAATGATGATGATGAATATCAAATCAAACACTGCCAAACAATACGATAAACTAAAAAAAATATTAAAGAACTAACAAATTAGATTTAAGTAACCAAAGCAATTTAGTCGTTAAAGGGAATCTAATGATAGGTATATCATCCACGAGATTGAATGACTGCTCGACAACTATGGCAGCTCATTCTTCTTGAAATGCCACCAGAAATTGTTGAAGAGTTTTGGGAGCCATAGGCGACTTCTCAGCTTCTGATTTAGCTCATCCCATAAATGCTCGATCGGATTTAGATTTGAGCTAAGAGCTGGCCAATCCATAACTTGAATTTGATCTTCTTCTGGCATTATCATGCTGGAGCAAAAATCTTAGACCTATAAGAGCTCTAGCAGGTATCACATGATCACCATTCATTCACCCAGGTATATGAATGTATGCTGTACGAGTACGAAATGAGATTCCACCCCACAGCATGTCACATCCTCTTCCAAACCTGTTCACTTCCTGTACCAGTCTGTAACAATGGTATTAACTTGTACTCGCTCAAATTCCAAGATGTCCATCGCAACGTGTCAACAGAAATCTTGATTTATCACTAACAAGCAATTAGGATCACTGCTCCATCTGCGAATCTACATGGTGTTGAGCCAAAGTCAGTCGTGGCTTCAGGACTTGTCTCTTCCATCTAAGATTATGTTCTCGTAGCTTTCTTCGTATGGTTTCTGTACAAACTTGAATTATCGTTGCTTTTGTAAAAGAATTCTGCAAGTCTCTAGCAGTAAAAATGCATCGTCGAAGTGCGCAGATGCGCAAGTATCTGTCTTGCTCGGCGGTTGTCGCTCGTTTACGATCTTAACCAGTTCTTCTGACATATCGTCCTGCCTCCAAGTACCGATTCTATCATGATGCATTGGTTGAGCTGTTCTCTGAAGTTGTTCAATATCCTCCGGATCATGTCGGTCGTGATTGCTTCAACTTCTTGAGTTATCATTTCCGAGAGGGTTACTAACGTTTGAGGACGATGTTGGTATATCTTGGACTTGGACATAGCGTCAGAAAAAAGTCACAGGGCGTCAAGTTTGGCGAACGTGCTGACCACCTAAAGAAACAGGAAACATTTCCCTCACCAATGTCAGTGATTGACGTGCTGTGTGAGATGTGATGCCATCTTATTGGAGCATGGCACAGTAATGATTGCTGTTTATAGTAACATTCTTGCTATTTTCTTAAAAAAAAAAAAAGGGATTACGGTTACTTTGGAACTATGGAGTGGGTCGGTGATGGAGTTCATGGGGGTTCTTTTCAAACCAATATCTGCAATTTTGTCTATTTATTGCACCTGACAAATGGAAATGTATCTCCTCTGAAAAAAATCACGTCTTTATGGTGGATGTTTCGAAGCATGTCTTGAGTTTCTACGGACTTCATAATCTATTTCACTCAGTTCTTGCACCAACACAAGCCTCTTATTCTTCTCACACTTCGATCAAATAATCGTAAGACTGATGTATGCTTTCTTGGAGAGCGTCGAGGAGATTGTTGAACTCAATCTCTCACTGTAGCAACATTTTCTGGGTCTGTACCTGTCCGTCGTCGACCTTGAGGTTTAGGTTTCAATGCAGAACCTATCAAAGTGAATGTGGATGTTGAACAATAGAAACAAGAATGTTCGTTATAGGCAATACGATATATTAAATATATAGTTCAGTTGTTAATATATTATATAGCTGATAATGCGACAGTTGTACTGACATGTGTAGTTGTCTGAAATAAACAGTAAAACAAAAAGACAAATTTAAGAGGGCAGATTAAAAATAAGAGCAAAAGAAAAATGGCAGAAGGAAATGTAAAAATTGACATTTTTAAAGATTCAGCAAAGCAGTTGTATCTGGAAAAAAATTATGTCCATCGAATGAACAAGAAAAAATCGATTGGGAAATGAAAGATGGCATCTTTCTTAAATTTAAAACATTAAGAGAGCAATTTATGTGTAATATGGAGTTGTAGATTGTTTTTTGATGTTATGCTGAAACTGGATGCTTCAAACGAACATTTTTGATTTATGAGGTTGAGAGATGTTGAACAATAGAAACAAGAATGTTCGTTATAGGCAATACGATGTATTAAATATATAGTTCAGTTGTTAATATATGTTGTTGATAATGTGACAGTTGTACTCAAAAAATAAACTGTTGTGTTAAAATAAATATGAAATACTAAAATTCAACAGTGGAAGGTACCTGACCAAGCTATGGCGTACACTGAATACAGCTATTCAAGGACATGCTAGTCACTACTCTATTCTGTCGCTATCAGCTGCACGCTGCCTCTCAAATGCGGGAGTTTTTTTCTGTCGCACCCTGTATTTGATTTTAATGTAAACAGATATTCTAAATTTTCTGGACAACCTACGGTCAGATTTATAATTCGTGCTTGAAAAAGCGATTTTGATACATGTGTAATGACATTTATGTCAAAATGGCGTGCTTATGGATCGGCACAATCGTAAGCATGATCTATAAATTTTTTGATGATCTCTAATAAATGCTCGAGGTTTTTGTTTGTGCTTTTAATGACTTATGGAATTTGGCAATTTAAATAGCATCGTTCAAGAATTATAACCATTTATTTGTAAGGGTCTGTGAGGTTGACACGCACAAAAAGTATTTATTCCACCAGGTTCCCTTTTTCTTTATCATAAATCGTTTGGTGCCTTTTGGTTAAGGTTATCTTCGGAAGCAGAATTCCCTATTGGGTCCTTTAAAAAGTGTGAAACTTCGTTTCTGAACAGAAATTAGAAAAGAAATACATATCTTAGAAGATGTTCAGTACAATTAATAACCAACTTCATAATAGGAGAGGAAGATCGACAAATAATTGAAGCAGTTGAAGTATTTGGATCTCCCAAAACAGTATTGAATTCACATTCGAGATAAAATCGTCGTAAATGCAAATAAGCAATAAATAGTTTCGAAATAATATTCTACTTACCCTTACTATATCTTTCCTTTATCTATTCCAACATCCCCCCCTATCCACTTTCCGATGCTTAAATATTCCATCCCCTTAATTTGCGAAAATCTTATCTGGTGAGCGGTTTTTTGCGCGAGCTAACAGAGACGGAGAGAAGGTTAAGTAAAGCTCGCGTATCCCTTTGACGAAATATAACGTCTGAACTAATTTTATAACCTCCCCCCCTTCGGCAAGGGCGTCGTCACTGTAAAGCACGATAATATTGAGGAGATATGGGACCGAATTAATATTGCAAAAGGGGGAGCATGCACGCGCATACAGATTACGGCGATAATTTTTGAGCTGGGGCTTCGATAAAAGCGTACCCCGAATATATATACTATGTATATATGCGGGGAAACGAGAGACAGTGGTAGTAGTAGCGGCGGTAGCAGCCGCAAAAAAAATAGTAGGGCAATATCGTATTTTTTAAAAAATAATCGCCGTGTCGCTATACAAAAAAAGGAGCTAGAGAGAGACGGGGAACGAGATAGGTATAATAAATTTGCGGGTTTGGAACCAGGAAAAAAAAATCTCGTGCATTTTATGAGTAAACGTGGATTCGAGAGGATTTAGTTAAAACAAAGTGCAAGAGATGAAAGAATTATTCGAAAAATAATATTCGTTATTATTATATTCGTTAAGATATATTATCGATAGATTTAAGATTAAGAATTAGATATATGAGCTTGCAAAGCTCGCGAACAATGATGTAAATACCACCCCCACTGTCTTTAATTTATTAAATTTATCCGAGCGTGCTGTCTAAATATTCTTTTCAAAAAAAAACCTGCATGGAAAAATTGAAACGTTCTTTTTCCCCCTGGCATCGTTATTCGGGCGTGATCCTTGGGCATTTGAATCCTGCAGGATTTAGAAACGCGTCATTGGTGTCGTGATAAATTAAATTTTAAGCTTACCGCGCTTTGCATAACAACAGACAGAAAAGACAAGGCTTCCCCGTTTTTTTTGTCGTCGTCTTTAAATTTTGACGTTTGCTTTTCTTGCTTGCAAGAGAAATGCGGCGAAATATCATTTAGTACTGTCTACAGACGTGTAAACGTCACTTATTATTAGTTATCGCCATGAGCATCACCGTCTTGTGTCATATTACATCAGCGGTATTGTAATAAAGCTCACATCATATAGAACATAACCTTAACATAAACAAATTATCGACTTGAACGGGAGAAAAATGTATTTCCACGTCGGGAAACTGATACACATTCTTCCGCATCGCGAGAAGATCAATTTCACCGCCACCGGATAATCCGTTTTGCTGCTACTCCACACAATGTACTTGACCCGGAAGATTAAGTTCGCGGCGGTCCTCCGGAGTACGAATGACTGATATACGTGCAGATAGTACTAACGCGATATGTTGGCAAGCATCTGGTTTCTAGTTTTAGTGGCGAAACTCAATTGTTCATCGTTAACTGGAGGGAAACCGCCGCATAACTTAGAGGGCCAGGGTAGAAGTCGAGGCGACTCGACTGCCGTGCTCGGGTCGAGATTCAACGGTCGCCGTTCGCGATTCTAGCGCCCTCACCCTTGCGGTTGAGAATCCGCAACACAGTTTTCAAATCATAATTACGATATAGTGAGGGAAACTGGTTGTAGTGGTTGCCGTGCGCCAGAAGACGAATACCCTTGGGTAATTAGCCATCTCGTTCTGTGGAATTATTTACCTTATCAATACAAGAAGATGGGAGAGCAGAATTATCTCCTGAGGATATCCCAAACGCGTTCGTTAATATTGCATTCCTGATTTTTCATCGGAACGACCTCCTTGATTTATGCAATACAAATGTAAAGTTATTCTACCGCCTGTTTTCTTTTTCAAGGGCGTTGATTGTCGGTACTTATTAATCATCTTATTGTGGACAATGTTAAAATAAAAATTAAGTATTGCATTTGGAGAAACGCTGATGAGATCGATAAGGTCGAAATCACGTGATCCGTTTCTAATGCTTCATCTTTTTTCATTACACTCGTTTGCAGGGTGACCATTTGTAACCATTTTGCACAATTCTATTTTTATTTCAAAAATAGAGTCAAAGGATTCCAGGATTTTGGCATTTGAATGTGTTTTGGGATATATTACATCTAAAATTCAGGCAAAACTTAAATTTGAAACAAGGGTTGTTTTAGAACAAAATTTCGCCAGCACAAAGTTTTTAACATTAATAACGAATTATTTTTCCATAAATATTGGAAATTTGTCCAAAGACGAATCTAGATCAGAGTCATTAAGTTCAAAAGAAGCATTGCTATCAGTTTCTTCATCGGTTTCCACTAGAACTTTACGTCTAAGTTTCTCCTTTTGAGTTTGCTTTATTTCGTCCATTATGGGAGTTGACGTGCAAATTTTTGATTTGGACTGCCTATTTCTTTTCTTCTTGTTATCTCTTAATATCTTCCGGTAACAAGTTTCTCTTCTTTTCAAATGGAATTTCGTTGTCTTCGGCTTTTGAAGTCGATGGCTTATTTTGAACATCAGTTAGTGTTGTGTGAGCCTCCTCACTTTCAGCATTTACTTCTTGGCAATTAATTTCGGAAAAAATTTCGCCCATTGTTGTTTTTTGTCTATATGTCAGGATACTGGTAGCAAAATCATCGTCGCTGAATATTTGACAGTTAACAGGCCAAATATCCGCTTTTTTAAATGCGGTGGTAATATTTGACATGGAGAATGCTCGCTTAAAAGCTGTATTCGACAAACTGCCAATATTTCGTATTGTTATAGCTTTGCCTGGGTTGGAGAGTAACCAGTCGTCGAATGCAACCACTAATGATGCTTTAAATGGCCCAAACACGCCCATATCTAAAGGTTGCAGTCGATGCGTGGAGTGTGGTGGAAATGATATTGTCTTTACAATATCTAATTGAATCATAGGACACATGTGACTCGTGGTTATCAAGGAGTAACAAAATTGATTGCTCCTTAGAACAATGGGTGTGCATTTGAAGCTGTTCCAATACTTTTAGAAAAAGATCCTTGGTCATCCAACTAGACGTATTATTTAAGATTAAAGATGATGCAGGTGCTCCTGTGATATATTCTTCAGGGTTTCGCGTTCGTGGCACAATATAGTCAGGTGGAAGTGCATTTCCTACAGCATTAATGAGTCCAACAAATGTTACCAACTCTCCTCTTTCTCACGAGGCAATTTGTTGTTTCTTGCCTTTTGCAGCGACAATACGTGGAGGCCTGATAACAGTGATAACACCACTTTCATCCAAGTTGAAGACTTGACCTCTTGTAAATTTGTATTTTTCTAACAAAGAATAATAGTCGTCGAAAAATTCATTGATCCTATCTCTATGAAATCCAGTGGATCGGAGGATGCTTGTGCTCTCTGGTTTCCTAAGAGATAAATCGTTCTGTTTCCTTTAATTCTATTTGCAACAATAGATAGAATTAGTAATCTAATATATTATTTTATAAATACTTTTATTAAAGAACAATAAAACTATAGAGATTAAACACATAAAGATGCTGTTAGTAGAAGTGTAATGAAGCAAAAGCAAAAGAAAATAAATAGAATGGTTAAAAATAAATCAAATAAATTTCAATAATGTTATAAACATAGTGGTAGAATGTGAACCATCATCTGAAAATATTTTGAAATGAATGTCAATTCCGGTTAAAGAGGAATAAGTTGTGAGCGATACAAAAAGCCTCCATACTACTAAAATGGGTAGATAATATGTAGGGTGTCCCAAAGGCATACCAACAAACGTTTATATGATGTTCCTAGAACCCGTGTCCAATCTCTTCTTGTTTGTATTAAAAAATCCAGCATTAACAGCCGAAAGCATAATGTACTGATCATATGCTGCTGTTGAAGGTTCTATTAGACGCGGAAACGTAATTGGCAGGCCAAGGATAGCAAGAAATGTTGGTGATGAAGAAAACGTAGTGGAAATTGTGGATGAACACCCTTCCATCAGTGCGCGAAGATTAGCTCATCAAACTCATCTTCCAAAGTCCACTGTATGGCGAAAATTACACGACCAACAATTACATCCTTCGCTTCACAAAAAGTTCAAACTATCGATCCTGAGGATTATGTCGTTCGAATATTAGCAACTGGTTTTTACAACGTCAAGCAGATGAACCTGATTTTGTTAGTTATATTCTTTTCTCAAAGGAAGCCTGCTTTCCAAGAGGTGGTTTCTTTAATAGCAGAAATAGTTTGGGATGATGAGAACCCTCACGCCACCGCCTTCATGAATAACCAACACAAATTCTCAATAAATATTTGGGCTGGAGTAGTGGGGGATTATACATACATTTTGAATGCGAAATATCACATGCACATACCGACGAAACGTTTTTATATTCGCGGAATGAGCGGGTTGTAGGGGGGTGATTAGGCGCATTGGGAGCGTGGCCTGTGCAGCGACTCATAATTAGTATAAATACGAAGTTTCATTGTTATTAAACAGTTAGTCTTTGAGCTATCGTCCAACCAAGTAACATAATCAGGAGTGAAAAGTGAAATATGGAAAAAAGCGAATATCGTGCCGTTATAAAGTTCCTTACCAGGCAAGGAAAATCAGTCGCGGCCATAATGAATGAGATGTCATTGGTTTACGGCGACTCTTGTCCAGGAAAAACCATGGTGTACAAGTGGCATAGTTTATTTAAACAAGGAAGGGAATCCCTTGAGGACGACCCGAGGCCGGGCAGGAGCATTGAGGTGACCACGCCAGCACTTATCCAAAAAGTTGAAAAAATTGTACTCGAAGATGCTCGACTAAAGAAGAAACAACTCGCAGAAATGGTTGGAGTATTCGATACAACAATTTTTAAAATCAAGAAGACAAGGATGGTGTATTGAGTCGAATTGTTACTGGAGACGAAACTTGGGTTCATCATTATGAACTTGAGTCCAAACAAGACTCCATGCAGTGGCATAAAAAGGGCACAGCACCTCCCAAGAAATTTAAAGTGTCACAATCAGCTGGGAAACTCATGGCAACGGTATTTTGGGACTCGGAAGGAATATTGTTGATTGATTATAAAGATAAAGGTGTTTCTATAACCGGAGAATATTACGCTTCAATATTAGAACGACTAAAAGAAGCCATTAAAGAGAAAAGACGGGGAAAATTGACGAAAGGTGTGCTGCTTTTGCACGACAACGCGCCCGTCCACAAGAGCCGCGTTGCGTTAGCTGCCCTGCATAAGGTGGGCTTCGAAATTGTGAATCACCCACCCTACAGCCCAGACCTGGCCCCGAGTGATTATTACCTGTTTCCGAAAATGAAAAAAGAGCTGCGGGGTAAAAAATTTACTGCCGATGATGAAGTCAAGGAGGCAGTTTCGGCGTATTTTGCAGATAAAGAGAAATCATTTTTTTATGAGGGTATAAATAAATTAATTGAAAGACGTGAAAAATGTATTCGTCTTGCAGGTGAATATATTGAAAAAGAAAAATAATTTGGTTTTTTTATTTTCACCCCTTATCCCCCATTCCGCGAATATAAAAACGCTCCCTCGTACATCATTTTTATAAATTTCGTTTAATCAAGAAATATTAAATGTATGACAATTGCGTATGCCTTGTTGTCCGAAGATATATATAATATATATACAATACGCGTCGATGTTGTAGTGTTATCGGTGCATTTAAACGCTGGTTGGTGAGCTCGATTTTTCATCCGCCTATGTAGTTGGGCTGTTAGTTCGTTGATACGCGAGCATAGAGAATAGTGTTAGATATTCTCTACATATTGCTCATACGCTCTCGTATACAATGCCGAGTGTGTGTCATCGAAATTGAGGACCGGTAATAAACAATAGGTGCGCGGCTGCACAATTTATTGTTCTAATGAACGAGTGGAATTCGAACACGTTTCCTCCCTTGTCTCGCCGCGTACGTATGTTTATGTGTACGTACGGGGTCGTATATATGTTTTGATATCGGCATGAAATTATGTCTAGTTACAGTCGAAACGTCGTGTGCGTTATTCGAATAATGCGATTGTCAAAATTCGAATCGACACATCGATAGTAATTTATTGGAGTTACGTGCGGTTGGGCGTTTTATGTATCCGGTTTCGGGCATTTACAAATTCTTTCGTTTTAAGAATGGAATATTAAAGGCAGATATCGACGCACAACAGAATGTATTAGAAAAATTAGTACTTATAAAAATCTAGATAAGCATCCTCTTACCACACTCCTGACCACCTTCTGTATGGAGCCAATTAATTGGTCTGCAGGTGTCTCGTATTAAAGGGGTTCATGTCCGTTTCCAATGAGAGTTCCAAGATAGTCAGCGTTCATGTATTACCTGGTGAAGGAGCTAATAAGTTGGCTTTCACCTCCATTTCCAGTGAGAGTACGAATAGTGTCTCCTACGATAACAGTTATCTATAAAAAGGTGATACAATTGATTCAATTGCCTTAAGCATCCTTTTACAACACACTCCTGATCACCTCCTGTATGGAGCCGATTAGTTGGTCTGCAGGTGTCTCCTATTGAAGGGGACAGATAAATTGTTCGTCAAGCCCATTGCCAGTGACAGTGCCGAGATAATTAGCTTCCATGTACATATAACTTGGTGAAGGAGCTAATAAGTTGGTTTTCACCTCCATTTCTTGTGAGAGTAGTAGTGTCTCCTACGATAGCTGTTACCTATAAAAAGGTGGTACTATTGATTTAATTACCGAAGAAATTCAACCTGATTCTCTTACAAAATTATTAATAGCCGCAGAGGTAAGAGAGGGTGGTCACAGGAAAGTACTTATACTTTCTAGAGGGTTCGAATCTTGTCGGTGATGCTTGTAGCAATGTTTCGCTAGATCGTCACTCTACTTGAGTTACCACAAAACACACCTCACGCCTCAGTCACCACAAAACATAGAACGAACCTGAATAACCAAGAAGTCTCCAAAATGCTCCAAAATAGATGAGCCAACAGAGATGTACTTTCTACCTAAAATGTTAAGCCGAGAATCCAAAATAGACATTAAATTTATGTTAGGGTGTTGTGTTATCATGTCTGAATCCTGTTCATTCAACGCACTTATTCCAACCACATTCCAAATTGGTAATGCCTTCTTTGGAGATCGATCGAATCCAAAAACTCAAAATAGAGGTAGCCTCGGAATTAGACAAAGATCGCTTACCGCCGAGCCATTTTTTTTAAGTTTGAAAACCAATTCAAATCTCAATTCATGAATTTTAGTCATTACAATCACAGACTTGTCAGCAGTGCGTTCTCCTGATAGAAAAGCACTTTCTTCTTTACCAAATGAGGTTGTTAGTTGTGAGTAATAAATTGGCCACAATACTCTTCATTTATTATTTTTCCTTCGTCTATGTACCTAGTTGACTAAGATAATTCCATGAGGATCTCAAAATACAGTACTCCTAATAAAACCGTTTTTGTCTTCTTTGATGGTGGAGAATTTATTTTGCCTATTGTTCAGATTATGTTTTGGTTTTGAGAATGTAATTGTGGACCCATGTTGGAACGGCGTGCAAAGTCCTTCTAAATGCGGTAAAACGGTATCAAAAGATCGTGAGGAACACAAACGATTCAGTTATTGCTTCAATGTGAGTAACTATGGCACCCAACGCACCCCCCGAATATTTTATCTTGCGCACAATTACTCGATGGTCCAAGGCAATGCGATGGACGTTTTTAATCATATCCAGGAGAGTAGTAATTTTTGGACGTCCACTCCAGCATTCCTGATTTATGATCATACGACCACACTTAAATTTGGAAACTATATTTTAACTATTTAAGACGCAGGAGTTGATTCTAATACTGTTGAATCCACCTTTGCTTTGATGTTAACGAGTAAACCATAGTTGCATTTCCAAAATAAAAAAGAACTGGCCACTCTACCAAAGAGTTGTACGCTTTGTTACGCCAGGACGTCTTAAAGTAACTGATTGTTTTAAACGTGTGGTGGGTGCTTAATTTGCTTGACGTAAGCTCTATCGCTTGTCTGGCTATCTCTGCAACACTTACGATATAGTTTTGTGCGTGTAAATTGTGCTGTGACGGCTTTGTGACAGTACCATAATAATGCTGTTAATCACTTCGCTTCCAACAGCGAATGGTAAGTCGATCCGGATCTCAACCCTCTGAAAAAATGTCACCGCCCCTCCAGAGAATCGAAACCCGTCTCCTATCGTCCTGCCACAATAAAGTCAGCCACCTAATCACTGCGGCTATCGACCCGTTTAAATTACGAAGAAAATGCTACTTTGGTTGGCCACATTATCCAAAATCTATTCTCTACCACTGTGGAAGCCAGCCGAATTGCAAATTTCTCTAGTTTAATAAGAACTATCCGAAGAAAAATAAGAGCAGCCGGCTTGTCTAGCATGAGTGGTGCAAGAAAACCTTTTTTAACAAAAGCACATTTGTAGATACCAGCTTTTGGAACAGGGTTGTGTTTCCTGATGAAAAACGACCAAGAAATGAACTAAATGCTAGATTAGAGTGAAAGACCAGGACACATGCTTCAAAATGGTGTAGTTTATGGAGACATTCTAGATAACGTAATGCTATTAAATTGAACAGTATTATTGCTATAAATTTCGTCCTTCAGCAGGACAATTGACTCATTCATGCTAGCAGAGTAATGTAGGACTGGTTATTGGTCATACATACCCCATAGCCAGACGAATACAGATGGGGTAATTGATTTGATACCTGAAGGATATTAGGGAGAGGTGGGTGGACACATACAGTCTCTTCCTTCAACTGGACATGACTAATCATCTCTATAATTTTCTTCAAGATGTTGCGAAACACAAGATTGATTTTTGGACATTAATGCTTTAATAATGCAGAAAAAATGAAGGTCATATCAGTAATGAAGATGCAAAAATCCTTTTTTATTGTAATTTGAAACGACTCACTGACAGTTCTAACAAAAAAAAAATAAAGTGTACAGCAAGTCTTAGTACAACTTTTAATTAATCTTATTTACTGAAAGACTACTTGCTTAATGAAAGCAGGAAAGGAGAGAAAACTAGAAGAAAAAAAAGGGTAAACATTAAGTTTTGTGGCCGGCCCCTAAATGAACAAGTTGCTCGTTTTCTCGCGAACTTCAAGTCGCCAGAAGTAAAACTTGTATAACAAAAATATTTCCGACTAGCGAAAAAATACTGGTAAGTATGTATGCGCTAAAATGGAACACAAAAAAAAACAGAGGAAAAAGGACGCAGCAATAACGGAACGGTCGGAAAACTTTGCTTTTTAGACGGAATACAAGAAGGTAAAAGGGATTGTTGTTATTTCATCTCGGTTTACGTTTAAGTTTAAAGCATCTCTCTTATGAAAAGTTTATGGAGTTTTTGAAGTAGTAAAAAGCTCTTAGTTTGATTCGCGGTGATATGCAGTTAGGTTATTCGAAGGGAATTCTCGTGTTAGTACAAGCTTAAAATTCCTATCTGCGTTCCATGAAAGATAATGAATGCAAACAATATGAAATGCATTGCAAAAGCTAGAGCTAAAGTTTTAATTACCTATCGTCAAAAGATCGTAACTGTTTCTGGATCTCTTTAATAATATATCATGATGGTAATGTAGTGGAGAAGTCTTCCAAGTTATACTGGTCCTTTTAATAATACTAAAACTGTCGTAATATTTACCACCTTACTTACCTACCGTACATATCGTGAAGTGGGGTAGTTGTGGTATGGAGTAACTATGGAGACTTCAAAAATGAATAGAAGTAGTCAAGTCTAGGTTGTATTTTTGATATCCAACAGCACAAGAGTTTGGGAATCCAAAATATACCTGGAGTACCTGGAGATGGAAAGAGGAGGTTGGTGAATGGAAGACGATGAAATTTTGGGAAACTATACGAAAACAATGAGCAAATGAGGCTTCGGGTTATTACTTTGAAAAGAAATCATGAAGTAATGGACCGAGAATTGTTGAGAAAGAAGAATTTGGCAACCCCTTTTAAGACGATCGTTCTGAGCTTATTATAGTAGCTAGCTTCGAGATTTTTATGATAAACTGGAGAAAATTCTAGACGAATGAGGGTTACATGATTAACCTAATCAAACATAAAATGCAGATGACACTTCGTTTAACTATGATCCCAAAAATACTAAGGTAATAGCTGTTCGTGTGTTGAAGTCTTCCAGGTGTTGTCACGTAGATAAGTTTGCAATTGACGTTTTGCTGATCATGTTACCAGCTTCTCCAAAAGCCTTCCTTGTAAAGTTAGTCTCCAGCTATTGCTCAGTCTGTACCCATCTTCTCACTTGAAGTTAGTTGGATGCTTCAACTGCTCTATCTTCTTGACAGTGTGGAACCGTGTTCTTATATTCTTATCTAACGTTTTCTTTAATCTGTCAGTTATTCCGGCAATGTATGGTAGGTAACGAACTGTAACGAATCAGCGAAGCGAAGAAGGAACGAGATATATATAACGAGGACCAGAAGACAACAACATCAGTCAGAAAACCTTTCATGAGATAATATCCTTGGCAATGAAGTTTGAAGTCTCAGTCTTTCTAATTTGACTTATGGAGGGCTTTTATCTCATATTTTCATGAAACTGGTTATTGTATTTGTGAAACAATCTTGCTTCCCCACATTTCTGTGGCTTTAGAGCCTCCTACTTATAGAGTGGCAGCGCAGAAATTTTGGAAGGACCTCTTGAAATGCGATCCTTTATACCTATCAGTTAGGACGTGCTTGAGGCACAATAATAGAGTCTGTCATTCTTAATGTTTATGAATTTAAAACATGGTTTCATTATTAACATTGAGCAATTAATATTATACAGGACGAGTAATCGGAAGTGACCACCACGTGACCATGAACGTCACAAGAGAAGTGTATTTTTTTGTTTTACAGTTACCCATAGTGTGTATTATACAGTGTGTTTCATAATATATGCGCAGGACTTCAGGATGAGATAGCTTGTCCAAAAATTTGAAAAAAAGTTTCTATCAACTTACCTTCTAAAATGCACCATTTTCGAGATACAGGGTGTTGAAATTTAATTAAAAAAATTGGAAATATCTCCGGAACGGTTTACCGTAAAGAACACAGCTTTTGTAACCATTTTCTACTTATAATAAGCTAAGTTATGTGCGAGAAAAAAAAATTAAGTCATAATTGGTGAAGATTCTGCAGGGGTAGTGGTTGTTTTTCTCCCCAACTTCTACGCCACTGCAAAAAGTACGGTGTTGAGACCTCTATTTGAACCACCAATGTTTTCTACACAAAAAAAATAGTTGGTCATGAGCTCTAAAGTTGACCGTTTACGAGAAAAATCAACTTTTATGTTGTTAGCGTTTGCTTTTCTTACTTATTGTTCCAATGTTTTCGTAAAATAAAACTTTTATTTCGAAAATTTACCATGTTGTTGATTTTTTTCGAAAACAGTCAACTTTAGAGCTCATGACCAACAGTACCTTTTTTGTGTAGAAAACATTGGCGGTTCAAACGGGCGTGGCAAAACCGTACTTTTTCCAGTGGCGTAGAAAAAAAACAACCACTACCCCTTCAAAATCTTCACCATTTATGACTTAAACAATTTTTTTTCGCACACAACTTAGCTTATTATAAATAGAAAATGGTTACAAAACCTGTTTTATTTACGAAACTTTTTTTCAAATTTTTGGACAAGGTATCACATCCTGAGGTCCTGGGCATATATTAGGAAACACCCTATATATTTACGTTCTGTCATCTGACATTTGTTGTTACGAAGTGCTAGTGTTTTACGTATTTCTGTGAGATTCTTCTTAGTTTTCGTAGATATAGCGTCTCTTGTATTCTAACTGTCTTTTTAAAGACTACTGACTGCATTGTTTATTATCTGGCTTGTAAAAATGGCATTCACAGATGAACAAGATAGGTTCATTGTAATGGCGCATTTTCGAAGTGCTACACGGGCACAGGATGGATCTTGGTCGTACTCTCTACAATCTAGCATTCAGGAATTTATATTGGAATGTCAAAATGATGATATTGAATACGAAAGGTTTGTTGGACATCGCAATAGACTGGTGCAACGATTTATGGATACTGGGGGTGTTTCGAAGCGTAAACCAGTGGGCAATCATCGTGTCTTAACCGAAGAAGCAGTCGATGATATTTCTATGTCGTACGACAACCAGCACCCATAAATCGGTTAGAAAGTTATCTGCTCAAACAGGTATGTACTTGGTAAATAATTGGACAAATTATTGAGTATGGTTTAATGATGATGATTTCGGACGAAGCTTGGTTTCATCTTTCAGGTTACATAAAAATAGCCAAAACTATCGTACCTGAGTGACAGAAAATCCGTATGTGCACAACGAAAGAACATTACATCCGATTAAAACTGGTGTGTGGATTGCAATGTCATGTAGACGAATTATGACACCAATATTTTTTGATGATACGGTTAATGCTGTTTGCTAACGACAAAATATTTTAGAACCGTTTATTAACGACCTCCATGATGACGAAATCCAGATGGTGCTACCCCATACACAGCTAATGCTACAATAGTATACCTCGAGGAATATTTTGAAAATGGAGTAATAAGTAGAGGACGTTGGCCAACATATTCGCCTGATCTAACGCCATTAGATTTCTTTTTATGTGGTCATTTAAAGAACGATATATTCCGAAATCCTCTCCATACCCTTGATGAGCTGAGAAATGCCATCACTGCGAAGAAGTTTTACACAACGTGTTTCAAAATATGGAACCACGTATCAATTTATGTTTAGAAAATGGTGGTGGTCATTTTGAGCACTTATTGTAAATATTTTTTGTGCTGTAATAATATTACAATAAAAAGTTTTTTTCTAAAATGCAACAGAGAGAAAATGACAGTTTTGTTTGCAGGTTATAATTGTAAAAATACATTTGACAAAAATGTAATGTCATATATCTTGTACTACCAATTTAGCAATGTTGCCACCTTTAAATTTGAGGTCACGTGGTGGTCACTTCCGGTTACGCGCCCTGTATATTAGGCTATTGACATTACTTGTCAAAATAACTTGACAAATTGATTTGGCACGATATCACAAATTGACGTGTCTGCCTGTATATTTATAACCTGTAACTATGGAAACCAAATGTCTGATTTATAAATAATCATATACAATGCGAGCATTCTCAAGTGAAGTGTAGTGGTAGCATAAAAATCCCTAATTCGCTTGATTTTTACATTTTACAGTTAGCTACATTGAATAAATATGCACTTTCATACTGATCATTTGGTTCTTTTCGTTTGCTGTCATTTTATTGTTTTCGTTTGTTGTCATTTTGTCGTTCCCAGTTCATGCCAGTTTATCGTACAGCACTCAGGCGTTGTGGTAGCATGATCTGAGCTTTTGATGAGCTTTTTTTGCATACCACCTATGCAGGGTGGTATGCAAAAAAACGTTGAAAGTTCTGCATTTACAGTATTTTTTCCTCCTCAGCGGTAACAATTACTACGTTTTTTTCTTTAGCTACAATTACATTAACCTTGTACTCTATTGTATTGCATTGTATTGTTGACGTTGTGGGTTGTTCAGGTTCCAATCAGCTCTCCTCAATGCACCCTACTGATCTATTATGATTACCTTATCCCATCAGTAGTACCCTTCTGTTCCAATATTCTTGACGAATCTCGGGATTAGTTTGGGTGCCAAGGCTTCGATCTGTTTAGCTGTTAAGATCATCTCTCGTAGATGCTGAAATCTTTGCCGGCTTCCATTAACCTTAGTTGTTTAGACTCCGATCTCAGGTTTTGCAGAACTTGCAGAAGAATTAGTCTTATAAGGACATCTAACTTCTAAAGGAGCTTCCTCCTTTAAAGTAACATCAATAATTTGATTCCATTTTTAAATTCTGTATTGAACTCAAACGTTTCAACTTTATAATTTAATGGAAAATAAACACAATATCTGAAACATTTGGGTAGACAAAAATGTCTAGTTTGGCAGAACGTTTCTTTCTCAAGACATTTATTGAATATTCAATCTTTTTCAAACTCCAATTTTGGCACCATACAGCCTAATTGTTGGTAGTGATAGTTGCATTCTCACTGTGTTGCTTTAGATGTTCTTTAGATTCTTCATATTTGTCTCCTTCTCTTTTTTTTCGCGATTTTCATCCTCGTCGCTATGGTTGTTGTCATCAAGTTTGAATGACTCTGAACAATTAACGTTGGCACATCCATTATTTTCCTTTTTCAGGAAACCTATGTCTCAGAACATCACACATGTTGCTGTTTCGACCTCTTAAATCTTGCCAGTATGTTCTTTCTATCGTTTTATTTAGCAATCAGTACAGGAGAGACTATTTTGGGAACTACACCTCGGTTTCTTGATCTTGCATTCTTCAATAACTTAAAGAGTCAGCTCATCTCCAGTAACAACTTTTGATCCATCTAGATTTTGCAGAAAAGGATCCCTAAAGAATCTTCCGGTCTTGCAAAATATGCCTTTAAATATCCACAGCTTTTTCGTCCTTTAGTGTACAACAGTTTTGATGATACAATTCTTAACTATAAAACTACTAAATATGTTTGTTCTAGGGCAAAAAATTAATTAGAGCTACCACATATTTTTGTACAGTACTGTATAATTACTAGCGAAATTTCATTCCCAAAACGAAAATAACATTTCGATACGACAGAAATACCACTCACAGAACATGTTATTACTATTACAAGGATCATTTTAGAGCTAAAATAAACATCGGATCCGTCTGAATCGGAATGGACCGACAGTGTGACGCCACATCGTGCGTTCCACTGTATGCGTTCCCGGAATTAATGAAAATATTCGATTTCTCGTTAAACGGTCCGCCCCATTTAGGAACCGGCTACACACCCGCAGCAACGTCGAATACCCTGGATGCATTATTTATACGTGCAATTTACATGTTTAAAACGATTCGAGTTTAGAACGATTAAACGGGCACAAATGGAATTAATTAAACTGAAGCGCTGCACTCTACCGTTTGTTATTACAACTAAATCTTGACTCTATATTTGTGTTTTGTAGTTCTTGGTATTGATTCGGGAATTCTATTTCGTGTAAATTTAACGGGGAAGTTTCTTTCTGTACCGAGAATCATCAAGAAAACATTACAGTAAAAGAGTAAATCGGGAACGAGTCTTTTTTAAAGGGTGGCCGTTCGGTGGTTGAACGAGAGATACACAGAAGGTAATGATTTTTTAAGCGAGGACCACAGCCATTGACTTTTATCGACGCCCACGGAAAATCTATAGGTATTATTTTCTTTTAAAATGGCTGACCATTCCCGAAGTAACTTACGTTTGGTCTCACTACTGTGGAGGAAAATAGTGGAGAGGTACTGGGAAATAGGATCTGTTCGCTCAACTGAAAAATCCGTTTCGAATGATGGATCCATTACATGCCCTTAAAATCCGATTACCTCTGCTTTTGTTTTATATTTTTTATCTCGTTGATTTACTGCGATTAACGTAAGAAAATTTAACATCAAAGTTATAAATATTCGATTAAAATATCTCTCGTTAAGTACGGCAATAATTGTTGTGATATGTACATACATAGATATCATCATAAATAAAGTAGTCGCTATTCACGATTGTATATTCGCTAATAAATTAAAATGAAGCTGATAATGAAGCTATATTTTAGTGAAAACGCATTATATTGTACAATATTTGTATTAGATAAATAGTTGATAACAATAGAATAATTGTATGTATATGCACTTATCTCTATTTATATATTTTCCCACTTGAAATAAACGAAGTTCTAAAAGTAAAAGTCGGATGGCATTAAAGCAGCACTACACTACACAACACGCGACACTTTACTAGAATATATATACAGTGTAGAACAGCCAAATGGAATAAATTCGATAACAAATAAATGAGGGTGTATTGGGAAAAACGCTTGGACACGTCGATTTGTATTTTTAAATGCGCATTTTTTTCAAAAACAAAATTATACAGGGTGTGTCATGTGACAGTGGCCAATACCAACTTTCTTATTTTAAATTGAAACCCTTGCATATTATTTATTTTTTGGGTTCTTCGGAAAATTCTAGACATAATTCATGTACAATGTCCCATACCTATCTTCAACTGTTTCGGAAACAAAAACCGTTTTGTTTATTTTCGTAAAAACTCATAGCCTTAGCAACATGTTGTCTGCCTGCATGACAGTAGTGATCAGTGTCAGTGCTATTGTCGTTTGAATTTCGTTAACTGTACGTAATAATATCAGAAAAATGATTCATTTAACAGAAATGCACAAAATAACCATTTTACAAATGATTGGTTATGGAGATAACACGCGGACACAAATGGAAGTTTTTCGCTTATTTCACGAAAAATTTCCAAATTTGCCGCCTGTATCCCAAGGAACAATTAACAAAATAGAAAAACAGTTTAGCGAGCTTGGTCATGTAAGACATATTAAAAAAGTAGCTGCCAATGCAGTAAGTGATGATACGAAATTGGATATTATGCTTGGGTTTCAAGAAAACCCACATAATTCTGGTCGAAAAGCAGCCCCACTGTTCAACATTAGCCACACATCAATTTTTCGAGTATTAAAGGAAAGTAAAATGCATCCCTATAAAATGATGCCAACTCAGGAGCTCATGGAAGACGATTTTGATAGGAGAACGTATTTTTGTGAACAGATGATGGCAATGTTAGATAACAATGTGATCCAATTAGAAGATATTTTATTTTCTGATGAGAGCACATTTATACTTCACGGCCATGTTAATCGTCAAAATTGCCGCTATTGGTCTTATGAGAATCCTCACTGGATGAGAGAGGAACATACGCAATATCCTGAAAAAGTTAATGTTTGGGCAGGAATTGTTGGAAATCACATCGTTCATTGATGGTAACTTGAATGGAGATAAATATTTAGAACTGCTCCAAAATAATGTCGTGCCAACTTTCGCAAACTTATATCCTAATCCAGCAAACCCACAAGTTCCTGCCAATACAGTATGGGTTCAGCAAGATGGAGCACCGCCCCATTTCCAAATCAATGTCCGGCAGTACCTGAACCAAATTCTTCCAAATCGGTGGATAGGGAGGCGCGGATCGATAGAATGGCCAGCACGATCTCCTGATCTAACGCCATTAGACTACTTTTTGTGGGGATATGTCAAAAGTCTTGTATACAAAACTAAACCCCTCAACTTAGATGACTTAATAAGACGAATCACGCTTGCGATTAGATCAGTCACGCCTGAGATGTTGAGTAATATTAGAAGACATTTCTATATCAGATTAGCATGTTGCCAAGACGTTCGCGGCGAGCATTTTGAACATTTACTACATTCACATTAATGTTTTTTTTTACATTAAACTTGGCAGAGAGACCAGTCTACAAGGTGCTAGTGCTGGACGGCCGAAGACTGTTGTTTGTAAAGATTTTGATTTGGTCCATGATATGGTCCTGAAAGATCACAAGACGAATCACACAATTTGGCTATTATTAAAGAAGATCCAAGATTCGTTACTCTGGAATGGAAGCACCATGGAGGGTTCACCACCCCCCTCGAAAGTTGCGTGCAATAGCATCTGCAGGGGGACATCATGGCCACAGTTTTTTGGGATGCCCAAATAATAATTATCCTTCCAAACGTTGTACCACGCGATCAGACTATAACTGGGCAATATTATGCTGCTTTTATTACAAAACTACGTGATTTCATTAGAGGAAGACAGAAGGAGGGCAAACCCTAGACATGGTGTGCTGTTTCATCAGGACAAGCTTTAAAAGTGAAGGTCAGACGGCATTTTGTCAAACGAAACTTTGCAAGTCACCTTCACGCTCTTAAGCTACCCACTAAACTTTGCTCTTTTGACCAAGCAAATGGACTTGCAACCATCTGTCAAAATATAACTTAAGGGTGATTGGAATGCCTCGGTTGCTAATGCTTAATACACTAGTCTGCCTTCCCGTTTTTGTCACGATGTCTACAATCGTTACATGTTCGAAATGATCAGCTTGAATTGTCCTGAGTTGGCCAGAAAAAGGCCCGGCATTATTATTTACTTATGTGAACTGTCCATACTGAATTCACATGTCTAATGTCAAAGCTTAGTACAAAAGCAAGGGTGAATTTGCATCTTATCCATCATATCAGGTGGTGAAGAATTGGGCAGGCAAGAGATTTTAAACTTGGCAGAGAGACTTGTGTACCAGGTGCTGGGGCTGGACGGCCAAAAACTGTTGTTTGCAAAGAAAACATTGATCTGGTTTATGACATGGTCCTGAAAGATCACATTCATAGCTCGGACTTGTGGCTTTTTAATAGGTACCGTAGAAACCATATTACAAAGCGGATTACGTCTCATAAAGATGGCTGCGTGGTACCGAAGATATTGACGCTAGAGCAAAAGCGCATTCGATACGTCACTTCACAGTCGAATTTGGCCTTCATTAACCGATATCCTGAACACAAGATTCATTACTCTGGAATGGAGACACAATGGGAAGTTCACCACCCCCTCGAAAGTGTCGTGCAATAGCATATGCGAGGAAGATTATGGCTACACTTTGTTGGGATGCCGAATGTACCACGTGAGGGGTACCCCACCAAGGTATCCCACCAAGGAGGGGAAAACTCAAACGTGGTGCGCTGTTTTATCAGGACAACGCTACTGCCCACAGGAGGTGAGTTTCAATGGCTGCAATTCATAATGCAGGCTTTGAAATTTTCCAACACCAGCCATGGTCTTCAGATTTAGTTCCTAGTGACTTCTATGTATTGCCCAAACTCAAAGAAGACTTTCGTCAGATTCACGTGCGTCAACGTCTTAAGGGACTATGTTGAAAAATAAAAAATTCTACCTTTCTTTTTCAGAACACTTCAAAATCATCACTTCGTATTGTTGTCCAGTTGGTTTTTGACGACTTATTTATTTCTTAATCTGCATTTATGTTTTTAAGTGTTGTGTGAAGCAGTGTACTGGTCACTCTTTTTCTTGCTCCCACTATCAACACATCTATGTCCAATTGCTTTGCTGTAGTACCATGTGCATCTTTAATTCATTAACCGTTTATCTGGCCTCTTATTGGCTTTCTTCTTTAGCATATTCCTGGAATGTGGTCACCTTGTTGAGTCCACTACCCCTACTAATACAAGATCGATTATTTCTGCAATACCTTCCACGGTGTCCAAGTGCATCACAGATCTAATCCACATCTCGAACTCTTTGCATTCTTTTGAGTGATGTCCAAATTGAAGATATCTGAAGCATTTGTAGCTGCTTTCCTCCCCGCACATTGTGTGGCCTCTTGATTGCCAGTTATCATTAGTTCCATCCAAAATACTCTTAGATGTTACCTTATTTTCTTATGTTAGAGTCAATTAAGATTTAATGCTTATTCTATACTTTGAGATATTAATTAAAACGTGAGTCCTTATCAGAAAATATAATCCTGTTTCGATTTATTCGTTATCATCGGTATAAATGCTCAATTAATTCATTCACCCTTGAAAAGGCAAACATTATTCGGTCCTTAATGCCGGTGAAGGATAAACTCATGTAGAAACAACCGTGTATAAGAGATAGAAAAAAAAAGCGACCGCACTCGTTAGTACGAAGGGTATATACGTATACAGAAGAGTGAAATAAACGTAGAAAAAAAATCAGTAAGTACTACTTTTTACCCTCTCTCAGTTCATCCATCACCTATCCTTTTTCCATTTTGAACGTGATAAATCAACTGCCCCCGAATTGTAATTGTAAAAACACCAAATTACAGGATCCTTTTAACAGAAAAGAACATCAATGTAGAATGACTAGTACAAGAGAGACTGGTTTTGACCGTCTGATTTTTTGTTCCCTTCCTACAACAGCGTCTACCTTCCCTTTTTAGCGGAGGCAACCCCTATTTTTCATCAGACAATGTGTCGGTGAGATAAGGAGAGTAGAACAAACGAGAGGTAATATTCGTGAACTTGATGTGTTCAAATATTGAGATATGTTCTTTCAGTAGTAAACCTTCATATCTCCAGACAATACCTTTTACCATTTCGCGTTTCAAATGATGAGTTTGTCAATAATAGGGGAAATGGAAAAAGGCATATCAGGTAACGTGGGACAAAAGGAGAGAGAGACCGAACTTATTCGGTGAGAACGGGAACGGATATTTTGTATATTACGTTCCGGGAGTTTCACGTGAATAATTTCCTATTTCGTTCTCCATTATATTTATTTATTCAAAAATTTCTATATTGTATCTGGAGGATGATCCCCGACGGTTTTAGGGCGATGAAATTCTGTCGCACTTTCCATTCAGGATAAATACGTTTTCGGGAGAACGTTGTTAAAGCTGCAAATTTTAATCAGGACCGGGTATTTGTTCGTTACACAATGTCTGATTAGGTTTCGGGCAATGTACACTTTGTCTAAATTTAAATGTGACATCTCTGATATTTATAATAGAAGTAGTCATTCATCTATTTTAAAATATCCACAAATCATCCTGTCCTGGACCAACAAATTATTTTCCTGAAACTAAATGAAATATGTATTTGCAAACTCTCAGATACCGGGTTTCGGTACCATTTTTCTATGGCTACCACACTGGCATGCTTCCATATCATGGGAAAGTAGCCAGGATTGAGTATGGTGTGTAAAATGGAAGCCAAAATTTTAAGGATGTTATCTGGAAGCTTTTCAGTAGCTGTATTTATGATTTGAACGGGTTGTGGGGCCTTCCCCGGCTTACAGGTCTTAATAAAGCTCTTGATTTCAAATTTTCTGTTTTTAGAGGATTAGGATAGCCTGGAGAGGTGGTCATCAATAACATCATCAACTTGGTCCCGCATGGTGAAGTAGTCTTGGTTAGATAAAGAAGACATTTTTGCCCACTATTGGGGGATGGTGGAAAACCACCTAGCTGTGTTTATGATTTGGTCCGGTTGCGGAGCCTTTTCCGGTTTATTGGTCTTAATGTCTCTTGATTTCTAATTTCCTGTTTTTAGGGGATTTAGAGGGTGGGGAGGTGGTCATCAATAACATCATCAACTTGGTCTCGAATGGTGATGTTAGAGTCCACCCTCAAGTTTTTTGTGGCTCATTTTTGCTTATCGAAAATGATCCTGGGTAGATAAAAAGCCCTTTTTGCCCCCTATGAAGGAGGAGGCAGGGACGGTGGAAAGCCACCTAGCTGTGTTTATGATTTGGTCGGGTTGTGGGGCCTTCCTCGTCTTACAGGTCTTAATAAAGCTTTTGATTTCTAATTTACTGACTTTAGAGGATTTTTTCATCAACTTGGTCCCGAATGGCGATGTTAAAGTCCACGCTCAAGCTTTTTATGGCTCATTTTTGCTTCTCGAAAGTGGTCCTGAGTAGATAAAGAAGACATTTTTGCTCACTATTGGAGGGCGGTGGAAAGCCGCCTAGCTAAGCTTCTTTCCTCTTTTCTGATTTCTAAGGATACATAGCAAATGGGGAATAGTTATTTTTTAATTTGAATTCTCTGAAATGCTCTTTTGACTCAATATTAAAACTTCTCTCTATCTGATCGATGAATACTGACTACATTCTATCAGATATACATCTGATGTATACTTAAAAGATTAATTCCATTTTTGGCTGTAGATAAAACGTTACATAGTTCAATATTGGTTTTGAATATTCCTGTTAAGTTATTTTTTAAAAGTCCTTCTGCATCCATCCTGAAATGCAGCTTGCTCCCGACTTGGTTGCACCAGAGCAACGAAGTCTGCAACCTGGTTGAAACTTACCAACTAAGATTCTTGTAGTGAAGTAATCTCAGCCTGTCTCTGCCCATGAAAACTGCCTTGGAAGGTCTTTTCTTACTTGAACGAATCTTGACAGTTTTGCAGTGTCCACTTTGGCAAGTTCATTCATGTAGGCGCGGTGCCTAGCAACGAATTTAGAACTGACACAAAAGTCTTAATGCTGTCATATCAGCTAAGATATCAGCTATTTCGTTGTCTTTGATTTCAGGGTGGGTTGTTTCTCTCCTTGATAAAATGTTGTGGCATTATTTTCCCCAAATTATTGATGAAAAGAGAGAAAATTGGTTTTGGTCATTGGCCAGTCCAAAAATTTACACATGCTCTTCGAACCAGAGCTAGTGATTGTTATGCAGTTTTCATGACTGCTATGTTTTTCAAACCGATATAAACCGAATAAATTTGTTGCCTTGCTAAGGCAAGGAAGCAGATATCTTTAATACAGGGGTCGCCAAACTTTTTTGTATCATCGACTCTTATATCATTTTTCGAAATCTTCATCGACCCCGCACAAAAGTAATTTTCAGTTAAATATTCCAAATAAGCTAAATAAAAAATATGGTTCTTATTGTTTTGGAGTTCGTTACTCAGAACAGAATTTATTTCGCTGAGAAATTCTGTCGTGGGGACAAATAACTGAACGAGCTGTTGCAAGCATACACCCCCTGGCTCAAAGTGACCCCTACTTGTGTTAAGTAGACCCCTGGGGGTTTATTATAGACCGATTTGGCGACCTCTGCTTTAATATCTTGCCTCCTTGTCAATTAAGTATATTGGTTCAGCCATCCAGAAACGAAGGATGTGGTTTAGGGGTGGTCAGAGTTACACTCTGAGGTTGCTCAGGGATCAATTCTAGACTATCTTTTCTTTTTAATGTGTACTTAAGTCTTATTTGAATCTATTAAGTAGTTAGTTAGTAAAAATTGGCCGACAGCCGCAGTAGTTAGGGGGCTGACTATCGTTGTGGCAGGGCGATAGGAGCCGGGTTTCGATTCCCTGAAGGGACGGTGACATTTTTTCAGACGGTGGAAATCCGGATCGACTTACCATTCGCTGTTGGGGGCAAAGTGATTAACAACGCGGCATTATAAAAGGCGATATGATGCTGTTACAAAAAGATTTGAACATAATTTACACACACAAAATTACACCGCTAGAGTTGTAGTGATAGCCAGACAAGTAATACAGCTTACGGAGTCACTGCAATTATAAGCACCCACCACACATCAAAAAAGTTGGAGCAATTTGCTGTATAAAAAATATTCTCGGATAATATTACCTACATCCATTTAAATTGCAAAACACCGACCTGAAATTACATCCAATCCATATCATAGACATGTAAACAACACCGAACTATTTGATCTGAGATATTCCTCCGTCAGAGATCGTATTTCACGCAAGTCGAGTGTTAAAATTAAAGCATATGGGAGGGAAAGATTATCTAGGCGAGTGGAAACACGCTAGATTTACATCGGGGGTGCCCCCTTAGATATGGCCAATAATGCACGGTTGAACGGGTCGTCAAGCGTGTGCCGGTTATACTCTCTTTCTCTCTCGTAGATTCTGGAAACTCGATAGCAAACTTCTAAAGCGTTGGCGCGCATTTTAACGCCGCCGTGGAATTTCTATAAAGTCGTCGTAAATAACGAAATCGAAAGTGTTGAAGAGTTTTATATTGAATCGATGATGTTTATTTCGTTTTGTTTCTTGTTTTTTTTCTCTTGCAGAATTACCTTCGAGTCCGCCGGCGATCAGCGTCAGTCGTAAACCGTTGGATTACGATGATGTTTTGCGCGCCAATTGTACATCGCCTCCTTCCAAACCGCAAGCAATACTTAGGATGTCTCTAAATAATATGGTGGTAAGTAAGTTTGGTGGATAATTATTAAGACTTGAGTCATCAAATCTATCTATAACTTCATAATTATCTGAGTATTACAAAAATATTCTCAAAGTTTGTCCAACCACAAACAAGACTCTCTGCATAAATCCACAAGTCAAGGCTAAAAGATTAATAGCAAAATTTTACATATAACACATACATACATAGTGCAACCTGCTTTTCGTTTCCTTTTTTTAACATGGGGGAATTATATTTCTGAAAACCTACATTAATCATACGTTTTCTTTTCCAGATTGGTAGGACGGACATGACGTTGGCGCAAAAATCCCACGAACCTGTTTGGAGCGATCTGAACGTCGAGAAACCCATTTCTGAATTCTTCTTCAAGGAAGGAGGTGGAAGATTGATATTAGAGTGCGTGGCGCAGGTGGCAGGCTACGAAAGCAACGCCGTCCTCGAGTTGCCCAGCGCTCGTCATCCCGTCCCGGAAAGAGGTCTGTATTTATCAACATTACCCCTTTTCACCCCTTTCTAGCTACAGTAGTAGCTCTCACCCCTTACTTACGACGGCGTTGAATTCAACTTCAATCTGACCGTAGCATTAGGCGATTTAGACCGCTTTAAGTTTTTGACAGATCGGAGAAATGAATTTTTAGGTTATGTGTCAATTAATGACATTTCAAAATGAAATATAAACGTTTTCCGTGAGACATTACGGTATGACATCTATTCGGTACATTTATAATAAATCCCGGACAGACGGAGATAGCGATGCAACGTTTCCTTCTATAATATTATGTTTTGTTAAAATATGATACCGAGGGAATCTGGCCTCCTCTGGACCGTAACCAGTTGACTAGCTCGCCGCGAATTTCTCGCAAATTTTCGTAATAACATGCGGAAACTGTTCTTGTCATCGTACGGATGACAAATACGTACTGTGCCCGGTACTATCTCTGCGGTATTTGCCGAAATGTAAATACCATAGCGTCCTCGGTTCCGCCTTCTTTTAGAGTGGTAGGATGGGGGTGGTCGGAACTGTGCGGTGATTTGTTTTGCTTTTCATTTACTTATCTAGATTGGTTTTGCCGTATCCTTTTTGTTATCGCATCCGGGATATTCTCATTTAGGTATTACATATTTTTCAAGTGTAATTTTGAAATAATACGAAGGAGAAATTATGTAGTAAGAAATTATTTAGGGGAGTTGAGGCTCTAAGCGTTTGGGACTGATTAAAAAACGTTTGGATGTAAGTGATAAATGAGAATAATTTGTTAGTGTTTTTAGTGCAATACGTAGCGCAAGAAAGAATAAATTGGAAGCAATATGAAACGTTAATGACTTAGAGAGATGGCGCCAAGATTTTTGGGAAAAAATTTAAATGTGGAAACCAGTAAATACTGCAATAGAAGAGGAGAAGGTTTTAGGGATACAATATAATTAAAAAAATGGTGTTCGAAACTGAAAGTAGCAGAAGGAAAGCACAAAGAAGAAGAAGCAGCTTTTTTTGGGGACTGCACTGGTGGAAGAACCGTAAAGGCAAGCTCGGCCATAAGGAAGACCTATTGTGCCACCGTGCTGTTTTACTTCTCTTATTCAGGTTGCACACCCATCTCAGTGTGGTGTTGTGACGTTCCACCAGTTTTACAAGAGTTCTATAGCTGTGTAGCACTACCTTGAAGTCAAACCTGACAGCCTGTAGTGCTCTAAGGGCAGCCTAACTGTCAGAAAGGGTTTCCACTGCTCCATTAACCTTGGGGAAATTTAATATGCCTTCTCCGCAGGTCTGGATCACGATTACTTCGGCTTGGAAGGAGGGCTCCCCAGGCTAAAAACTTCACCCTCGGTTTTACCACCTCTCGAGAGGCGTTCACAAACTAGCGAGATAACTCTCGTCTCGATTTGTGAACGAGAGTTTTTGCAATCTCTCTATTGGAGATGTTTACATTGTATCTCCCACTGAAGTTATAACGGGCGAAATCTTGTCCACCCTCATGGACAGTGGTACTGCCTGCTCTATGTAGATGAAGATGCTGTTATGATCTCCTGTTTTTCCGGAGAAACCCCTGCATCCACTACATCTTGCTCTGTAGGCCCCTAGGACTGCCTCCGACCACAGAATAAGCTGCAGCGGAGGAAGCCCAAGGATCGCCTCCATCGCCGCAATCTGCGTCGAGGATATAGCTCCCATGATGCCTAAATAGGTAATCCTCTGGAATTTACTGAGTGCGTTGGGGGCATAGCCCAACCTAGCTTTGTGCTACCAGACCAACGATGCATAAGTTATAGAAAGTACTATAATTTTCGTGTACCATCATAGGTTTCAGCCACCACGTTTTACCAAACATTCCTCTACAAGCCCAAAAGACCCTCGTGGCTTTGTTTGTTACCCGTTCCAGATGTGGTTTGTACGTCAATTTGGCGTCCAAAGTCACCTCCCAGGTATTTGACCTCAGAAAATACGAGTATCTTTGAACCGAAAATGGTCGGATACTGAAGACTGGAAAGCTTCCTTCTTCAAGTGAACGTGACCATAGTCGTTTTTCAACAAGAAGTTAAGTTGGCTTTGAACAGAAGAGGAATTCCGAGGAGGGGTTGGAAGAGTTGAGAGCAATCTTACACACTCATTACCTTTAATTGATTCATTGATGGTGAATAAGCACATATATAGGAGTTGTGGCGTAGGAATGGGGGAGAGGGGCGAGAGGAGGAGAGGGTGGAAACTGTGGAATTGGTAACATTAAAACATTAAATATTGGATAGCACAGCAACAGAAGGGGACCCAAATAAGCTATAACTTTCGAGTACCATCATAGGTTTCAGCCACCACGTTTTACCAAACATTCCTCTACAAGCCCAAAAGACCCTCGTGGCTTTGTTTGTTACCCGTTCCAGATGTGGTTTGTACGTCAATTTGGCGTCCAAAGTTACCCCTAGGTATTTGACCTCAGACAATAGGAATATCTTTGAGCCGAAGATGGTGGGACACTGAAGTCTGGAAAGCTTCCTTCTTCAAGTGAACGTGACCATAGTCGTTTTTCAACAAGGAATTAAATTCGCTTTGAACAGAAGGGGAATTCTGAGGAGGGGTTGGGAGAGTGGGAAATACTCACACACTCATTACCTTTAATTGATTCATTGGTTTTGAATAAGTACATATATGGGAGTTGTGGCGTAGGAATGGGGGAGATGGGCGAGAGGAGGAGAGGGTGGAAACTGTGGAATTGGTAACATTAAAACATTAAATATTGGATAGCACAGCAACAGAAGGGGACCCAAACAAGCTATAATTTTCGAGTACCATCATAGGTTTCAATCACCACGTTTTACCAAACATTCCTCTACAAGCCCAAAAGACCCTCGTGGCTTTGTTTGTTACCCGTTCCAGATGTGGTTTGTACGTCAATTTGGCGTCCAAAGTCACCCCTAGATATTTGACCTCAGAAGGTACGAGTATCTTTGAGCCGAAGATGGTCGGACAGTGAAGTCTGGAAAGCTTCCTTCTTCAAGTGAACGTGACCATAGTCGTTTTTCAACAAGGAGTTAAATTGGCTTTGAAGAGAAGAGGAATTCTGAGGAGGGGTTGGGAGAGTGAGAAGCAATCTCACACACTCATTACCCTTAATTGGTTCATTGGTGGTGAATAAGTACATACATGGGAGTTGTGGCGTAAGAATGGGGGATAGGGGAGGAGAGGGTGGAAACTGTGGAATTGGTAAAAATGAAACAGCAAACTTAACTTATAAGAAGTTGTGGTAACTGTCAGAGACAGCAATCAAAAAACATTAAACATTGGATAGCACAGGAACAGAAGGGGGCCCAAATAAAGAGCAAACGCCCCATGCATAGTCACAAAGAGGGGCACTTTCCTTCATTTTCGGCGTGGCTTTGGGCACGCCAAGGAAAGGTTTCTGTTGCCCTAACGAAGTGTATATTGGTGTCCAGTTTTGTAAGTTCTTTTATAATTGGAGTGCCATAGAATCCAAATCAAAAACGCATGAGTTTCAGACTAGCTTTTAGACTTAAAGCTACACGAAATCAACGGTATCGAGACCTATATATGATGATCAGTTCCTTTCAGGTCTTTAGTCGCAGAGGTCTATTCCCCTCTTGTTGAAGCAGCAGTATTTATGTTCGTATTCGATTTCTACTACTACCACTAACTTTTATCCAACTTTATCTGATCTGTTTCCATTTTGTAAATAATTTTCCGGTTGCGTCAGATTAAATTCCACTAAAATAAATAACACAGATACAAGAATATAAAAACATCCTCACACAAAAGATATAATAATATTTATGGATGTATATGTATCTTCCGCCAATACATCACATTTACTACAAACGAAATGGAATCCCCATATCAAATATAAGTACAAATGGACCTAAGGAAAACTTATCGTTCAACTTCGTTGTGTTTAGCGAAGAATACAATATATCAAAAGCTATCGAATTCCGGGAGGGGTAGCTTTTCTAAGAGGACGAAACTAAGAGAATTTTTCCCAAAATTAAATGAAATATCAACAGAGTATTAAATCGGATTACATCGTGCGAAATTCAAAATTTATGAATTACAAACATTAACGGTAAACATTCTCCTAAAATAATCTCGTTTAATAAAGGATTCCATCTATCGAAGTGTATAAACATTCCCTATGATACTACAACATAATTTTTCTTGTAACCTTTTTTTTTGATATTACCAGACCCATCCGAAATCTTCAATTAAATTTCCGCAATAAAAATTTTAATGAAGTAAGCATCCCGGATAGCAAATTGCTTCCCGAGTGGTGTTGGTCCATTCACGAACGAACGCCACGGCTCGTCCCCCCTCAGAAATAGATTTAACCCTTGCGGATAATTTCGTAACGCCGTACAATACCGGGGTCATTTTAATTATCCCCAATTATCGTGATTGTGTCCTTCCTGGTGGAATCCGGAAGGACGACCTTAACATGTTAAAATTCTATGTTCTGTCACGATTGAACTTCGGGCGTGGCTTGTCTTTTTAGCCGGCTATTCTATCTTAATGGTTATTGCATATCGTCCTATAGTCTTAGTTGTTAATGATTATGGTAGAATGAATTCTGCATCAAATTGTTGGGATTTCCTTTCTTATCTCTTCACGGTGGCATTTATGTAAGGAATCGGCAGATTTGCAAAAGGTTGATTTAGAAGTTTATTCGTTTTCTTTGCCTTCTGACGAAGCCTAACTTTTTCAATAAGCTTGATTTCTTTTTTTGCAATTTTCTCCTTAAGCCCTCAAGCTGAAGAATGCAATTTCTAGATCATTGCAGCATATCTAAATTCAAGCCCAGAGTAATTATTTGAAACAAGCAATGCTTTTTGAGATCCATTATCTTCCGTTTAGCTTCAGAGCTCTTCCTTCGGTGGATTGTTGACTGGCAACAGTTTGAAGAGAAAATATCTAACTGGAACGCAACTCAGCTGATTCGGAGTCCGCACTATTCCACAAAAATAATTCTTAAATATATCAATTAATGTGCTTGCAAGACATTGGTTCTTAAAGAATTTAATCATGGGGAGGAAATCTCTTCGCTCAAGATGGCTCACTTGGAAAATTAGTAAACAGCAAACAAAACAGAAACAAAAGAGAGACATACCCTTGCAAGCATAGTCTTTGCAGGACCTTATTTTAACAAATAGATCCCAACCAACCACCGCCAACCAAGAATTCTCTTATGGGACAAACGAAGGCATAGAAAAACGAAATGAATAACTTGATACCATTATGACGTCGGATTTGTCAACGTTTTTTGGAGAAAGCTGAAGTTGGTCCTTAAATGACATCATCATTTCTGGATCGTTGCAGCATATCTGGTTTCCAGCCGAGAGTGATTATCCAAAACAAGAAACGCCTTTGGAGATCCATTATCTTCCGTTTAGATTCAGAGATCTTCCTACGGTGGAATATTGACTGGCAGCAGTTTGAAGAGAAAGTATCTAACTGGAAGCCTGACATTGCTGAGGGATCTCCATAAACCCTTGTAAGCATACTTAGTCTATAAGGCTACCGAAAATACTTTTGCTGGACCTCTTTTTAACAAGTAGATCACAACCAACTTTAGAGTCCTCTTATGGGACAAACGAAGGCATAGAAAAACGAAATAAATAGCTTGACACCATGATGGCATCGGACTTGCCAAGGTTTTTTTGGAGAAAGCTGAAGTTGGTCCTTAAATGACAATGAAATGGTGGACACGAATATCGTCCCTCGCGTTTTAAGATGACTCCCTTTGACAATGAGCAAACAATTTTGAAAAATAATACAAACACGGCAAGCAAAGTCGTATTCTTACATAGCCTTACAAGCATAGTCATTGAGGTTATCGAAAAGGCTTTTGCATTGGAGAGAGAGAACAGATGATTTGCCACCATAATGACATCCCTCTTGGCAACGCTTTCTCTCGAGAAAGTTGAGATTGCCCCTTATAAAATTTAATGACAACAAATGGTTTCTTCTCAAGATGCCTGTGTTTGGACATTAGCCAACAAAAGAGAAACAAGATCACAGCCTTACAAGCATAGTTTACGAAGCTATCGAGGAGGCTTTGGCCAATCCTTAGTTCAATAAATAGCTCTCAATCAACATTACAGTCCTTTTATAGGACAAAAGAAGGTAGAGAACAAAGAGTCAAAGGTCTTGTCGCTCTAATGATATTATCACGTTTGCCAACGTCTCCTCTAGAAAGCTAAGACTGCTCGATAAACAGCTTAATGATGACAATTGGCAAGCATAAATATCGTCACCCTCCTCTTAAGTTAGCTCTCTTTAGAAATTAGTAAAGAATCTTAAAAAAAAGCGAATACCAGGCAAACAAAGTCATAACCTTGCAAGGGTAGGGTTTTTGCAAAACGTCGTTTCAACAGTCGAGTCGTCCTATAATAAATGGTGGTAGGATTAGAAGTCCTACAAAATAAAATGCTCAGAATGATCACAGCATTGCCATGATTCGTCAGAAACGAACAATTGCGTACCTATCTTAAAGTCCCTTCTCTCAAGGAACATAAATACACGTAAATATCGTCACCCTCCTCTTAAGTTGGGTCTCTTTAGAAATTAGTAAAAAATCTTTAAAAAAGGCAAACATGAGGCAAACAAGATCATACCCTTGCAAGGATAGGGCTTTTGCAAAACTTCATTGCAACAGTCATCCTATGAAAAATGGTGGGCAACAACATTGTTTCTGTCCACTCAAGACGGCCCAACCAGCCTGGCGAAGACTCATCTGAAACGATTAAAAGTCCTACAAAATAAAATGCTCAAAATGATCACAGCATCGATCGCCATGGTTCGTCAGAAACGAATAAGTGCGTACCAACCTTAAAGTCCCTTCCCTCAAGGAAAATCTGATATCACTGACAAACAAAACTCTAGAAAGGGCCACATCTTCCGCCAAAGTTCTCCCAATCAACATTACAGTCCTCTTATAAGATAAAAGAAGCTAGAGAACAAAGAGACATAGGTATTGTCGCTCTAATGATATCACGTTTGCCAACGTCTCCTCTCGAAAGCTAAGACTGCTCGATAAACAGTTTAATGATGACAATTGGCAAGCATAAATATCGTCACCCTCCTCTTAAGTTGGGTCTCTTTAGAAATTAGTAAAAAATCTTAAAAAAAGCGAACACGAGGCAAATAAGATCATAACCTTGCAAGCATAGGGTTTTTGCAAAACTTCGTTTCAACAGTGGAGTCGTCCTATAATAAATGGTCGGCAACAACATTGTCTTTGTCGACTCAAGGTGGCTCAACCAGCCTGGCGAAGACTCATCTGAAACGATTAAAAGTCCTACAAAATAAAATGCTCAGAATGATCATAGCATCGCCATGGTTCGTCAGAAACGAATAATTGTGTACCGACCTTAAAAGTCCCTTCTCTCAAGAAACATCTGACATCACTGGCAAATAAAACGCTAGAAAGGGCCAGATCTTCCCCTAAAGTTAAAGTCAGAAGGGCTTTGAGCATTGCAGATAATTAAAAAGTCCACGGTAACCGATAATTTCTAGAAACAATATATAGGGAACTACAACCTCTATTTCACTCCATATTATCTGGGGCATGAACGGCTTCTCCTAGAGAATATAGGGCTCACGGATATTAAATCCAAGCTTAGAAAAGCGAAGTAGATCATTGGAAGATGGGGAAAACAAGACAGTATCCTTACATAACCTCACTTGCTACTAACTGGCGAAGGAAAATGTGCCAAATATGTACTGCTTTTAAAAAATGCTCTGGAAGGTCTATCAATCTGGAAATCTATTGTTAGTGTATTAATTTTGGTGGGGCGGGGGTGGGAGCGCATGTTTATAAAATAATCCAAGTCAGCATCAATCAGAATATGATTACAGGTTGGAGTACCTCAGGGATCACTTCTGATCTTTCAATTATTTTTAATTTTCATGTAAGTTGATTGGAGGGTTGATCGGAAGTTACTTCAAATTCTGTAATTAAAATGAATACATAAAATAATCTATAACACTTCAACTAATGAGTAATATTAATGCTTTAGTAAAATATCTCTTTATAATGGCTACTTTAATACACTCTAGTCAGACAGCTCGCTTTGTAGCGCAATACAAATGCTCCGGGGAGATTAATATATTACTGTCAGATTGAAGCTAGAACCAAATTAACTATCCCTGTCACGCTACTGTTGAAATCTTTCCTTTCCAGCAGTCAGGGCTTTCGGATCGTCCTCGTCCAACGTAGTAGCCGCTTGCACGTCAACAATGCAGTTAATTACACTCATTCTGATGTTCTTTGTTAACAACAACAGCTAAGGGAGAAGAAGGACGCAACCTACCCGTAGCACATACATAATATATATAGTACATCTTCTGTTCGATGTAAATACATTATTTCCGGGTTCTTTTCTTTTTGCCTTGTTTGCTCTTCCTTTTTTTTTTGCTCTCCGTGAAAAAAATAAACAAGGAAGTATCATTTCCTGGCGAGCCAAGTTCCGGAGTACATTCATTATTGTATTATTTTTTTATGTAAATTTATTCGCGAAAATCGAGAGATAACTGTGAGACGAATGGGAAAAAATGGAATCTAGAAAAAAAAGAAAATGAAAAAGTATAAAGGGAATGGTGCTAGAGGAAACAATTATTGCTAACGACCTTTTAATGCGTATTTTTTTGTCTTCTTTTACAGTCCCTTTGTAGAAGAGTATGAACGAAAATTAAGCAAAATTTAATATACTGGTTTATTCGTCACAACCTACTATTTTTAATTTTATTTTTTGAAAAATGTCAGCTGCATTTTTTTTATTCCTGATTTTTTAAAAAGCAAATTCTTAACACGCATTTCGCTGTCTCAAACAAACTAAATCAAAAATATTTCAGTCGAATCGTGCTGTTCAGGTTAATTAATTCTATGTAATTATCGTGTATCCACCGCGCAGCCTATTCGACCATAAAAACGCCGATATTATTCCATATTTTTTCGATATGTGATCGCACACCATGCAACGAACTAACTGATATTTATATTAAACGAGCTGCAGCAACCGTTCACCAATATCGGTCAATATTAGCACATTTTTTAAGCGTTGCTTTGATGGCCGTTATATGTATGTACATATATGTGTACGCCCGTTTTCATGGGTGATGGAGTGTATACTATGGGCGAGTCAATACTCATTTCACACCCGAATTATTTCGAATATACGCACATTAAAATTCAATACGTTTTTCATATAAATGAATGCAAAATTTCGTATGAAGCAGTGCAATATTTTATTCATTAATTTTTTTTCTGTTTATTAAAATTATTTTATGTGAGGTTATACGGGGTGACATAGAAAAAAGTACATTGCATAGTGCCACACAATACAGGACACTAAAATAAGAAAAAAATTCCTATGAACATGGGTCCGCAAGACCTTCGGTTAAATGATACGGGGTGTTGAATTTTATTTATTTTTTTGGGTTTTTTTTGAATATCTATGGTTCCAGTACAAATGCATCTGAAAGCCGACAATCCACGCTAATTAATCAAAAAATAACAATAGAATAATGTGTCATAATGACACTTGTGACACACTGATGTAATTGTTGTTTGAGGAATTTTGTATTCGTGATTAAGTTTTTCATTCGTTTTCTCACTGATTATTCAAATTTGCTTGCAAAAAATGGTTCACTACACTTTTGAAGAATACAGGGACATGATTATATGTTACGGCGAAGCTAGATCAAATTCTTACGAAGCTCAACGTATTTATCGAGAAAGATATCCTTTATCCCTAAGTTCCTAATGTTCGAACATTTATTGATGTGCATAGGCGTTTGAGAGAAGATGGCTGTTTTAGAAAACCTAAATTGAATAGTGGGGTTTCCAGAACTCGTCGCACTGTGCGAAACGAAGAAACTGTTTTACGAATGGTAGAAAATAATCCAAGAACAAGCACCAGAAAAACAAGTTCAGCGGTACGAAACCTTAACCGTGAATCAGTTAGACAAATTTTCAAAGAACAACTTCTTCACCCATATCATTTCCAAAAAATTCATTCACTATTGCAACATGACTTTGTTCCTCGTGTACAATTTTGCCAATGGTTGCAAAACCAAAGACAAAACATTATTTCATCAATTTTGTTTACTGACGAAGCTGGTTTTAGTCGTGATGGTATACTGAACCTACATAACATGCACCATTGGAGTGATGAAAATCCTCATCAAACTGTAATTCGAAGTTACCAATATGGGTTTTCAATTAATGTGTGGGCAGGTATAATTGACAATTATTTAATTGGCCCATTTCGATTGCCCAATCGATTGACAGATGCACTGTATCGAAATTTCTTGGAGAATGATTTAAACACATTATTAGAAGATGTCCCATTGGCCATTACTGGAAGAATGTATTACATGCATGATGGGGCGCCAGCTCACTTTTCTCGAGTGGCAAGGGAATATTTGGACAGGAGATTCGGAAATATGTGGATTGGTCGAGAGGGCCTGTACCCTAATCAATCCCGACCTTAATCCCCTCGATTTTTCATTTTGGTGATTTGCTGAAAAATGAGTTTCCAGCTACATTGTGACAATTGTGGAAATTTATGGGGAGGTGCTTTCGTAATAACCCTTATTTCAAAGATGCCGTCAATCATTAAGAAGAGAATGGAAAAATATATTGTAAGTATAAGTACAAGGACAACAATTTGAACATCTTCAAAAACTTAATTTTTTGTTTTACATTGTTTTTGCAAATAAATTAAAAAAATTCACACCATCTTTGTCTTCACCATGTTCAGAGGTCCAAAAAGTGTCCTCTATTGTGTAGCGCCAATGACTTTTTTCTATATTACCGTGTATACACAGTCTGATTAAAATAAACAGTTACTTTTCTCAAATAATGGTTATAAAGACTTGATAAATAGTCGACTATTTAAATGAAACTTTAGTATTTATATTTAATAATGAATGAGTCAAGTCATATTAGGAAGCACACGAGAAAAATGAAACAATTTCTAAACCAAGTTTCATACTAAAAAATGAGCAAATAAGCATATTTTATTATCTGTTAAGAAAAGAGAACAATATATTTTGAACTAAAAATTAAACACACAATTATTGATGTTATATTTCCCTGAACTCTGTTTTCTCACGATCGCCTCTGATGAGGTGGAAAGTCTTGCTTCTTATCCCTGGTTTTATAACCTCGAAACTGATTTGAAAATTTGTTGGTGATGTTGTTGGTCCATCTGTAAAAATAGGATTGAATCGAGGAGGAATTGGCATGACTAGTTATTTTTATTGTGTTCGGGGAACTTCCGATTTGGCTAATTGTGACAAACAGCTGTTGAATCAATAGATCAATCAATAAATCAATAGATTCTGTTCCTTGTTTGGTCCATTTCGAAATTTCCCCGTTCTTCCCAATAGGCGGGTGTTTGTGCCAGATAGTTTTCTTCTTCCAAAATGGATTAGGCGGAAAAAATCCAATCCCGTTTCCCAACTAATGTTTTAAAACGGGCTGACTGGGAGTAGACCTGAATTTTGGAGAATATTCGAGCGTCAACCATTTATTGTCCGCTCCGGTTCCTGCTTGGCAACCTTCTAAATATGGGATTATATTCTACTCTACCTGACTCTTTTGCAGGGAGAACTGTGCAGAGCAAGCACTCCCCTCCCCCTCCACCCTCAGGGAAACGGGGTTCCACGAGAAGCTAAATAGTAGAACTTTTTTCTGAAGTCCATTTTGGCGTTTGTCTCGTCACAATGGTCTATTATATCAAAACCTTGTCAATACTTAAACAACCGTTGACTTTCGGATCTGGAAGATTTTGTAGTACTCGTCGTCTGCTATTATCGACCATCTCGAAAGAGGTGGACGAGGTTGGCTTAATAGTTCATAGCCGGTCAGGTGGTCCCCTTGAACCGGCTTTTCACGGAAGTGGGCTAGGCACCGTCGTTCACGACATTTCTTCTCGGGTGTTGGCTGTCTTTTCCCATCGTTTCCCCTACGTCTCCCCTCCCTCACGGTGGTTGATGTGAGGTAGGAGTTCTTATTCTCTCTTTCGTGTGACCTCTTTCGTTGACAAGGAAACGGTTCTTGGGTCATGGGGGATTTTCCCCACGGTTTCCCAGTTATTCTGCGAGTGCGTCAGTCTCATAACTGTTGTTATGTTATCCGGTGAGAGTTTCAAGGCTACCCTACGTTCTGTTTGTGTTCGTTGCTCGTTCCAATTGAGGATATGGGCTAAGTCTGCTCAGCCGCTGAACACACTTTCCAAAGTATTCGCAGTTGTCAGTTTCGTGCTTAGATGGAAGCGCCGTAGGTACGAGCGAAAACAGCCATGCCCAGTGAGCAGTACGTCACATAATAGTCCTTTGACCGTGTTTCTTGTCGATCCACGGCTTTAACTCTTTTATCAGCCTCCTTGTCATAGTGCCTTTTCTTCCTCCCTTTGCCATGTTTCCTGCCGTAGCCACTTAACATGCTGTCGTATACTTCTGTCTACTTTCTCCTCTCTCTTTTTATTCTCATTTCACCAAGGAGATCTATTGGTGGGGTCCTTGCGAGAAGCAATAGTGCCTTCGACGATACAGTCCTATAAGTGCTTATAATTCTTATTACTCGTCGTCTGCTATTACAAGCATCTCTACAACTTTTGAATTCAATTCCTTGAAAAGGATCAATTTTAATGTTATGCATCTTAAAATATAACTCTTGAAGACTCCTTATAATCATCTCCGTTCTTTTTTTTTCATGTTCTAAGCCTTTCAAAATTTCGTTCAGTTTACATACTGGCGTCGACTCGTCCAAAATATACTTGCGTTCGTCACAAAACTGCGTCAACTGTCTCCAGACGCTGTCTTTACTTCTCTTTGTATTTATCGGAGTTGTCAGATCGATGTGATTATCGATAATTTCAGCCGAAACATCGGTAAATCTCGTTTTGTCGGATATTTTCATCTATTTGACACATTTGAAATTTAATGAAAAAATACTTGATTTATTACCTACAATATTGAATAGTCGATTTGTAATCGTTGCTGATATCAAGAACCGGTACCGTTCATCGGTTAATTTCAACTTCGGTTGTGATTGTCATTTGACAAAATTTAAATTTGACAG
>CM043020.1:101135722-101253431 GCA_023690525.1 Holotrichia oblita | reverse complement strand
TGAACACAAATTTCTCAATTATTCCATTGTTTGTGGTTGGGAATTATGATGATCCAAAGCTCTCTGCAACTAATCCCAAGCATGCTCTATCGGATTTACATCAGGCGATAGAGCAGGTATAGCTAACTGAGGAATTCCATTGGTTTCCATTGCGTCCATAACTGCCATGGATCAGTGTGGACGAGTGTTATCGTCCAAAAAAAAGAAACCAGGATCCACAGCAGCATGAAACTCTGGCACAATGTTGTTGATCACCTGATTCAAATATACTTCTGAATTTATGTTTCCCGGAGTAACCAGCAAGTCGGTACGACCATCATAACAAATGCCTCCCTATACAGAAATAGTGCCTGCTCTGAAAGGGTGAATTTTTGTACTGATCGCCGGTGTCTTGGTGCTAAAGGTGGTGACCATATCTGGATTCATCAGTGAACAATACCAACTTCCACTCTTCTGTCCAATTGACATGCTCTCTTGCCCATTCTAATCTTTGCCTTTGTTTCTAAATAGTCGGCTATAACGACTTCTGATAGTTTCAGCTGATATTGATGTTCCTGTGGCTTCTGCGAGGCTCCTACCCAACATTTGACATGTGCTGAAAGGTTCTTGGCGTGCAGAAATGGTGAAATATCGGTCTTCAGCAGGGGTTGGACGCTCAATTCTAGATCTTTCTCCAACAGATCCAATTTCTTGAAAATGGTTATAAAGTCGAGAAATGACATATCTTGGCTAACTTGAAGAAAAAATGGCTACGTCACTTTGTCGTTGACCACTCTGTAGCAAACCAGTTCCTGTATTTGCTTCGTCAGATGTTAATTTACCTCTAGGGTATTGAGAAGCATTAGCAACAAACAAAATTTTGATACTGAATTTGCACAATAAGTCGACAAATTGACAAGTAAACCAAACAACCAATAGATTCGTTTGAACGGGTTTGAACGAGAAGAACTTTCCACAGATAACTACTTTCAATATAATGTTACATTTATCCGTATTGCATTGGTATGATAACTACCAACTTTAATAAAGTATCAAACATGACAAACATTTCAAAATTAAAAAATTGAGCAGATTTGGAGATATATCCTTATTGGAGCATCCTTATGTAGTGCAGTATATAACGATTATTTCATTTAAGATTATTCAGTTAGTATTAGTAACAAAATGAGCCACTATAATGCCCAAAGAGGCTACATTTTTTTTCATACAGAAATGCACCAATCCTTGAATTATCCAAGCTAGAACGGCATCTGCTGTACCGACGTTGAGAGTCGAACTGCGATGACATTACAGCCTAGCTTGCTCAGGCACAGTTGGATCGAATCGAGGGTTTCTTCAGCAAAACGGGTGTAACGATCAATCCGAGGAAAACGCAAGATATTGCGTTCAGGGCGACGACGGTTCCATCCCACATCATCTCATTAGTACAAAAGTACAAAATCGCATCCTACGACTTGTATTCTGCCTTTCTAAATGCACCTAACTGGTCGTCCTCCGAGACTTGACAGCGTTAGATTTCCAGGACCTGAACGAGTTTTTGACCAAACTCAATCGAGGATTCTTCGAAAGCAGCAACCGAACAATGAGTATCACCATCGCGCAAAAATCAATGGAGCTCACCAGATAGTACACGACGACGAATCCAGCTAATACGCGATAATAAAACCAATACTAATACGTCATTCTGATTTTCTGATATCAGATATTCATCAGAAGACTCCAACAAACCACCATGAGCTTATACAGGCACTTTTTAATACTGTGGAATGTGTAGGACGTTTTCAATATGTTCCTGTTCTGTCCAAATTGTTGAAAATCGGGTTTAAGATCAGGTTAATTAATTACACCGACAAGCTTAATATCTTGTGGCCTGGGCAATACTTATATGGAAAGAGCAATTGATCGATCTATACATTTTTATAATAAAAAGAATACGAAGATGACGATTATGTTCAGGCTAGTTTCTTGTTCCGATTTGATAAAAAATTTTGACCGTGTTGCGCTTTTGTAAGCTCGACTCAATTGGAATTAGAAGACCGCGTTTTTGTTAATTGAAAAATGATTCAAGTAGGAAATGGAAGAACTGATGTATGGGGTCCTCCAAGATAAATTCACATCATTCGTGATCTTCTTCTAAGCAAAATATATGTGATGAAAAGACTCGCTTGGACGAAAGAGAATTTGGACCGAGATTGCAGCAACCTAATCTTTACGGATGAAGCTTCTCTTTGGGGATATAGTATCTACTATCTGACGTTTCTGGTCAACCTCGTCCAATAGGGTAATCCAACGGATTGTTAAACATCCTGTAAAGGTTCATCTTTGAGGCTGCTTTTCAAAACAGGGTTTCGGAACATTACATTTGTTTATTTACAATTTAAATGCTCCGAAAATGCTTGAAATTTATAACCTGCCACCACCTGCTGCCGACTGCTGAACGATGATTCACGAGGACTGAATCTTATAAGAAAACAACGACCCAAAACACCGGAGTGGAAAAGGAAGTCTGACATCGTCACACTTGATTGGCCATCGCAGACACCGCATGCCAATCCTATTGAGAATGTGTGGGCATACCTCATTTGGAGGTCTTTATCGAAGCAGTATCCGAGAACTCCATGCACTTAAAAATGCTTAAAAATAAATCCTTTTATCCATTAACCCGTACACGTTCTTACTTTACAGACAGGCAACAGTTCGATGTCAACTGAATCTTATATGACAAAGCATTCACTAGAAAGATTCCATCTATCGGCTCACAAAGAAACTACGACTATATGTGAAGCCAATTGTAAATTTTTTATGCTGTACACGCTCTTACTTTATAGACTGTAGACTGTAGACTGTCAACTGAATCTTATAGACAAAGACACTAGAAAGTAGACTAGACGGTCACGGTAGACTGTAGACTGTAGACTGTAGACTGTAGACTTAGACTGTAGACTGTAGACTGTAGACTGTAGACTGTAGACTGTAGACTGTAGACTGTAGACTGTAGAAGAAGATATTATTAAATTAAATTAATCATTTTAATATAGTTTGTCCTACACTATATCTACAATTTTATTTCGTACACTTGTAGGATTATAAACAACATTATCAGCTTATCTCCGATATTGTTTACACATCGAGAAATGTACTTTAATAGATTTCAAGTACAGATGTTATGGTCATATGCTTCGTAATTATATTGAAGATGCAACAGCTTTCTGTTACTAATTTAAAATTTAAACTACCTGCTAACCTGACATGTAATCGTTGTTTTTTTTTAATCTAGAGTTTAATTCTCGCTCCCTATTCAATAAGAGAGAAACAAGAATTTAATGTTTTATTGTTGTTTTGGGATTCCCCCATCTACCTAAATTCCCTTTCCACTGGATCTACGTCATTGGATTTCGGAAACGGCTATCGATCCAGAAAACGGCTCGCCATCCGCCAATGAATAATGAGACAAAAAGATTGTAATTTAAGATATAAATTTCTACGAGAAATTCTCAGATCCAATCATATAGATGGAGATTTATGTAGTTTTACTGGCGGTTGGCGATAGAGAGCTTTGGTGCAAATGCGGTCATCGCCAATGGCAGCCACCAGACGATAAATTCGTTGAATATTAACGAGAAATAGCGGATTATATTCGTTAAATATGAATTGAGGATTTGTTCCAATATAAATCCAATTGTTTTTCAATTATTCGTTCATCTTTACAATTATTTATATTTTAATTTATAATAATTTGTAGTAGAAATGATATTTCGTTTTTACACCGGATTCGACGTCGCGACTTTCTGGCAAACATTGACCGGCCCCTAGGAATCCCCAAGTCCCGTATAAATCTCGAGCGTGTTGGAGATCAACGCCAGGTTTCCACATCGCATCGCCGGCCGCCTATCCTAAAGAATAAACCGTCGGCGGCCCGTACGGTCTTCGCGAGAGCGCGAGCGAAGGAACTTTAATCTTTAAATTACATGATAAATTTTAAGCAGTTAGATTTAATGCGGCGAAATTCTATGCCCTCTTAGACACGAATTTTCCATTCCATGAGAGCGAATTAAGTAGCGAACGCGTACAACGGCGGCGGTCCATTTTTCAGCGAATTAGTTTAAGTAGTCGGGGCTCGCGATATTATTCTTTCTTTATTGTTGTTTTCTTTTTATTATCCTTTAAGTTAACGTTATCTGTTAAGTTGGAGATTTAATTACATAGGATGTGCTTTTTATTTCCCTGTTTATTTCTGTTCCGAGATTTTAATTTCATAATAATAGTCGACTAGACATCTTACTGCAATAATTATTGTGGCCATATTTTTATGAAAATAAAAACAGTAATGGATTTAAAACGGATCGTAAGGGAACTCCTAACTTTTAAATTGTCGAATTCGTGTGATCACATTTCACACATATTTTCTATTAAATATCATACGTTAAAACGCTTTCGCTGCTTGTAATTTACGTTGCAGGTAGGGAATAATACCTACAATTTATCTTTCGCTAGCGTTCCACTACACGTAGGCGTAAATTTCCACGCGAGAGCGGCAGCTAGCGAGCATTAACATTTTGTTCGTATTTGTCGAAATGGCCCCCAGGTGGCCACGCCGCTGAACGAAGCTCTAGGTATTTTCGAAAAGTAAAACGTATAATAGTTGGCGTGAGTGACATGAACGAGCACTTAACGAATACGTGATAAGGGAGACACACCATCGTACTAAAAGATAAAATGGGATCGAGAGACAATTCGCTGGGTGACATTTTAGTAGCGTAGGTACTATATTATATGTTTTAAGTGACGAGTGAGTTTTAGAGAGTAGCTAACGATGTTAGAAACATACGCTAATTTTATAACTCAAGATGTAAGATGAAGTACAATCACGGCTTCAATTTATTTGACAAATATCGAATGAAAATGTGGAAGTTTAATTTATTTCGTAATATATAATTTGCGTTCTCAAAATAACACCAATAAATTTCATATTTCTGTCAATAAATTTATCACTATTAAATGTTCAAATTTATTACTGTAATAGTTTAAAATTAAATTTTAATAAATATTGTTTAGAGCTAACGGAGAATTATGAGCTACAAAAATTATAGGTACATTTCGAAATAATAAATTAAATCGTACATGTGAGTTTCAGTCTTGAAAAGCTATTGCGATTACGTGCATTGTATCCTATTGACTGCGCCAATAAATTTCACATTTCAAAGAATATTTCATATCGAAGGTGATAACTTTTCATATGTAGCTTCCTGCTTGATAAGCATATTGCTTGAGGTGTAGAGCTGGAGTTTCCTTTCTTCAATAACTCTTCCAATATTTATCGGTGCCCTATTCCTTCAATTTTCTTTTCTTCTTGCCTAGACTTCTCAAAGTCATGCTGAATTACTTCCAGTTTTTATTCACTTCATGGTTAATTTCTTCTCTTTCATAGTTCCATGTAATTTCCCATTCCTTTCTCAGTATTGATGTTTGCTTCTGGACTTTTATTTCTCCGTCCATTTCCAATTCGGTTTTGGTCATTTTTTTAATCTTCCAATTCTTCCTGCTTCTTTAACACCTTATCATATATTTGTTGGTGCAATTCTTCAATACCTTTTCTGGTTTGTTTTCTTACGTCGTCCGAATTTCTTCTTTTTATTTTGTCGGCTCCTCGAATATTAATCCTCCTTTTTGCCTGAACCAAGTACTACCACCACCAGAACTACAAGTTTCCTTACCAGTAGTAGTAGTGTCGAACCAACTACTGAGACGCCACCATCGAGTCCTAAATCAAATAATAATAAAGCCAACCCTGTAATATTATCAGTATTACCACCAGTGATAGTCAACCTTACAGTTGCCACAAAGACTGATCGTACTGAAGCGCCAGTTGATCCTAACCCATCAAATGGGGATAAAGCATTATCATGAGTATTATTTTGTGCGATTACTGCTATTCATTTTTGAATTTTTTTTATTTAATACGATGTAATGTTAATATTTAATCAATAAAGAATAATACTAAAAGATTTTGATTCATGTAATGGAAGCTAAATGAAGTATTGATACCAAATTAATATCAGCTAAGGAATGGGGAAATTGTAATCATAAATTCTTTCCATCACAAAGCACCATCTAATCTTGCGTTTTAGTTATCTTGTCTTATAGTCTGTAGAAGTCTGTGTGAGCATGTGCAACAACTACATTGAAGAACACAGATCATAATGAATTCTTGCTTGTCTTCGATGGTGATCTCAAAGCAAAAAATTCTTTTCGTTTTGGAGTGCCAATGGTCTAAGAAGAGAGCCTCGAAATCATATTGATGATTGTTACTTTTCTTTTATCAATGTTGAGCGGTATAACTTCAAAAACAAACAATCTCCCACCACCCAATTCCACCAAATTTCTCAGAAGATATATGATTACACATGATATTAGATATGTGGGCAGTGGTACTGCTGCCTTTTGTCACCCCGACCTGCATGGATCTATTGTAACATTGCCCTTCTAGTTGTTAGACTAGTTAGAGGCTTTTGATGAACCTTAGAATTACTCTGGGGTTTCCGTCCTGGATTTACCCAAAATGTGTTCTGCCTCTCTAGATCTTAGATAGACATAGACGGCAGATTTGATCTTCAGTTTTTCCGAGTTTATGTAGGTGGTACTTCAGGGCCACATGACCTGTCAGAACCCCTGTCAGCAGTCTAAGGTCCCCTTTGCTGAAAGATAGCAAGCTAAGACTGTGCTGTCTTAGCTAATCCTGCTTTTGTCCTGGCGTATTCTGCCAGAGGGAGACCTATCTGTTGACCTCCCATTACACATGATGCTACTGGCATTAAAGGAAGTAGCTCTCGCCCAGAATTTAGTGGTTATAACAACGACACTCAACACAAGCAAAATTGAATGATCCTATCAGAGATTGTACAATGATGTCCTCGGACTGTTAAATATGTTCAATGTGAAGTATGGCTGAGTACCAGTTGCTCATTCTGTAAAAAGCAGAAGACCAGAAGATCTGGATTGGACATTGGAATAAAGCTCGTTATGAAAAAAAAAACCCTTGTGGACCTAATGAACCTATTCGTGCCTCCACTTCATATCAAACTTGGAATAACGAAGGAGTTGGTGGTCTGGTTTCAAATATCTGCACGACAAATTCTCTGCATTCTCTGAGGCAATACTCAAATAAGGAGTTGGTGTTGACATTTACAAAGTAATGCTTGAGACAAAAATGAGTGTTGAGGAAACGGCAGCTTGACTGTCATTCAAGGAAGTAGCAAGTAAATTTCTTAGCAAGGATAAAAGCCCGAATTTCGGGGCAATCGTTGAACACATGTTACAAAAGCAAGCATTTCCGTCAAGAAGAAAGAGATGGAGTGGTGATACCAAGTAGGGTGCTTTTTTAATAGTTTTGCAAAAGTAACAAAATACAGATCTGTGTAATCCCTTTTCATTTTGTCGGCACTCCGAGATCATCTAATCGATTGACCAGTGTGTATCTGCCTCTCCTTGTCCGCTGTAGGGAAGTCACCAAGAAGATGGACTAGAATTTCCTCCGCACTCCCACAATTACTCTGTTAGTAACCTCAAAAGCTGTCTCTGCTCGTAGAGACAACCTTGCGAAGTCATTTCTCATTTGGACGGATCCAGAGTGTTTTACAGTGTCTCATTCCAGCAAGTAGATTCCAGTAGCAGCGAGTTGAGATCTGGCAAAAGCTTTGATGCTGCCATAACGTCCCATACGTCGGTTCTGGACCTGATTTGGCATCCATTTCAGCGTAATGCCGTGATGGTCCGCCAGGTTCTCGAGCTTCCTATTACGGTCAAGTGCTAGCTCGGAATTAAAAAGGGTAGCCGTGGTAGTATACAAACAGGTTTCCTCATATTAGGCTATCCATTCCAAGCTCTAAAATTTACGACTAATTCGGGTTTCCATTCTGAATGCAAAATTGTGATTCACTCTCCCAATACAAAAGATCTTTAGCTTTAAAAATGCCCAAAAAAAATTCAGATCAGAAATTCTTGCACAACCCTCATGGAGTTTCTGAATACTGAAAACTGTTGCTTCATCGTGTTGAAATAACAGATAATCTCCGTCTAATTAGTTCTGACATGCTGCAAAATGACAAAACTGTTGCTTTGATCCTCAAAAAAGATTAACTACCGACGATACCAAATAATTACACCACACCAAAGAACGATTTTAGAACTATGAAAAGTTTTGTTTGTTAACACTGGCATGTAAAACTCGTGACACAATCTTAATCGCGCTTCCTCCTCACGATTGCTCAGGTTTAATGAAGCGACTGTCAAACCTGTCAGGGCTTCTAGAGAAAGCAGGTCTCACTCCACGTCCTGATTTTTCTTTATGCTCTTGACAGATCAATTTTCACGCATTGCACATTACTCCTATTATTGTTAAAAACCCACCTTCAAAATGTAGGGCGAGGAGATGTTGCTGCATTAAATAATCGACAGTTTGAAGACAGTTGACACAACCTATAAGGAGGCTTGTGGTGCCCAGCTTTGGAGAGAACCTCTCAAATGTTAATGAAGATGTTTTAGTCCTGAATAATCCTGAATGCGAATAAGACGTCCCTGATGGATTGCCCTTCCACAGAATTGGAACACGTTTTCGACGCTAACATTTTATAATCCATAGCCGACAAACGACTGCGTCAATCCTCAGTTTAATTATTATATTACCCCTACAATCTCCATTCCTACAAAAACCGAGATACCTAACCTAAAATTTTTTTATCCCCTTTTACCATTTAGCTTAATTTATCAGATATCTTTTTAAGCACGTCTTAAAAAAATTATAACTCCTCAATAAAAATTTGATTACCCAACAGGAAAAAAAAGACGCCACCCCGCCCATATTAATACACTTTACGCGATATCGGAACCATCAGACGAACGGCGAGGGGGAGGGGGGAGAAAAAATGCATTTCAATTTACCCCAAATTATACTAAATGTTTCGTTTCGCGTTATCGCAATCGGGTCGTAAAAGAGCTGCTTTATTACCCGCCGCTTTTGGAAGCCGAAACATCAAAAACCGCCGAAACGATGCGCTAGTGCCGGCGGTTGTAACGAGAGAGGGGTTAGATATACCCCCCTGTTAATCGTAAAACCGTATATATCAAGATGAGATCGATAGACAGATATGATCGCGGAACGGCATTAGCATTTTAATTAATAATGGGCCGCTCTATGTAGGGTGGCGCTCGTTACGTTATTGTAGATAGTTGAAGCGTTGAATTATGAAAGAAGAGGGTGGAAATATATTTTATTGTGTTATAAAAAACAAACATGTTAATGATGTTTCCGAATGTTTCATTCTCCTTTATGAGACTCTTTAAACAGGACAGGCTAAGCATTATATGGTTGATATTTAATAATTCCGTGTTTCCGTGAAAAATGAGCGTTAAATGGACGTGGCAAGCGCGACGTAATTTTTTTTTCTCCTGTGAAACAAACCATACTACATATATGTTAATTTGCATATAATTACCGCTGCGACATGTGTCTCATTTTCCCTTATTCATGCCTGACAGTTTTTTTAATTAAGTATTATTAGGTCATCATGGTTCATATTTAATTAAATGAATGTTTGATAATAACACAGGGTGTGGATTTGTCCTGAAAACTCTCCTCAATATCTCGTGAGGGATAGGAAGAATTAACTTATATACCTAATCTGCTAGGTGGATTTATATTATAATGAGTTTGTAAAACAGCCTCCAATAACCTTGACATACATGAAGAACAGAATCGGTCCTGGAATACTTCCTTGCGGCACACCCATTGTTATGTTGGCACCCTCATCCTTATGCAAACTCAGAACTACGAAGGTAGTTCCTCAGCCAATCTAACATTCGTCTTCTGATACCACATCGTCTCAACAGCAACTGGTGGTCGATGAGGTCTATAAAGCATCTGCTTATAATTATTGAACTTATTATTTATTGAATCAGCATCATTCTGAAGCAAGTAAGTTGTACTTTTTTGTAATTTTGTCGTGCTCTAGAGTAATCAAGAAGGAAACTTCTTGATTACTACATGATTCGCGATCGATGTTATCTATACTGATTCCACGAAGGCATTCGACCAAATCGATCATAACTTACTACTGGATAAACTTGAAACAATAGGGTTCTCACCCAGATTGGTGTCACTTTTTTGCTCATATCTTCAAAATAGAAAACATTTTGTATCGTATTTGGATCATAAGTCCCACCAATTCTATCTATCCTCCGGCGTTCCTCAAGGAACTGATCTGGGACCACTGCTCTTCTTACCTTTTATAAATGACCTGTGTGGTGACCATCTCTTGTGCGAAAAAGTATTGTTTGGTGACGATTTAAAAATTTATACTCGAATCCGTTCTGCTGATAGTTGTGAATATCTACAAAGTCAGATTGATGTTTGAAAGTGTGGTGTGATCAAAATAAATTAAACATGTGTACACTCTTCTGCTTTGAAATCATTGGGATTCATTATTAGAACTACACGATGTTTTACATCAACTGATGCAAGTCTGCCATTGTATTATTCATTTATACGTTCAAATCTTGAGTATGCTTCGCTCATTTGGTCCCCAATTTATATTAATCAAATTAACGCACTTGAAATGGTGCAAAGACGTCGGCTGAACTACTTGCACCTTCGGATTAATGGTTTTTATCCTGATCGTGGTTATCTTCATGACTTGCTACTTCAACAATCTGGAATGGACACCTTATCATCTCGGGGGAACCAGATGAATGCTACGTTTTTATATAATTTACTCCATAGTGGTGTTGATGCTCCCGATTTGTTGAGTTAGGTTAACTTTTATGTTCCTAGGATCTCATCTAGATATGATATGGCATTTTACTGTTCAAGGCCACGCACAAATGTATTGCTAAGATTCCCAATACACAGAATATGTTGGTACTCTATTTAACAATACTTGTAACGATGTTGGCATCCATCATACTTCCTCCTCAGTATTTTTAATTTTTTCTTCAGATCAGAGATATTTAGTTTTGTCTTACCGTAGGCGTAGGCACGATTAGTTAGTAGTTAGTGTTAAGAAAACTAATTCTTATATTATACAGTAATACATATGTTTAATGTAATACTTCGTCCTGTAATTGGATAAATCAATTATTATTATTATTATTAAAACTTTCAATTTTCATTTTTTGGTGAGTTCTGAACGAGTCTTGTCTCTTGAAGTTTATACTCTGTGGAACAGTTCTGTTTACGACAGCAAAAATGGAATACAAATCATTTCCTTCCATGTTGATTTTCAATCTTCATTGTCCACATTGTAGTTTCTATTAGTTTTGGTTAGTTAGTAGTTTCGTACAGCAAACCATGCGTACGTATGGCGTATTGGCAATGGGACTTCATCCAGCAACGTTTCTTGGTCTTCCTCTAAAAACTGTCTATAATACTGACCATTAAGTCTCGGTGGAAAAAAAATTGGTTCTAATAGATTGTTGTCAACTATGCCACCCCAAACGTTGTAGCAAAATCTTTGTTGATACCGAATAGGTGCTATTTCATGTGGATTCTCGTCCGACCATCGATGATTTTTTTTGTTTTGTGTGTGGTGGGTGCTTAGTTGCAGTGACTCCGTAAGCTGTATCGCTTGTCTGGCTATCACCGCAAGTCTAGCGGTGTAATTTTGTGTGTGACTAATTGTGTTATAATGGTTTTATGACAGCATTATATCGCCTTTTAGAATGCCGCGCTGTTAATCACTTTGCTCCCAACTCCCAACGAATCCGGATTTTTCGACTAGACGAGTAGTCATTATTCCATCTTCTGAGAAACGTCACTCATTGCATTGTTCTAAAAACCAACCACAAAATTGTAATCGTGGTACACCAATCATGTTATGAAGAACTAACTACCTCAATAATATCTTCTTCTACAGCATTACGAACTGTGCGGTTAGCCCCACAGTCGAAAGAAATCTTCGCCAAGGACCACGATAAATAGCCGCAAAAGTACCTTTAACTCGATAATGCCGCTCTGGATATGTTTATTGACTTTTATTTACCCATTTTTACATTTCTACCTTTTTTCGTGTGAGAACCGTAAACGCAGCGGTTTATATTAGATCTTCCCTTTGGCTTCTTACATATTTGAGTAGGCAGATGAAGTAAATCTTAAAAAAAGCCGCCTCTTTATGAAGAAATTAGAGTCAACATAAAATTAAACTGGCGAATGTATGAAACGTTATATGACATTCGACGCCATTTTGGCAACGGTAATGTTAATTGCCAATACAATTAAAAAGTCTAGATGTACATATATATGGTAAACAGTAATGGTCCTAGAATAGAACCCTGCGGTACGCCAGCAGCCACAGGGACAAATTCAGAAGCGCATGAATCCAACTCAAGTCTTTGCTTCCGATTGGAAAGATAACTCTCAAAATGCAGGCAATTCTTCTGGAGACCAATATATCGTATAATGTTATGATCAACTGTGTCGAACGCTTTACTATAGTCAAACAATACTAGTACAGTGACCCTTCCTTTTTTCATTCATTCATTCATTTAGTTAGGGAGGGATTTAGTCCAGGCACTTGAGCTGGGTGCTCTTTGTACCATCCCTATTAGAGCCCTCATTTCCCGTTGAGAAGTTTACTGTCCTCTATAAAGTCCAGTAATTTGCCCACTGGAAACTTGAGTACCCTCGAAGGCTCCAGTAGATCCTTTCCTAAATGTTTCTGCCTGAGTACCTTCAGACGACCCTTCCTTTATCAGTAGCCTCAATTATATCATATGTAACCTTAAGCTTCGCAGTAGTACAACTGTAGCCGCTATGAAAACCAGACTGCACTCCAGGAAGCAAGTTGTTAGCATTAATATACTCATTCATCTGAGAGAAGATTACCCGTTCGAAAATTTTAGACATAGTAGCTAGTACTTGGAAAGGCAGATTTCTCAATGCAATCTTCAGCATAATAGTAATACCATCATAGCCCTTTGCGTTCGATTCAATTCCTGAAATTATTTTAAATATCGTGTCCGAATCAACGTACTGACGATCAAAAGAAATATTATCGTTACAATTGCCAGAATATAAATTAATGGTAGTTGCAGTACTGGGTTGCAGGAATTGAATTTATGAAAGTAGCATTAAGAACTGCTACATCTTTCAAGTGATCGAGAATGTAAACGTTTTTACGTTTGTTGGTGGACTTAAGCCCCGCCATAGAGATGCATCCGTTCGCGATCTCCCTACATAATCGTAATACACTTTCTTTTCAAGCTTGATTGACCTTGTGGTTAAATTTCGTAGTGATCTATAATATTCTAGGCTCTGAGGTGTCCGAAGCCGACTATATTTAGCTCTAGCCCTGTTGCGCTGGGACATCATCAATTTCAAGTCAGCAATTAGCCATGGAGACCACCCCCACGACCATTTCTATTCTTTCTGAACAATGAATAACCATTCACAATTAGTAATTCATCAGTAATTGAATTTGAGAGCCAAGTTTCGGCATTTTCGGGGGGTGGGGCGCCCTAAATCCAGCGCTACCCTTCGCTATTTGCTTTAATATCTCCAAAATTATACGACATATCAAAAAAAAAAGGTAAGACAAATATATAACTGTTTTATGAGTACTAAAAGATAGCGATAATAGTTTGCCTGTCATAGTTCTTGTTTTCCAGAAACAACCCCCACCTCCTAAATTTTCCGCGCTTTCTCCTTCTTCTATTTAACTCACACGGGAAATTAACCCTTCCACATGTGGCCCTTCTTTAATCTAGTAAAGTTAGGCGAGGTTTTTTCCCCCGTCCCAGCCCTCCAACCTATACCATCACCTAATTCCATTGGGTCGTCCAGGAAAAACATTAATATCTATTAAATCGTAATACCGATAATTGATGACGGTCCGATTTATCTTTTAATTTATCTTTCCAATCCAATCCAAAAATTAATGCCCACAACAGGTAGAAAGGAGGGTGAGACCGTATTGACGCCCCGCATCTAAATTAACCGTAACCCCCTCTTTTATTACCATTATAATCTGGATAATTAGGTTAACCTCGTCGTAAATATCGTGGGGGGGTGACTATTTGCTGTTGGCTCTTCCGAAACACAGCGGTTGCGGAGGCCAATTCGGGAGGCAAAGAACGGACGAACACGCACAAAAAAAAATACAATTCGGCTCACGTATTATCGGAGGTAGTACGTGCCCGATTCGTTAATAAATTGCCGCCGGTTTTGGTATAAAATTCGAGATTAATTGCGGTATAAATAAGGATGGTGGAAGGATGCTACTATACGGGGATTTATTTTAAATAAAAATATCCTACACTAAATTTAATTAAACCGCAACACAATATAAACTCTATTCGATGGATAACCTTGTTTCTCCAAACATTCCTTCCACCTTTATTTTTTTTTTATCTCAATACCAAATTTATTCACGGTAGTCCCTATTTCTTTTTTACATATTAATTAAATTTTTAAAAAAGTTCATCTTTCGGATGAGTATTTCTTTGAAGTTGTGTACCGGCGTATTACAGGCCCAGAGTTTTTTTTTTGAGAGCAGGAGAAAAAGATAGGGACAACCGGTCTCCGGTTTAATATTTAAAAAACGCCGAATTAAATGCAAGGTTGAAATTTAAATATCTAATTAGACGGGGAGTACTGCTGCCGAGTCACTGACAAACTTCCCTTCATTTATGCCAACATTCATTTCGTCAACGGTTCATCATTATGTAAAGAATAGCGCAGATGAGAATAAAAGATGTCCTTGATGGTGAATACAAGCGATTCCTTCTCTTACATATATATAGTCAGTTAATTTATTATTTATTAATAATTAAATTAAATTCTATTTTGTCCTATTCTTTGACCGTGTTTGATACAACTTTTTTCCTAATTTTATTGGGTAATGACGGTCGATTTCATTTAATTTTTTAATCATAAATTTTAATTTCTGTTTAACCTTCACCCGACCAAAATAATTACAAAACTTCTCTTACCAAAACCGGGTCAACATTGACCCATTCTTTCTTATTATTTAATAGTATAGTAATTACTTATAAAATTATTAATGAAGTGCTAAATTTGGTAATTTAATTCAATATTTTTATTAAATAATTATTAATTGCAATAAGATTTACAGGAGAGACCAAACATAAAAATAGGTAGGGTAAAATGGGGCAGGTTCGGACAATTCAAACTCACCGCCTTGCCTGCGTAAAGTTAGACCCCCCCCCTCCCTTTTTCGAATTTCGAAATATTGAAAGTTGTACCAGGTTAATCTAGGTTTGTTCTAAATTGTTACAGAATTGTGGAGAAAAATATTAAAGAATTGTCCAGAGAAATCGAAAAAACCGTTTTTCTGGTCAGCCTCCCCTCCCCCTCCCTTTTTCAAAATTCCAAATTTTGGTAGTTGTTCCAGGTTGTTCGAGTTGTTCTAAACATTCTTCCAAAATTTGAACCTTCTCACATTAGTAGTTTATGAAATAATTAATAAAAATGAAATTTTGCCAGCCTCCCCTCCCCCCAAATTTTTCGAAATTCAAACTTTTGAAAGTTGTTCCAGTTTTTTCTAGTTATTCTGAACATTGTTCCAAAATTTGAGCCTTCTACCATGTGTAGTTTATGAAATAATTGAGAAAAACAAAATTTTGAGGAGTGTGAAGTTAGCCCCCCTCTCTCCCGCCTCCTTTCGAATTTCGAAATTTTGAAAGTTGTAACAGGTTGTTCTAGGTTTGTTCTATATTGTTCCAAGATTTTAGCTTTCTATCATGTATACTTCGTGAAATAAACGAGAAAAACGAATTTTCAGGGATGTGAAGTTAGCCCCCCCTCCCCTTTATCGAATTTCGAAATTTTGAAAGTTGTTCCAGGTTGTTCTAGGTTTGTTCTATATTGTTCCAAGATCTTAGCTTTCTATCATGTATACTTCGTGAAATAAATGTGAAAAACAAATTTTCAGGGGTGTGAAGTTAGCCTCCCCTTTTTCAAATTTCGAAATGTTGAAAGTTGTTCCAGATTGCTGTAGTTGTTCTGAACATTGAACATTAGTTCGTGAAATAATTGAGAAATGCTGATTTTCGCTATCCACTCTCCCCTCCGTTTTCTTAAAATCGAACTTTTCATAGCTAGTCAGGTTGTTCTAGCATAGTTCTTTATAGTTGCCACTTCTGATGCATAGTTCACGAAATAATTGAGACGAACGAAATTTAGTAGGCTGTTTAGACATTGTTTCAACATTTTAGCCTTCTACTCCGCGAAATAATTGGTAGAAATGGAATTATGTTGTCTTTCCATTTTTTTAAACCGAACATATGTATAAGAGTTGTTTCAGGAAAACTAAAATCTTGGAACTATATAGAACAAACCTAGAACATCCTCGAACAACTTTCAAAATTTTGAAATTCGAAAAAGAGGCGTTACTGAAATTTTGTTTTTCTCAATTATTTCATTAATTATTTCATGAATTAGGCTCAAATTTGAGAACAATGTTCAAATTTTGGAACAACTGTCAAAAGTTTGAATTTCAAAAAGAACAAATTTCATTTTTATTAATTATTTCATAAATTACTGATGAAAACTTTTGGAACAATTTCAGAATTTTACAACCTGAAAAAAAATTTCGGGACGGGGGAGGGGGAGGACTGACCAGAAAAACGGTTTTTTCGATTTCTCTGGACAATTTTTTTTAATATTTTTCTCCAAAATTCTGGAACAATTTAGAACAAACCTAGAACAACCTGGAACAACTTTCAAAATTCGAAAAAGAGGGGGAGAGGGGAGGGGGCTAACTTCACGCAGGCCACCGCCTTAAAGTATTATGACACTTGCCATATTGACAATACAATATCACACAATTGACACAATTGAAGTCTTTCCCCAGTTATTGGAGCATATTCAAAAACATACTGGTTGTACTCAACCAAATCCAATTCTTTTGTTGCTTGATAACCACGAAGCACATCACTCGAGGCCATAAACTATTATCGTGGGAATGGCATAATTCTACTAGCATTTCCACCACTTTGCACAACCCCTTACACCTAGAAACATTATAAGCAGATACTCCAGTACCGGCTTGTGGCCTATTAATTCCATGATTTTTAATGATAATCCTAAAACTAAAATTAAAGAATGTGAACTACCATCAACTTCTATTATATCGAACGATTCATTTATTCCATCCATCAGCATGAGCCCTAGCAATGTAGTCGATTTTAAGTGACCATGATGATAAGAACTATGTTACTAAGGTTACTAAGGTAGCCCCTAGAAAAACAAATGGGGTTTCTCGACTAGGTAAATCCAGAATTTATACGAGCACACCTGAGAAGGAAAGAATTCAAGAATTAGAAACAATGAGAAAACAAAAGTTAGACAAAAGAAACACAAAAAGAAAAGTATTACAAAGCGAATGTGAAGTGAAAAAGAAAAATACTGAAGTTGGAGAGAAGGGCAAAGGAAAATCACCAAAGAAAAAGCTGAAGAAAATAGATAGTGACTTTTCAGATTCTGACGTGGATTTACCACAGAATATTGTTCATGAGACAAAATTGTTTTACGATCTGTCCGATTCTCTGGACCAGCTTCAAAACAATAATAATGCGCTCATGCTGCTGAATGACAACGTAATCCATTGTAATGATTATTTGCTTGTGAAATTTCCTACCAACAAAAGGGCAGTTCATTACATCGGCAGAGTGGAATCTTGGAATTTGCGCCACTATGGGGCAGATTCGGGCAAATGCAAAAATTTTGGGAAAAAAATAACTGAACGTAAACAACTGCATTTTTTTACTTGAGATAATGCCAACATGTTAGAAATAGACTAAGGTATCCATAGCATCTGAATTAGATTCAAAATATTCTGATGTTTAAAAAAATGTGTCCGAACCTTACCCTATACATATTCTTGGTAATAATAATAATAATAATAATAATTAATTATTAGTCCTTTCGACTATAAAAAGCATAGGACACGTCAACAAATAGAAAATACAATACAATAATAACAAAACATTACATTAGATTTCATAGTCATTCAAAAACTCATTGAGGGAATAATACACCTTATCATGCAGAAATTGTTTCAACTTTACCTTAAATATATTCACTGGCATCTCCTTAAATCCGCATGGCAATTTGTTGTAGGCTTTAATAGCCATATACTTGGGGTTTCTTTCCGCCAAAGAGAGTCTGTGCCGAGGGAACTCCAGCGCGTGAACATTTCTTGTGTTGTAGGTATGATAGTGACTAAGATTAGTGAATTCCCGAATGTTATCCTGTACGTATACGCACAATTGGTAGATAAAAAGGCTAGGTAGGGTGATTATTCTTAAGTCTCTGAATATTTCTCTACAACTTGTCCTTGGGCTGACACCTAATATAGTTCGTAGAGCTCTTTTTTGTAATTTGAAAATGGTATTGGAATCTGATGAAGCACCCCATGCAATAAGACCGTACTATAACAAGGAGTGAAAATATGAAAAATAGCACATTCTTAATGTATTAACATCTAGTTTTTGTTTTAATGCAGCCAAAGCAAAACATGCGGTGCTTAACTTTTTACGTAGAACATCTATATGGCTTTTCCAACTACACCTTGAATCGATAGTAAGTCCCAAGAATTTTTTGGTACTTACTTGCTCAATGGTTTTATTATTGACTGTTATGTAATGGGAAAATAATCGATCTGATCTTGTTACTTGAAAGTCTATAAAAACTGTTTTCTTGTTATTTAAATATAGTTTCTTTGACTGAAAATACTGGTTCAGGTCAGCCATATCATTATTAGCTTTCAAGGCAATCACGTCATTCTTACCAGCCGTAACGAGAAACGAGGTATCATCTGCAAACATTATTGCGTTTGATACTGTCATATCATTTACATATAATATATATAATAGTGGACCAAGGACACTTCCTTCGGCAATTCCTCTTCGTAATATTTATTTGGTCGATCTGACACCCTCTAATTCTACATAATGCACTCTGTTCTGCAGATAGCTTGCAAACCATGAGAGTGCAACTCCCCTAATGCTATAGGATTGCAATTTTGTTAATAAAATGTGATGGTCTACCAGGTCAAAAGCTTTGCTCAAGTCTGCAAAGCATCCAATACACGATCCACCTCCATCCAGATTTATATATCTAGAATTCATCGAGAAATTTTAATATAGCCGATACTGTTGAATTTCCTTTCCTAAACCCAAATTGATTACAGTTTAATAGTTTCTCTTTTTCCAAAAACTCGACTAGCCTAGTTGCTACAAGCTTTTCAAAGATCTTAGAAAAAATACTCAAAATTGATATTGGCCGATAGTTATCAACTATCGATGTCGAACCACTTTTTAATACGGGTTTTATTTTAGAAATTTTTAATTCTTCAATGAAGGAACCGGCTGAAAAGGAGTTGTTTACTATCTGAGCGAGTGGGTTTGCAATTTCGTTAATACATTCCTTTACAAGGTTAGTACTATAACCATCATAACCAGAAGAACGCGTATTTCTGATACTCTTCACGATACTAATTATTTCATTTTCTGTTGTTGGATGTAAGAAGAACGTGTTCGGATGGGCGCATACAGTCGTACCACCACATGTATTACTGATTTTTGTAGCAAACACGTCAGATATAGTGTTGAAATACTTATTGAAGTGGTTTGCTATATCCAATGACTCTGTTAGTATTTCATTTTCAGTTGTTATCGTCGCTATTTTTCCATTTGCCCTGTTTCTAACGGGATTTATGATATTCCATGCTGCCTTCATTTTGTTTGTTGATGAGTTTATAGCTCGATTATTATGTAGCACCTTAGCATGTCTGATGACTTTCCTATATACCAACTTGTACTTTTTATAGTAATTTATAGCATCCACATCCCCATTCAAAGTCAATTTATACAGATATTTTAGTTTTTGTGCAGAAACACGTATACCCCTCGTGATCCACGTATTGTTATGTTTACTATTTTCACGCGATTTGACTAACGGGCAAGCTAGTTTATAGTTAGCGTCAAAAGTGTTAATAAAAATCTCATATTGTCTATTCACGCTCTCGAACCTCAGCACATTCTCCCAATCCTCATGAAACAATTTTGATTTGAGATCTGTAAGTGTTGATCGATTAACTAAATTTATGTATCGGCCATTTGAAAGAGAATTATTTGAACTATGTTCACTAATAGCAGTTATAATTACGTTTTGTGCCGAGTGATCAGAGATGCCATTGAATACCACCCCACTGCTATGAATGGGTAGAGCCGCACAGATATGATCTATACAATTTGCTAAACGCGTAGGTTCCTTTATTGTTATAACGAGATTATAAATTTTCATTAAGTCAATAAATTTATTTAATTCGTTTGATTCTTTTAAAAAGTTTATATTGAAATCACCACACACTACTACTTGAAATTTAGTATATCTACTTGCCTTGGTAACTTAGTAACAAAATATAATTGACATTATCTGTAGCTATATTATTATGGCTCCCCATCCTCATCTTTTGAACAGTAGATGCACGTTGTCTGCTGTATGGTAATAGACTTTCTGTGTTGACTGCATACAAATTTATTGCATTTGTGGTATTGCATTTTTTGGTACATGAAGTAGCGGTATCATTTTCAAATATTGTAGTCACCATCTTCCTGAAACCACGACCATCTTCTGCAATTTTCTTCACTCTTCTGTCAATTTGTGATTTAGCAAGCTCGATTCCCATATCTTGAGGGAACAATTTTCTTCGATATTTTATGGATGAGTCAGCTTTCCATTCTGGATTCTTTATTATCCACAAAACAAAAGCATTATAACATCCTATGAAAGCAATCACCAATCACACGTCCATTTACTGTTGTTCATAATACGTTGTATGTTGATAGAACTTCATGTTTTCAACAACAAAGGATACTCCGGCAAATATCTGTAATTATAACAGGAATAATGCCCGTTCTAGCTGTTTAACGTATGCGAATTGCGTGCAATTTCACTAAAACCACCGCAGCATTGGCTTTTGCGGTTTATTCGCAAACATGACTGGCCTTCAAAATACATACATACATAGCTCACATAAAAACGAACACATCGTTATCTCGACTGAAAAGTTAAAATGACACTTCAATCAGAATTATAAAAGCGGTGGTACACCTATTGTGGTTAGCGATCTCCTATATTACTTTGTGTTTAATTATTATTTAACAGTCAACGATCCTAATTGAATGTATGTATGTATGTAGTTTGGGGATAATAAAAACCCCAGTCGGAAGTGAAATTCGAAGGAGATCCAATAGTTTGGTTAATAACACGGTAATGGGTATATCAATATGAATTTATGGTAATACTTCCCTCTATAAATTCGATATCAACCCTTTTGTTAATCGTAGATACATGAGTGGGTCGGATACCGAAAATATCCCAAGATTTCCCTGCAGACCTGTCAAACTATTCCATAATATCGCATGAGAAAGATAGTAGGCAAATACCCAGGACTGCTGTGGCTTTTCAATTATTTCGGAAAGTTTGTTTCTACACCGAAACCTACTCAGTGAACCCAATTATGTATTGAATTATCGATTATGTGTTAAATAATTATGTATACGGTGTTGTCCAAAAAAAAAACTAATGATACCGATTAGTGGTTTAATTTAATTAATGTATACGTTCAATTTCGTTTAGCAGTTGTGATAGGTGTGTAGAAAAAGATTCCTGATATTTTAGATGCAGGAGGATAAGTGGTACATCCTGCCAAGATAAGTTAATTACCTGAAATAGATTTTTCTAAGAGAAATGTGAAGGGGAAAATAGGTAATAAAACTAAACCGGAAATGATGCAAATGTGGAGAAGCATATTGAATTTTTTCTTGTGTCGGAAAGCCATTACTCTAAAAGCAGCACTTTATTTATTGTCTTTTTTGTTTGTGTCTCTATTTTGTAGATGGGTAACTTGAGATTCAAGTTCTGTCGCACAAAAAGTGCCAATTAGTGGAGGTTGGAAGTCTTGATTCCCTGGACAACTCAATTGATTTTTATTTGCCTGCACAGATACAAATTTTGTCCATTCCGTGTTGTAATCTTCAGCTCACTAGAGCATTATTACTGAAGGACCTATAAATAATCGTGTTTTTGACATAAATATCACATCAGAGATTTTGAGAAGATCACTCACAAGAATCAGGAATAGATGAGGTCTCAGGAGGGATTCCTGAGGAATGCCGGCTAAAACAAGTTTCGTTGCAGAAAGACAGCTGTCACCATCGAGATATGAATCAATAATTCTGATGATGTTTAAGTTTGATTGATCATTTTGAATGTCCAAGAATACACCCCCCACCCTCTCCGGCTTCGTATTGGGTCTACCATTTGATGGACTTGGCACTCTATTGAAATTTGTTGTTAATTGTTGTTTGTTTGTTGTTTCCTTCAATCTTTGACAGCAACAATACACTTGCACACATGTCATTTCTAGGTTTGACAATAATTACGATGACAATATTGTTCAATTGTTCTAGGACATTTCCAGGTATGAAGATTAATCTTCTCTAAAGACAGTCTTTAGAGAACTTCTGAAGAAACTGACAGTATGATCAGCGAAACGTCAAGTTTGTTACAACGACCACGGCAACACCCGAAAGATACGTATTTATGGAACAGTGACCGTGAAAGCCTACATTCGATCATTTTCAGGTAGTTTCCTTTCATGGCTGTATTGGAGGTTGAGCTAAAGGCTGAGTTTTTTTCCGGATTTTGTCGCTTTAATAAGACGTATTATTTCGTCAAAATTTGCTCGTAGAAGGTCTTCATCATTAAAGCCAAGCAGAAACTCAACTTCAAACTCATCAATATTATCCTCATAGGGGGTTTCGTGGATGTAGTAGAGGCAGTCAGCCATGACCTCAGCCTTCTCTAAGGTAACATGTCGTTTCTAGGTTTGATTCTAGACTCACGATGAAAACAATATCCAATTGTTTTAGAACATTTTTGAGTGTTTCTTTTTTAAAAGCTATATTGGAGGTCGAGTCAAAATCCGAGGCCTCACTGAGTTTAAGATTTACTAGGTGTTCACCATTGATGATAAACAGATTTCTTGTCTGGTATTATAAACAAACGAAATTAATATTGATCATGCAATACTAACATTAACTAACTATATGCTATTCTGGGACGTATTTAGAAAGTCTTTCTTTTCACTTTTCTTTTATATTGGGATCAAGAACATTCCGAAATTAAAGTCAAACAGTAGTCAGCAAGCATCTCGCTATTTCACTTGCCCTGATAGCGTGTTTCAATAGTGGAAATATCCTGATGAAATCTTTCCCCATGCTCGTCACTAACATCGCCAAGATTCGGGGGAAAGAAGTTCAGGTGTGAATGCAAGAAATTTATTTTAAGACTCATATTACAGCCTAATGCATGGTAACTTCTAACAAGTTCACTAATTCCTCGTAATCTTCAGATTTTTTAGTTCCTAAGAAATTCTTTGTCACACTTTTAAATGCATGCCCAAGCAGTCCGTTCTAACTCGCTCAAGAGTACGTCAAATTCTCGATCCTGTTATAACAGATTAATCTGGGGTCCTATGAAAATCTCCTCTTTAAGTTTTGCCTCAGATATATTAGGAAATTTTTGTTTAAGGTATTGAAATCGTGGTCCCTCTTTGTCCAATGCTTTGACGAAATTCTTCATCGGACCTAATTTTATGTGTATTGGCAGTAAAAGTATTTTATGAGGCTCCACCAACGAATTATGGATTACTTCTTTTCTCCTAGAGTATATTGTATTCTGGTTGGCCATTGTTTAACAATGTAGTGCAAATTTCTCGCTGGACTATCCCATTCACAAACGAAACAGCAATACTTTGTGAATCCAAGTTGTAGACCAAGTAGAATTGCAATCAGTAAGTTTTCATCCCCAAAACTGCTAATATACGTCCCATTAGTACTTAAAAATCAAATTATGACTTTTATTAACATGCATGATATTCTCCTCCCTCCCTTTACCTGCGTCTTTACGACAAAGCGGTTTCGGATCAACATTAACGAACGTAGGCTTCACTTTATACATAATTAAAATTAAATTCGAGACGTTTACGGAGCTTGAACAGATTGAATTTTAATAAACATTGTAATACTGGGGACGTCAAATAAATACATTAAGCGCAATCCTCTTTGTTTATAATGAGATTAATTAGTATTAATATTAAAACCGCTGCTCCAAAGAATGGATAAATCACATTGATAAATTTCGGCATCCCCGGCAGATTGGGAACGTTGCAAAACAAAGCTACGTTTCGTTGTGGTGGTGGTAGAAATTAAGCCATCCGTTTAATACGGATATAGTATAAACATTGACGTCGGTAGGTAAGAAATGCCAGGTTATAAGGAGACATGCCCTTTCGCTGCGTGCAGACTCTTGAAGTAACACAGCATTACATCATTCATAACAGGGAAGGGAATAAAATGTGGTTTTGCGGGCTAATAAATTCTCACCTCAAAACAAAAGGCGCAGAGGAACCGAGAGCAATTAAAATATATTTATGACTAGATAATAAAAGTTTTAGCCAACGCTGACTGTTGGATACTCCAAAGCCTCTGGTCGTCGTGGTATAATGGAAAGGAAAAAAAGGCGGTTGGAGAATGGAAACCGTCATTAAATTGCCAAATTGTATAATTGCGGTTATACGTTGGAAATATTGTTGGGGGGCGTTTAATACGTTGAGCAAAATATTGCATTTTTAATCATATTAAAGTATGATAAAGGCTGTATCCGCGGGCATTGTATAATAAAAATAGAAAATAATCATATTTCTAATAAATCACCAACGATATTAAAATAATCTTCGCAAGTATCATTTCCACCGTTTGTACAAATCCGCAAAAACACAAAATTGCATCCTTCTTCTCCTTTCTACTAAAACCCCATCCTATTCCTCCTAATATCAGCTGCGCTAAGGCTTAACCTGACATCCGAAGTAACACCTCGAAATTAATTTGTTTCCCTATGAGATAGCTGGTTGAACGCATTTGTCGGTTTCTCTTTTCACCAGCTTCGACGTCTAGAATTTAGAAAATTGCCTCGAAACTACATTGTAACTATCCTGAAACTGTTATCTACTCGGAGAGAGGGAGAAAAAAGGTATCCAGCTCATACCCGCAAAGCCATAATAATTACCGTCGGCTCTATGTTGCTACTACAACTCGACCGTATAATTTAGAACTTAATTGCGTTTGTGCATTATAATAGCTAGCCTGGAAGCGACCTCTATAATTGCCCGGTTGTATTAAGGTGTGCGAAATAACGGCAGACTCGATTTTCTTCGTTTAAAAATTAAACTTCGCAGATTAAGTTTCCTTTTTCTTGCGAAGATAATATTAGAACATGGATATAATTTCTTGGCGGTCGAATATTTATCTATCTCTTCATAAATGGCTAAGTTATTTATCTATTTTGGGTTGGAATTAATCCAAACTACGTGATCTGGTTCTAATGCTTGATCTATATGTGGATGGTCTAGCACACAACCTTGGGAAACCCTTGCTGAGATAAGTTCACTTTGCTGGAAACGCTCTGATAGTTATGGTCGCTGTTTTTGACAAAAAAAATCCTTATACTAAACATTGCCAAACGCTTTCTTCATGTCTACGTCAAAGAGTAGAGTGTAGTTTGAAAATTCAATTAATTACACTGGTCAACAGGGTTTTTTTTTTCTGACACTCTGATACGTGTACGTTATGGACTTTTTCATTGTAATTCTGAAAATATTTTCAAAAATCGGCTATCACGTCAGGTTTCTGAGAACGGGCATGTCTGAACAGGATTTAACATGTTTGGGCTTGATTTCTACGTCATAGTCGTTAAAGCACTCCCTTTTTTTTCTCTAGAACCAATCAAATCAAGTCATAGTCGTTAAAGCACTCCCTTTTTTTTCTCTGGAACCAATCAAATCAAGGAATTAATAGATCTGTACATATGTGAGTATATAGAGACAAGTTGTGGACCCCTCACAATGTCTGTGCACGATGTGCTGTTACTTTGAGGAGCTGGATGAAAGGTAAGAGCATATCTATACCATTTGGTAGGCCTATAATTTGGCGAGTACAAAAGGATCATTCGCAAAACTGCTACTTTTACTGCACAAAGACCTTCGGGTTTTCCAGTGAAAATAAGGATAAAATTACCTATCCTAATTTACCTTCTGCCACTCGTCCAGTTCCTCATTTGGAAGCTTTGCCAGTACCAAGTCCTATGGATGCTTCGAACCAAGAACATGTTGAAAACGAGATAGAAGAATACATTTCAGAATTGTCGGACAAAGATGAAGAATATTTGCGATCTCAAGAGGACACGCCTCATTTAATAAGTCAATTGGAATTACACGACTTAGTTTGAGATCTCAATTTATCAAAAACTCAGGCAGAAACATTAGGATCAAGACTGCAAGGATGGAAGCTGTTAGCTCCGGGTACGCGAATTTCTGTATATCGAAATCGCCAGAAAGAACTGTCACAGTATTTTTCAACAGAAAGAAGGTCTTTCATTTTGCAAAAATGTTGACGGTTTAATGCCAGAATTAACACCAATCGGAAGAATGGCGACTTTTTATAGATGCTTCTAAATTGAGTTTGAAAGTTGTCCTTCTACATATAGGAAACATCAACCCCTCCATTTCTGTTGGTAATGCCGTGCACATGAAGGAAACTCATGATAATATGACAATGTCTCCTTGATAAAATCAATTAGAAAACCTATAAATTGTTTATCAGTACTGATCTCAAAGTAGTTGCAATTCTACTTGGTCTACAACTTGGATTCACAAAGTATTGCTGTTTCCTTCGTGAATGGGATAGTCGAGCGAGAAATTTGCACTATACTGTTAAGCAATGGTCAACTAGAATACATTATACTCCTAGAGAAAAGAACGTAGTCCATAATTCGTTGGTGGAGCCTCATAAAATACTTTTACTGCCAATACATATAAAATTAGGTCTGATGAAGAATTTCGCCAAAGGATTGGACAAAGAGGGACCAGGATTTCGATACCTTAAACAAAAATTTCCTAATGTCTCTGCGGCAAAACTTAAAGAGGAGATTTTCATAGGACCCCAGATTAATCTGTTACAACAGGATCGAGAATTTGACGTAGTCTTGAGCGATTTAGAACGGACTGCTTGGGCATGCATTTAAAAGTGTGACAAAGAATTTCTTAGGAAATAAAAAATCCGAAGATTACGAGGAAATTGTTAGTGAATTGGTTAGAAGTTACTATGCATTAGGCTGTAATATGAGTCTTAAAATACATTTCTTGCATTCGCACCTGAACTTCTTTCCCCCGAATCTTGGCGATGTTAGTGACGAGCATGGTGAAAGATTTCATCAGGATATTTCCACTATTGAAAAACGCTATCAGGGCAAGTGGAATAGAGAGATGCTTGCTGACTACTGTTGGACTTTAATTTCGGAATGTTCTTCATCCCAATATAAAAGAAAAGTGAAAAGAAAAACTTTCTAAATACGTCCCAGAATAGCATATAGTTAGTTAGTGTTAGTACTGTATGATCAATATTAATTTCGTTTGTTTATAATACGAGACAAGAAATCTGTTTATCATCAATGGTGAACACCTAGTAAATCTTAAACTCAGTGAGGACTCGGACTTTGACTCGAACTCCAATATAGCTTTTAAAAAAATCACTTAAAAATGTTCGAAAACAATTGGTCATTGTTTTCATCGTGAGTCTAGAATCAAACCTAGAAAGGACATGTTATCTTAGAGAAGGCTGAGGTCATGGCTGGCAGCCTCTACTGCATCCACGAAACTCCCTATGAGGATAATATTGATGAGTTTGAAGTTGAGTTTCTGCTTGGCTTTAATGATGAAGACCTTCTACGAGCAAATTTTGACGAAATAATACGTCTTATTAAAGCGACAAAATCTGGAAAAAAACTCAGCCTTTAGCTCAACCTCCAATACAGCCATGAAACGAAACTACCTGAAAATGATCGACTGTAGGCTTTCACGGTCACTGTTCCATAAAGATGTATCTTTGGGGTGTTGCCGTGGTCGTTGTAACAAACTTTCGTTGATCATACTGTCAAGTTCTCTAAAGACGGTCTTTAGAGTATTTAGAGAACTTCTGAAGAAGCTGTTACAATTACCACAGCAACACCCGTAAGATATATCTTTATACCTAAACATGTCCTAGAACAATAAATTAAACAATATTGTCATCATAATTACCTATTGTCAAACTTTTTAGAATATAATTTTGGACATCGTCATCGTGTCATTTAGTTTTATGAAAATGTAAAACGCAATTTCAAAATTACCTATATAAGTACTACGTAGATAATTATACGAACTGAATTCCAATTTGTAGAAAAATACAGGCAATCTTTTTCCATATCCAGCAGTACATTTTATGAAAGCGCCGTTAGCCAAATTGGCGCTCTCAAAGCTATTTTACTTTTAAGTTTAACATAATCAAGTTTACCCGAAAGACTAATGGAAATACCTACTGCGAAATTGAAATTGATACTTAAAACGCTACGATACTATTCTCTCATGGTGTTAAATTGTTTTCTTCTGAAAGGGATTTCTTTAGCGTAAGCAGTAATGATTGCAGCACCTAACTTGTAATAGTTGGAAATTGCATTTCGTAGTTGAACTTCTTAACTAAATTTAACGAAGCGAATGAAATTAATTTCCGCTAATGAAATTGTCTCCCTCTGTTGGAAACGATTTAAAATTGAATAAAATAGAATTTTATGCTTAATACAGGGGAGTAATTCTAATATTCTAGATAATATCCATCGTTTATTTAATTATAGTCAATTAAATTCGATCCTTTTTTTTTTTATAAATCGTTCCAGTTCTTCCATTTCATTTAATCTAACGGATCTGATTGGCAAACATCGACAGTGACAGTACACGAATGTTAAATTGTAGTGAATCAATCAGGCTGTCCTATCATCAGGTTTGATAATTGGATTTAATTCGGATTGAATTTTTGGAACTTCCAGAGAGATACTCTTGCAATTGAGTTAGAGCCCTGATACAGGGGTATCAATCAATTCCAAATCGGTAAAGTAATGCACTTGCTGTACATTTATAGATAGCCTTATAGAAATCAATCGCATAAATTATACACAAGAAAAAAATAAATAAATTCCCCGTTACTTTCGCGACGTTTCGTCAATCATCGTTGTGTAATATTCAATATCGATTGCGATCTGTCAATTTATTCTTCCCCGATACGTTGTGTATACAACATATCCGTTAATCTATAGACGTCAGTCCCTATGTGTGCGTGTCGTATATATTTGTATCAACCGCTATCGCTATCAATCTCTTTAACATTAAAACTCGTTAAAGCGATTCGAAAAGAGTTAAACAATATCCATCAATGTCTGGATATTTTCGGTCGGGTGTTTATGATACGTTTTATGCTATTGTATGTATACATATAGAGCGTTTCCCTGTATCACCATGGATATATTATACATATATGTATGTAGGAACGAATAAAGCTAGAGTGCTGCGGTTTGTTTCTCTGACAGATGAAATGTGATTGAGTTATAAAATCGCGACGCGTGCGCGATATATTGGTGGAATAAATAGTGCATTTATTTCTGGGAAATCCAATTTTAAGCGTAGAATATGTGTGACACAGTTTCCTTAATAATTCTGGCAAATTATGCACCGAAGTTAATGCCGAACTACAAAAAAACTCAACGTTCACCTCTCTTGCCAATATTCAAACGATGATTTGCGACAGGATTCAGATCGGGCGAGCAAGCTATTGTAATAAATTGATTTTGTTTTGACGAAACTTCCCCTTTTTTAACTGGAATTATGGATAAGTTGCCTAAATACATCATGAAGAAGGACACCCGTCACCGGTGAGGAGTGGGAGGGAGAGCTCCACTAATAAACCTCATCCTTAAAGAAGAACAAGTCATCAGCTCTAGTGACAAGAACCCGAAATGCTGGTACCGCTACGTGGACGACACATTCGTGATCTGGCCTCACGGTATGGACAATCTACACGCATTCAAGGAACACATCAACAGACAACATGCCAACATCAACATTACGATGGAGTTAGAAGAGAATGGCTGCTTACCTTTCCTGGATGTACTGGTACAACGCAACGACAGTGGAAAATTGGGACATGAAGTATACCGCAAGAAGACGCATACGGACCGATATCTACACGCAATCTCACATCATCATCCACAACAGAAAAGATCCCTGGTCACTACACTACTACATAGAGCGGAAATGATTAGTAATGCTACCAACAAAACCGAGGAAATTCAACATGTGAAAGATGCACTCCAGGAGAACGGCTACAAACCACAGGAGATTCGGAGATTAGCCGGAGCCAAAAAGAAACAGAAGGATGACTCAGAACTAAAGCCAGCAGTATACGCACACCTGCCGTATATTGCTGGAGTCACGGACAGGCTGAAGAAAACCTTGGAGAAGAAGAACGTCAACGTCAGGTTCAGCACAGTCAAGAAAATAAAAGAACTGCTTCCATCCAACAAAGACTCCATACCGAGACTACAAGCTAAAGGCATCTACGAACTTCAATGCCAGTGCGGGAAATCGTATATTGGACAAACCGGGCGCAGTATACAGTGCAGAGTGAAAGAACATCGCAGAGATGTCGAACAGGGAAATATTGGAAAATCTGCAGTAGCTGAACACTACCACACTGGAAGCAGTCACGTAATCGACTACATTGACGTGAAGATACTAGCCAAAAGCAATCACTACTACCCACGGATAGTGAGAGAATCCCTGGAAATAATGAAGAATCCGAACAACTTCAACCAAGAAGACGGATACACACTGAGTAAGGTATGGAAGTTAGCGCTGGAGAGCCCGAAGCAGCAAGGACCAACGAGGACGCATCCGAGATCATCTAACACGAATCGAGGAGAAGCATCAGACACGGATCAGAGAACGACAACGGATACTGGATACTGGAGCGGAACAGAGACTGGGTATATAACGAGAAGCAGAAGACATCAACATCAGTCTTTAGAGAACTTCTGAAGAAGCTGACAGTATGATCAGCGAAACGTCAAGTTTGTCACAACAACCATGGCAATACCCGAAAGATACATCTTTATGGGACAGTGGCCGTGAAAGTCTACATTCGATTATTAAACCTCATCTTGTCAGGTGTACAAACCATCCCGGAACTGCTAGTCGCATTGCTACAGGATGACATCTAGTAATTAGCCTCGATTGGCTGCTTCCATTGCTTGGCCCTCTCTCTGACCTTCTGGACGAACATGGCGATATTTTGCTACTATAATCTTTAAGGTCCTACTTTTCCTTGCAGCTCTTATCTGTAGTCTCCGTAGTAGAAGAAGGCGTAAGCGTCATTTTCTTTTGAGTCTAGATATTGACATATTACCTTCCTTAAGTTTTCCATTGGACCCAGGTATGCTTTGAAATTCCCCCTACCCTGTCCTGTTGAAAAACTGGGTGAAATAGTAGTTTACCTCACTGAGGTCTGTATCCATTCACACCGTGATGTTGCGGATGAATTTAGTCGTCTATCATCCTCTTGTCTCATTCTACCAGCGCTCTTGCCAGCTTTGTCCTGTGAGCACTTTAGCATCGCCCTTACTTGTCATACATTGACCTCTCATCGAATCTCGAAGACTCTCTTCTTTTTTTTTGGCCAGTAGGTCTATTGGAGTTACTGTTACAATCACGAGCACCGCTAGTTAGAAAACCGTTCAGTACTGTAAAATGAGGTGGGGGTTCTTAGCGCAAAACTCTTATCTTACCTTCACATTCATCCCTGCAAATCAAAAATTTTCTACTTTTTATAAATGCCCTTAAAAAAAAATAGGGTGTGTTGCGATTCACCTTACATTTTTTGGCTCTCACACTGTCTAAAAGGTGGAAGGCAACAAATTTTATATTAAAAAAAAAACATTTTACACTACAAAATAACTGAAATTCGTATATTTAAAGTTGTGTGACGGGAAATATTTTCAATATCGCTGGAATCACTAGATTTGGTTTCGTTAAAATCTATTCCTGCTACACTTCTCCCTGGTAAAACGTTAACTTTTTTTCGCTGTTGCTTTGGTTTAGGGAGATTCTCGTATATTAATTCTTTTAAAATACCAACTACCGAATCTGTTAAAGCTTCCGCTTCATTTTCCGGAGCTTGTGAACCTGATGCTAGTCTTGATATCTGGATTTATTGGAACAATTCCGCATTTTTGAAAACCCGACCCAACATTTTTTTTAATGGCTTCCAACAATAAATTGAGGAGATGAGGAAATGTGGTTTTTGGGATGCTCGATTCTCTTCGGAACGGGCCTTTTTTCCACTCGGTTAATGTCTTACGCCAAGCCTCCTTAAATGGGCGAAAAAAGCCACATCCAAAGGCTGAGTCATGTGGCTGAAATTCGCTGGTAGAAACACGAATGATATGTTGTACTTTTCACATCTTTCTACAGCTTCCAAAGAGATGTGCGAAGAAAGATTGTTAATATTTTTTTTCCGGGCAAGTTTCGAAAATAAGGAATGGCAATGGTCTCAATCCAATCCTGGAAGCAGTTGCTGTCGAACCAGCCAGAAGGAATTGAACTGAAACGAGCACCTGGTGGCCTCCCTATCTTGCAACTTTCGTACATACATATGTTTGGCCCTATACACGACGAAAAGCGGTAAAATTGTTTCGTCTGCTACGGCTGCAAACATAAGGGAGGTGGCCGACTTACTGTGGCTCATTACGCTTTCTGAGTATTTCATTCCTCGCTTTGAAATTACTCTTTATCGTCATGGGTCGTCAGTCAAATTGGTTTCGTCGTAATTGACGATATTGGACGGACTGACACCATCTATTGAGTTTCGAAGATTTTCAAAATAAGGTCTGACATTTTCAGTAGTTATTCCAGCCCTTGATCTTTTGGTGTTTCGACAGAACCTCAACGAAAGTATCTCCTTGTGACGCTTGGCAAAACCCAAAGCAAGCTCCTTCCCCGCCATATTGTTTTGAAACCGTTTAACTTGTCGGCAGATTTTGTCCAGATTATTTTTTCGCTATAACTCTCAGATCATATAAATCCAATGGTTGTCCCCATTTGGGGCACTGAACTAATCTGTTTACAATTTGAAGCTCAACTTTTGCAGACAATATAGTTTGACCACCTTTGTTAAGACACTTTTCACCCCTTTCTTTTTTATTCTTGCATCTGCTTAATACTGTATAATCAATTTTATATTTAGCTGTTGCCACTCTAAGCGAAATACCATTTTGAACTTCCTTAATCGCTTTTTCGTAAACTTCTTCTGAAACCTTACGGCAAGGTTTGGCCCTCGGATCACGCTTATACTCACGCGGCATCTTCATGACTAAGCGGAAAATAACAACATTTGAGTTGAGGTGTTGCCAAATTTAAAAATTATAAGTAGCAAGGTATCAAAGACATGTGTTATCGAGCTTTAGCTCAAATTCAAATGTTAAGGTAGTTTGTTAGATAAAGTTTTTTCAGGGACAAAATCTCATTGAAAATTGAAGATTAATTAAATATTATAACCTCAAATAACATTCTTTAAAAAATTTGGTTTTTGTGCTTCAAATATTAGGTAAAGTTCCCAGATACCTATAAAAAATAGTTTAACCTTCTGGAAAGCATACAGAGTGGTAAAAAAATATAACGATGTTTTACTGAAAACTTTTGCGATTGGTACACTAGTTGGGTTTCACCCCATTTTACGGTATGCATTAGCAATCTAGCGGCCTTATCGTTTGACGATTGGATCTGTTGCCAGAAAGTCATGTTGGTATCGAACCGCAGTCTGACATACTTCACCCTCCTTAAGGGTTTTTCTCCTGGTCACTAGAATGACTTCGATCTTCTCCATTACCAGAATCAGGCTTGTTCATGTGTTGGTTAAGTTTTTTTTTGGCATCCACCTCGTCACGCGCTAGGATGATTGCAGCTATGTCTTCTTCGTATCCTATCAAAGACATATCTTGCGCTAACTTCATTTTGTAGGACACATTCCATAAATCGGAGCCCAGTACGGTACCCTGCGCTGCTCCTGCTATCTTTTTCGTGTACGGCCGATCTGCAGTGTCGTAAACTGGTCTGTAATTCTTCAATAGATTTTATTATAAAAGCACTAAACATCTACATAATGCTCACTGGAACACTATCAATTCTAAATGATAATTTAGGATCAGAATGATTTCCAGAAGTTCTTTATAAGAATTAGAATTCATTCTTCTCTGTGCATGGGTCACTTTTAAAGGTGTTGAAACCGAAAACGTTATTCCAGGATAAAATTTGTTGTACCGGGTGATTCAGTAAGGGTGGCGATCGGCTGTATCTCGGAAAGTATTTGTCCTAGGTTCTGCGGGAAAAAATTTTGATAGTAAAAGTGGCCAAGAGAAATTTCTGGAAATTATTTTCAAGTTCCAGATTTTACCGCTAGGAGGCGTAACTGCTATGTTCAAATCTAAAATTCCTATTATTTCAAAAAATCGCGGAATAAGCTATAATTTTGATATCATCAATTGAAAGCCCATTTAATACCAGATAATTTTCTTTAGTGATATTTTTTCGTATCTGTCATAATAAGAGAGGGGGAAAACCATCTATTTGTCAATGTTTAAAGTTTAATATTTCTGTTACTATTCAACCTATCCGAATAATCTTGGACTCGTTTGAAAGGGAATTGTGTGGACTTTAAACAGCGTTTATACGCTATATCCATTAGTTTCAAACTGATAAACTAGAGGTCGCTTTCTGGAGCGATAACCTATTTTTACGATTTTCTTAAAAACATATTTTACTGAAAACCGCATCTCGATATCTCTATTTGTTCCCAAGTTATCGCAAAAAAAGAAACTAGCAAGTATAAAGATACAAACGAGTCGGGCAATAATAACTTAAAAAATAAGTTGGCTTTGGAAAACATTGCATATCTCTAATGAGAGTATTCCAACATGAAATTACTTATTATTTCTTCAGTTGATGTTGGTTTTGACTATTCAAAATGCTTATTACGAATGTTGAGGCCGTGGATATGATAGCGGTATACTTTGAGTGTTTGCGGAATGCAGCAATAGCTCAAAGAGAGTACGCATTACGTCACATAATAACTGCTGATTTCGCAGGAGGCCTTGCAAGTAGGCGACTCATAGTTTCCATGGTAACTACGAAAATCTTTCAAATTGTTTATTGCGAATGAATTAAAATTAATGATAAACATAATAATGTAATAACGAGAATGGTAACAGGAAAAAACAACTGCAATTTTCAATGTTCGAAATGTCTACCATCATTGGCTACACACAAATTAAGCCTGTTACTAGTAGATAATAGACTCACTTCTACTTCGGCACAGGAAATATTTGTGATGGCTGCTCGAATTCTTTCTTTCATGTTCTCAGGTGTTGTTGGGCGGTCTTTGTACACCACATCTTTAAGTCTACCCCATAAATAAAAATCAACCACTGTGAGGTCGGGAGACCTTGGTGGCCAAGAAAAATGCTACCCCTGCCTATCCATTTATTTGGAAACCGGTTATTTAAAAACTCTTGGACATTTCGAGCATAATGTGCCGGGCAGCCATCCTGCTGGATCCACATACACGTTCTTGTTTCCAAAGGAATATCCTCCAATAGTAAAGGTAACTCGTTCTCAAAAAAATGTAGATAAGTCACACCATTTAGACGCTGTTCAAAAAAGTAAGGACCAATAATTTTCCCACACAGAATTCCGCACCAGACACTAACACTAACGATTTTGAAATTGAACTTCACGTAACCAGTGAGGATTGTTTTCTGACCAATAATGCATATTGTGTGTATTGACTCTCCCCGTACTGGAAAAAGTTGACTCGTAAGTCCATAGTATACGTGATAAAAAATTTGGGTCTTCATTCAACATTTCCAATATCCAGTGGCAATAATTCAATCGATGATCGAAATCGGTTACTTTTAGCTCTTGATGTAATACGAGGTGATAGGGATGTAGCTTGTTATCTTTTAAAATCCTTTGAACCGTAGAATATGATAATCCTAAATCCCTTATCAAATCCCGAATGCTTAAATGGAGATTGACAGTAAGATAGGCTAACACATTTATAACATTTACATTGTTTCTTGATCTTCGTATTCTATTCCGAGCTGTGACTGATTGAATTTGTCTTGTTTCCCTCAATCGACTCGCTAATCTTTTAAAAACTTTTCTTTTCTGGATATCTAACTGCATATTCTCTCTCGGCAATTACGTCATTTTGTAAACTTTCGAAATATACGGCTAACATATCAAAAGCTTCCTCATTCGTAATCATTTTTATTAAAAATCTACTTAATTAACTGTCGATCAACTTTGATATATGCAAATGACAGAAAACAACAATAGATGGAAACTATCAGTCACCTACTTGCAAGGCCACCTTCGAAATCAGCAGTTATTATGTGACGCAATGCGTACTCCCCCTCTCTTATTATGACAGATACGAAAAAATATCACTAAAGAAAATTATCTGGTATTGAATGGGCTTTCAACTGACGATATCAAAATTATAGCTTATTCCGCGATTTTCTGAAATAATAGGAATTTTAGATTTGAACATAGCAGTTACGCCTCCTAGCGGTAAAATCTGGAACTTGAAAATAATTTCCAGAAATTTCTCTTGGCCACTTTTACTATCAAAATTTTTTCCCGCAGAACATAGAACAAATACTTTCCGAGATACAGCCGATCGCCACCCTTACTGAATCACCCGGTACATGAAGATTCCAACTCATACTGTTACTAAATGTTTATACAAAATTTGATTCCACTAATGAAGTAATTTACAAAAACAATTATTGATGTATTCTTGATTGATTTTATAATTGAATTAAAAGTGGAAACATTAATTTAAAAAATGCAATTTATTCTAGATATTACATACTACAGTACAAGCTCGCTTTTGCGCTAAATATGAAGCTGATGAAGGAAACTATTCAGTATAAAACACAAATGTAATTAAACTTAAATTAATTTTACGTTGAAGTCTGCTAATTAATATTTAATACCGCACAATGTCTGCGCACCTTTCCGAACGCTAAGACCGCAATACATCAACGTGTAATGCAGAAATGCATTTACATTTCATAGCTGCAGACCTAGTAGGTACTTGCGGAATTCGTACTGTTTGGAAACTACTACTTTCCAAGTTAAGCGACCTGTCAGCATTATGTTCACTAGGTAACATAACGCTAGTGCAATACATTTTCCCCATGACAAGTTGATATATCTTACAAAATATCAACTGTATGTATGTGTACCCGCGACAAATCCATTTACATATGTACTCGTACCAAATGGATAAATTTTTCTAAATATGTAGAATAATCTATACCTACTATAACTAATTATTAACTAACGTGTTAATATTACCTAAAAAACAATTTAATTAATTAAAGCGTTACGTGAAATATATCCGAGTAAACACAATAAACGAAATGATATTTATCTTATACTCGTATATGTCTACCTAATGTAATCAAAGTTTGTTTAAATTCTCCACGCTACATTCATACATGTCGGCAGTATATTCGTCTCTCAAATTGAAAATAAATATTTAGCCGCAAACAAGCAGTTACGACATTTTACCTGGACATATTTTAGGGTAGGTTTAAAGTAGTACCTACGTACGCGATACCATAACTGCTGGGTTGTATGTACAGTTTATTCGACAACGAAACCTAATTACAAGATGAAATTATAATTTATACGTCTATATTACGACCTCTTAGTACTTGTCTTTAATAAAATACACAAAAACACTTGAAATAAACAAACGTGTTTTAATTTCCAAAAAATTGTAAAATACGACATGTTTCGCACACATAGTGGCTTTGTCAAGTATACATATAAGTCAACTTCAAAAAATCCTTTACCGAAAATGATTAGAGACGTCAACAATGTGTTTAAAGCTTGTAACAACCTTGTTACTGCCGATGTTAGACGTAAGCTACATGTTTCCAATCCTTTTTTCCCTAAATTATATTGTTTACCTAAAATTCACAAACCTGGCAAGTCGGTAAGGCCAATTGTTTCGGCAGTTGACGCACCGACTTATAAGGTTTCCAAATGGCTGACCAATGAATTTAATAATTTGCCAATACAGCAACTTAGTTTTGCAGTAAAAAATTCGTTAGAATTTATTAAAGAAATTCAAAATATTCAGTTGCTGGAGGGTGAAATATTGATTTCATTTGATGTTAGTTCTCTCTTTCCTAGTGTACCGATTCCAGACACCTTGACATACCTCGAGGACTTGCTGCTTCAAAATAGTTTGAGTCAACAATGTGCCCAGGAATACATTCGCTTAACTGACATCTGTATGAAACAGAACATTTTCCAATTCAACGGGAGTTTTTATGAACAGCTGGAAGGAACGGCAATGGGTAACTCCTTGTCGCCCTTGTTGACTAACCTTTTCATGAGCCGTTTTGAAAAGGACTTAGAATCTGAGAGCGAATATTTTCCTAGGGTTTGGTTGAGCCATGTGGATGATATTTTCGCTATATTTGACACTAAAAAATGTAATATTGACGATTTTCTCAATAGATTAAATAATCGGTTCGAAACCATAAAGTTCACTTGTGAAAGAGAAGAAAACGGTCAGCTACCCTTTCTAGATACTTTAGTAATTAGAAATAACAATAGATTAGAGTTTGACGTGTATAGAAAGGAAACCAGTACACTTCGCTACATTCCTTCAGATTCCCATCATTGTGTTCAACACAAAATAGCAAGCTTGAATTTTTTGGTCCACAGACTTCTCACTTTTCCCTTGAACAAGGCGACGTATTAGAAAGAGCTTAAAATTATAAAAGATGCGGCCAAGTGTAATGGTTTCCAGCCTCAGCATATCTATAAGTTAATTAGGAAGTTTAATTATAAGAAAACTGTGAAAAAATCTACGACTTTTCGGGAGGATGTTAAAGCTTCACCTCTTGTGACCCTCCCTTACGCTCCCTTTATCACTAAAGCTTTGAGTAAAATCTTCAAAGAGGTAGATCTCAGAATAGTTTACAGTTCTGGAACTAGTTTATGAAGTCTCATCGGTAACCCTAAAGATAAGATACAACCTCTAGAAAAGTCAGGTATTTACGAAATCAATTGTAAAGATTGTAATCAAAAATATATTGGGCAAACCAGGAGAACAGTCTCAACTAGATTCAAAGAGCATATGGCTAATCTTAGATTTAATAGAATTGAGAAATCGTGCGTTGCCCAACACATTTTTGAAACAGATCACAACATCGATCATATGAATGTTAAATTAATTAGACAAATAAACAATTGTAAGTTTCTAAATGTTTTCGAAAGTTTAGAAATATATAAAAATACGTCATGTGTAATGAACTGTGACAACGGACCTATAGCGCATTCGTCATTGTTTTCGTTAATCGGAAATTAATGATGCGTATCGGATTGACCGTGCATAACATTTAGGTTACCTATATTTGTAGATTTTATTTTAATTTAGTTTTATAATCGCCTTAATAATGACAGCATTGCTGTTGAAACGCGTCGGTGTTTTAGTTAAAACTTGTTTGGTGTTTAGTCAGTTAAAGTGTTTAGTGTTCTGCATATAATACTAAACTGAACTCAGATAGTAACCTCTGTTGACATTGGTGGGGGTAGTTTTTTGAATAGGTTTAAAAGTGGGGAGTTAATAAGTTTATGTTTTTGAATTTGTTGATTTTGTAACGGGACGCGATATTTCCATTTATTTTATTTTATTAGACATATTGACGTAGAAATGTTATTTTATTTTAATTAATGCAATATTTATTGTTTGTTTAAATAATCAGTATAAAATACGGCCGTGATTACCGGGAAGGTCCAGCACGTAGCCAATATATATAAAATACTGGTAGAAGAATAAACAACAAGAAAGGACACGCCCGAAGTCGCAAGACAAAGAACACGAAAGAAGCGGACATTCGGCGGGAAGGAACGGCGTCAGCGAGCGTACGCGAAAAAAGAAGTTGCGCAAAGGTATATTCCCATAAAGTTATTCTATTTTACAAATACCAGCTCGTAGTAAAATAAAAAGTCATTAACTATCGTTTTTATGTAAATTTTGCCGTTGTTGTTACATTTATCTACATATATATAAATATATATTTAGCTCCGTTGTTTTGCTTATTTATTCAGTCGCGTATCGTTCTTTCACAATATAGCGCACAACGTGCGCCGTTCCATTACAATTTCTAAACATTCTAAATTGTTTAAAAGGACACTTTTATTTTGTGTATGCAGAATTTTATTTTCAAAAGGTCTCCTGTGTTCTTTAATTCTGGTATTAAAAGATTGATCTGTTTGACCTACAGTGTTATTGGTTTTAAATGAAATATTTATGTTTTGTTTCCTTTTTAACTTTTTACTGATTCTCTTAGAAACTGGGCCTAAATTAGTTAAGGATCTGTATGTTTTTTGTTCTTTGTTTTGTATAGGGAAAGTAGAGTTTATAGCATGTTTTAATAATTTCTTCTTTAATATATTATCTACTATCATGGGGTCAAAATTGTTATTCACCGCTATTTGGAGAACAGGAAGACCGCGAATAAAATAGCTGGATGAGACCATTGGGAATTTTAAGACAGTGAGACTAAAGGACTGCCAGAGCGAGTCGAAGGATATAGAGAAGTGGAAAAGAAGAGTGAAAGATCTCGGAGTCAAAGGTCACTATGCCTGTAGTGCTGTATTATTATTTATCCCGATACACATCTATTGATAGGTAATCACCAAAATATCAGCCGTTTTGGACACGCAGTTCTTATTCGACAATCGTTTGAATGAGTCGATGCGAGTGTTTTTGTGTTGAAGCATCATTATCACCAATAGGATGGCCTCAGCTACTTAATGTCCAATACAATAACATATATCAATGAGATAAAAAAAGTCTTTCTCGACGTGTAAAACCAATCAATTGCTTTGTTTACTATTACGTCCCGAATCCCTCGTTTTTCTTTACGATTCGTTGACATTTATACGCACCCCTTTCCGTTTTTTCCCCCATCCGTACGGTCGTTAAAAAACATCCTGTATGGGACGGCCAAGTGTACCATTTGCCTAAATTTATTTCCTACTTTAAGAGGACGACCAGTATCGTTTTATAGTGTATACGGTGCCCATCCCCTCCACATATAAATATACAAGCACACGAGCATCATTCTTCATCCCCTTAACAATGTCATTTACAAAGTCCGGCGTTTTGTTCGACTTTTTTTTTCTCTCCTCTTCGTCTTCTTCTCCTACGAGCTTCGTTTTTCGATTTTTCTCGCCCCTCGCGTAACCATCTCAGATTTATGCATCATTAGGGTGAATTTACGGAACCGAAAAATCAAGCGAATGTATCGGCCGGGCTCGGCGGCCCCCGGTTGTGTAGAGCGAACCTAGCGATTTTCCGAACGTTATTTTCGTCTTCAAGGGGGTGGACTACACCAGGACCATGTCGAGGTCATAAATCGGACTCGTAAAATTGAACGGGTTGGGTTCCTGTTTGGGTGGGTGGAGGGTGAGATGGAAATGAAAATAGCGGACTTACCCATCCGAATCGGCCGCGGTAACCTTTACTTCGGACCTGTGATGCCTGCGTCCCTTTCTTTTCAAACCGTTTTATCCCTCTTGAATTTCGAAGTTAACAACGTGTAAAATAGGTGAATAAAAATGCAAGCGGATTGATGTTTGTCTACATGCAACAATAAACTTTAAATGAGCTCAAGAAATAAAATGTTTAGTACTAGCTTAGAATGTAGAATTTCTGCTCGAGACTCTCTTCCAATTTTGCATCAGATATTTGGAGCTTTAAAAGCCCATAAAGATGAAACTGTGGTATCAATTTCCTTCTTAAAGGAAAGTTCCGACAGGCCTGTATCGTTTAAAATAAATATAACAAGATTTCAATTATCTTTGGCAAATAACTTAGTCATTTAATCTATGTAAACATTCCCTATACACAATGGAGGTTATCTCCAGGAACCGATAGCGTACAATCGATTTTCCTCTTCTCCCTGGTTTAGATTTATATCCGGCGTGCCACTAACATATCCTCTGGATTGTTTACGTTAACGAGAGAGGCCCTGAGATGGATTGAAATTGAAAAGATACAAGAGCCCGCCTCTTCTCCCAATATCGTTACAGTTGTGTATGGTACAGGAGTGAGGTTTTGTGTAATCTAACCGGATACACATACATATGCAGCATTAGAAAAATTCCTTTACTATACGATGCCAAAACTTGCATTTGATTTTGACATCTTTTCTGAAGAACCTGACTGACATGTGACGTGGCATTTAACTTTATTACTATGAGTGGTAATTGTTGTAAACCGGTAGATTACTTCTCTATGTTGGACTAGCTTGGAAGTTCTCTGGATGCTAGTCCTAATGGGAGTTCTCTGAATCGGAACTGGAAGGATTACATCACCATGGGTTGGCTGTTCCTATCTCCCGATAGAAAGCCCATCGAAAATGTGTTGGTCATTATAAAGTGCCAGCCTTCAGGCAAGCCTGTTCAGAATTTGAAGCATCTTAGGCGATTCAAAAAATTTGGCCTGCGCTTCCCGTTAGTTATGCCAAAAATTTTGCTGTAAGTATTCCCAAAAAGCATCAAGCCATGCTCAATGCTCGTGAGGATTATACTGTTTATTAATCCACCATACCATTGCATTTTATTTATATATTAATGTAACAAAAAGTTGGGCTAAATAGTTTAATGACTTTCAATACATTTTTTGTTAAGTAATCAAAAAACTAAAGGTTTGAATACAACATTTTCGTAAAGTATCAAACCCTGAAGGCCTAGGCTTCATAGAACCATTAGCATCAGAGTGTCTTGTGCATATAGAATCACCTAAGCCAGAAATTCGAGAATGGACTTGCTCCGGGCTATTTAAATGCAATGCTAGATTTCGGTGCTAAAATTGAACAATTCAATTTTGTAATATTAAAAATTATGAATGTTACATTGGAGGAGGGGGTTACCCAGTATGGCAGGAAAAAGGTTAGGAAGGCCATCGCGGTAGTTGTCATCGAGTGACTTCCTCCGATGAAACTTGCAGCATAGGAGAAACACGCACGATACCAGGTGGATGCCTTGGACGTACTAAGCTCATCCCTGTTGCTAGATGGAATCATGGAACGAAGGAATTTACGGACGTTGGACGTACTAGCTTATCCCTAACAACGAAACCTGGATTTACAGACCCGTTGGAATCGGTGAGGTAGATTACTATTTAACGCTAGTGCTTTTGAGACATTGGTTTAGAATCTTAAATACACGAACGAAACCTCTAGCTCCTTAGGTAAAGACTAAACAAATTGAAAATTTAACCACAGGGGCTTCAAATTATGTAGAATCGATTGACGAAAAAGTCTTAATGCAGCTTATCGTCTTGAACCCCTAGTGAGGGTGGAAATGTGTATGTCGTTTAGGAAAAGATGCAACTATACAAGAGGTACAAAAACACTTTCTTCTAGTCAAATAGGCAATTAGGTCAATAACGACTCAATTGTTCATTCTCTTATTTATTTGCTTCGGCAGAAGCTACAATGACAAAATTATATTACATGGTTAAAAAAGTTGCACTTTAATCCATAAGAACCTTTGTGTCAATTTCGTCACCACTTGTTTGAAACTGCCCTTTCAAGAAGTCAAGAACTCGATTTTTTGCGCAATTCAATGGACTCTTCGTGAAATTCCATAATCTTTTCGCGCAAGACCATACGTGTAATTGGCCGATTTGCCATGACAACAATACTGCAAAAACACAAACTTTACAACTGGAAACACTGACATAATGTCCCATAAAAACACACTAATATTTCACAAGACAAACCTGTGCGAAATGATTCTATTTATCCATGACTCGCAACCTCTTATAGGCTCTAGCAATTTCAGAGGCACAAGGTGAATTTCGTCCTTAGTTGTCCTCCTTAATGAATGTACGAAATTTTCTAATTCATTTCTAAATAACCATATAATTGCAGATTATTACCAGAGCAAACCAAAGATACATTTCTAATACTTTTTTTCGGACTAAAGATTCTATTCAGATAAGATCTTTCATTAAAAAGTCATAAAACAATTATATTCACAAAGGATTTTTCTAACAAAGCCAGAAACCAGAAGAATTAAAATCGCATTATTTAAAAGATGGGAATTTTGGGTTTGAAAATTTCGTCCCTTTAATTTTTTGATGTATCATTGTAATTCCTCCTTAAACTTGCTCTAATGTGATAAGAATCGATTACAATTTTACTATGATTGGGTAAGTTGAAATTTATCCATTTGTTTTGAATTTCATTGAACCACTGTGGGAATTTCAAGTTTTCTACTATGTTTTAAATTTTTGGATGCAAGTTTTCTTTCACTTTAGATTCTAGATTCATTTGCATCGCCATCGTTTATATGATTTTTTACATGATGAGTTCGCCTGTCCAAAACTCAATTTTTATCTAAATTACACAGAAAGTCAATTTTCAACTTCTTTGGATTTTTCGTCAAACTTGGGACAATTATTTTGTTTTAATACTATAATTACTATCAATCGCAAATCCCTATTCTATCAAGTCTGGTATTATAAACAAATCCATATTCATATTGATCAATTTTCACCACTTTTCCAGTTTCTATTGGGATTAAAACATTCCAAAATTAAAGTCCAACAGTAGTCAAAATTTAGCAAGCATATCACTATTTCACTTGCCCGTGATAGCATTTTTCAATAGTGGAAATATCCTGATACACAATTGTTTGATTCGGCATTGATTTATTTGAGGGAAAAGAAGTTCATGGTTTCGGTCAAAGCAGGGAATGTGTTTAAGTCATTGGAATTCACTAATGGATGGAATAAGCATTATGAACCTTTAACATTATCTTCGAATCTTCAGATTTTCTAAGTCTAACTCAAGATTCTAATGAAAGTTTTGTAGAATATTTTTCGTTCTAAATCGTTTGGGCTACGTCAAATTCTCGAATTGGACTAACAGATTAATCGCCGTTTTATAAAATGCTGTTTAAGTTTTCCTCGGATATATTATGTCGAATTTTTGTTTATGCATCGAAATCCTGGTGCTGATTCTTCAATGCTTTGACTGTAACTTCTTCAACAGAGCTAATTTTATTTCCTAATGCTCAGTAAAAGTATTTTAATTGGAACAACCAACGTTGTTTCATTATTTACGTTCTTGTCTCCCAAGAGTAAGTTTTCTGTTATAATTGTTTAGAACTATAGTGTTAATTTCTCGCTTGACTATCCCATTGTTCAGGAAACAGCAATACTCTGGAATCTAATTTGTTGACCAGAACAATCTCCAACTCTTTGAGATCAGCACTGATGTACCATTTAAAATTTTGTGATTGATTTTTCAAGATTACGTGTCATATTATCGTATGTTTCTGGTGAGCAACGGCATGATCAACAGGAATGGAAAATTTAGATCATTCTATATGTAAAAGGATAGCTTTCAAACTCAATTTAGTCGCATCTATTCGGGTTTGGTCTTGTAACCTAATTCGATTTAAACCGTTTATATTGGTTTTACAAAATGAAAGACCATCTTCAGTTGTAAAATACTGTGACATTCTTTCTGGCGATTTCTATAGTTAAGTTGGAGGATAAGTGGAGCTGTTAAATATTTTGCAGTTTTGATCCTAATATTTCTGCCTGAGTTTTTGATAAATTGAGACTTTCGAAGTAATTCATTTAATTCCAATCGATATATTAAATGAGGCGTGTCCTCTTGAGATGCCAAATATTCTTCATCTGTGTCCATACAACTCTGAAATGTATTTCTTCTATCTCGGTTTCAAATGTTTTGGATGCGCTTATCCATAGGAAAAGGAACTGTGGAAAGCTTCTTTGAGGAACTAGACAAGCACGAGATAAATTAGGATAGGTTTTTATTTATTTTTACTGCAAAACCTGAAGGTCTTGTACAGGACAAGTAATGTCTATCGAATCATCCTTTTGTTCTCGCCAAATCAAGCCCTACCAAATGGCATAGCTAACGCTCTTCCAGGACCAGCTTCAGGAATGACACATCGTCCAGAGACAATTAGGGGTCCACAACTTGTCTTGATTTGAGCATTTTGTTTAAAATGAATTATATCATGTTTGTTACGAATTCTCCACATACATAACAAAGATTTAGGATTGTTTAAATTGTCAAAGACATTGCATTCAAAAAACGTTTAACTTTTGTTACTAATCATTGAAAATTTGAGTCGAATAATGATCCAACAGACAAACAATGAAAGTATAAACAGGGTGTTTTATCAGCGTGTTGTGACCTATCCTAAAATTATTGTCAACCTGTCATAATTATGATTCTTTGCTGTTTTTAGGCAGGTTTAAACAGTCAAAAATTTTTATACAGAAGTCCACGTCGATTAATTCAATGCGAAAATTTTTACCTATTATTATAATACTCAGATTGCACAGATCTATTAATTCCAACTTTGATTGGTTTGGATGAAAAATCATTTGCAGTCGTTTAAATTCGATGACTTGCAAATTAATTTCAAACATTTAAATTTTTTTCATGATGCACCGTTAGTCCAAAACCAATTTTTCTAAATTATCAAAAAAATTTTATTGTATTACTTCAATTTCATAGTTAGACATATTACTTAAAAACATCCCCTCGTATATATTCGACCAATCGCTCACAAGCCAATTTCGTGTCTGCGTGTTGTTTCTGGTGATGTATTTTCGTCTGTGTTACGTCGGCATTATCCTCTTAGATCCATTCTTGCAACAGATCCCGATCAATTGATTTTCCTGGCGCACGCGAGAGACGTCACGTATTCTACATAAGTCCATCTCAACGTATTCGAAGTTACAAGTAGTATTTCACCGTTCAACAAGGTCCGACATCTACATATCCATACGATCATTTCCAGAAAAATTCCTCCCACCCCCAAAAAAAAATCAATTAGTTTCCCTGAAGCGTGAAAATTGAATAGGAAAAAAATTGATGGTGTCAGGCCACTGTTGTCCGAACGTCTCAACTAAAAAGGAAAAAAAAACGACTTTTAATTTTTTGCCAGTCTCCACTTATCTTATGACGGATCTGGGGGGAGAATTGAACTCGTACCCGGTATCTAGCATACGCTCCGCCTGCAAATGCCCCAAACGTTTCGTAGTAGTTTTCTTTCCTTCGTTTTCGTCGTCCATCTCTCTCAGTACTCGGTGCCGAACCCCGGTGATTAATAGCGAAAGGTTTGATTAAGCACGTGACAGTAGCCTTGGACGTGAACTAATGTCTTCGCCCCCGGGGAATACCCGATAGTTGTACACAATGTATACTGTATGGCATGCTGCTACTACCTCCGGCCAAGATTTTGTTTCGTCCCACCCGTTCCGAACGGACGTCCAGTACCGAATTCAAAAGTTGTGTAATCCTCTGTAATGGTCTGCGGTTATCCTCGCCGAAGGGTAGATATAGAGCGGAGTAGAGGAGTTGGTTTTCACTCCGGTTTAACCCTGTTCCGCCTGAAATCGTAGGGGATAGCACGTTACGAGCTAGCATTCTTCTTCCGCACAGTATGCAGCGGCGTTAGCAATGTTATTTCGATAAACAGATGAGAACAGTGACCGCTAGTGAACCCAATGTGTCCATAGTTTAGGAAACAATTATTTTCATCGCCTTCGTTCCTTTCCAGTTGTCCTTTTCCCTCCTCTCATCTAATAAAAGATATTAAGTGCCGCGTTGGAAACCGGTACGACCTCCTAGGATGTAACCAGCGTAGGAGGTCAAAGATTAAATTTATAGTATCGCTTTCAGATGGCGTAGCACCATTGGTCTTTGGATGTGGAAGTTTCAGAGGGTGGTATCGTCGCCCAACTTCGGAAATATTTTATCTCGAAGTGAATTAATTGAAATCTGTTTCTTCGGGCATCCCTCTTTATATAACTCGAGTAGTTTCTCTTTTAATCTTTTTCCCATGTCCGTCTGGAATTGTATTAAAATGGGAACCGAACGAAGAGTTTTTGTTTGGGGATATTTATGTGCTTCATTGTGTTCTATTTTCTCTTTTCGTTTTTGACTTAAATTAAGCTAAATGGTAAGAAAGATTAAAAGGTTGTTTAGGGAAAAAATCTCGCTGTCCTTCCAACAATTATCGTTGTATTTGGTACTACAAAAATTGCTCCTGAAGAAGCTACTTGTATTAGTGACGAAACGTCGCGTCTTCTGGCTATATGGCTAAATAATATAATTGTGTAAATTTTAACTGCATACATGGAGGAGAAGTTTTGTATTTGACAATTCGAATTTGAATTGTTCTAAAATCCCTCTGGTCAAACTAATGTAGTAGAAGCGAATGAGACAACTTTAAAAGGATTATATTCCTCAATTATATATGTCACATTGTGAGTCCATTGGTGGCTACTGAAAATAAGATTCCCTATTCGTCCCGTCCAGACCAGCCAGCGTGATCAGAGTTCGAGATCTACTTAAATATTTACCTTGGACGTTGTGGCAACACCGCATTCAATGCTCTATTCCGAACCCCGACGACCGGCTACCTCTTCTCCGACAATATTCAATTGCAAATGCACGTAACGTCCTCGGTTGTCGTTCTATGGAAAAAGGATCGTGTGGCGCCTTGATACGTTTCATATTGAATTTTCCACCAGTTTAACTTTTGCAAGAATAAAAGAAGTTCCATTACGCAACGTTTTCTGGCATTCACACACACTAACATATCTTTATTGTGCGCTTTCGGCTAAAGGTGCTTTTCACGGTATCGTCACCGTATGGGGAGAAGGGCTGTTTTTTCCGTTTCGAAATGTCGGTGTTAAAATTTGCCCCCTCCCCTCTCCCGTCCCCCTATATAGTACGTCGTATACGTAGCTTAGGGGCGGGTCAAAGGAAGTATCTCGTCTGGATTCCCTTTACTGTGCTGTATTCCACGTAATCTGATATAGAAGTATAGTGCGTGCAGGAACGATGAATGCGTTGAGCATGTCTAATGTCGCGTGTGACTGGAATGTTTTATATTATTTATGAGTTGTGAGATTTTAACTCTTGAATGTATGCTGGGTTATATAAAAATTTAGTCTGAAAAAAGGAGCTTTCGATCGTCGCATAATCTTCCAGTGGATTGCAAAGCTTGTTATCCGTCTTTTTTAATTTTGTTGGAGAATCACCATGAAAGGAATATTTTGGACGAAACTTTCAAAGAGAGAGGAAGACTAATTAATTCCAATTGAGGGACTTTAGTCTCTAGTTTTAAAAAATGAAACACATCATGTAGCAAAATTGAGCTCGTTCCAATCTCCAAATTGGTTTTTCTACCACCCCACACCACACGCGAGCCTCAACCCCTCGATCAATGCATAATAAATGTTCAGAAGCAAGGCTACAGGAGGAGGGTGGTCCACCAATTCGACTTTGTTAGAAATCTCGATTTTAAATGCTATCCACCTTTTGTACGCTGCGTAGATGGACATTGCAAACTCTTTCAAGAAAACAGGAGTTGGCCATTTTACAGGAGAGCAAAAAACCGGAGAGGTGCAGATGAATGATGAAAATTGGCGCAACCTTTTATCAGAAAAATTTCATGTCTTTGACAATGATCTCTTGACCAACGAAGTTTTAAATCTTTAGGCTCTAATCAACGATTACAATGGGAGGGGAAATGAAGAGTAGGATGAAACAGAATCACCTGTAACAGTTACGCCACAAATAATGATGTTTTGAACTTTTTAAAGGCAATGGGAAGTAGAAGATGAAATCTTCAAAAAAATGATTAGATTAGAAAATTCTGTCTTCAAAACAAATGTAACTTAAACTGCATGGTGATTAAAAAGGAAGGGAGGGGGGAGAGGAAAGGGGGAGGGAAAATGACTAAGAAGAGAAATACAGAACTAGGTAACTGGCATTTGCACAACAAATACCAGTACGAATTTAAGCTTCAGTTCTAACAAATCGTGGTTATCGGTACGGTGTTTCTCCAACCGATATTGATCTATGGCGGCCTCATCTGGTCTAACACCATCAAATCGCAGGTCAAGAGGCACAATCTCCTACGGTACAGGGTGCTACGTATTCTTGTCAACGCACCCTGGTTTATGACAAATGCACAACTCCATACAGACCTAGAAATTCCAACTTTGAGGGAATATGCAATGGCGATGGTCAGAAACACCTTGCAAAGGATTGCTCGGTCGGAGAACTCGTCAATCCGAAACTTAAGGGAGGTGGACCTACATAGACCTTCGCCCTGAGTCGCCACTAGGCGGATTCTGGACCCGGATACTTGAAGCTCCCATGAAAGGACTCCCAAATACACTGCTCAACTTTTGAAGTGCTACACTTACAAGAACATATATGAATAACAATTTACTACTTTTTGAGCAACACCTTCTTGCTTAATTGATTGGTTCTGCGAAACATTTTTAGGGCGAAGAATTAAAAGAATAAAACTTAAATAATGAATTTCAAATGTTTTAATAGAAAAATAATAAAATCTTCATTTAGTATTACAGAAAAGTTTGCTCTGGAAAGAAAAGAGCCTGCTGGAAATCAAATTCCGAATGTAATACTGAGGAACATTTTGCCATTCTACCAAAACGGCAGTTCGGAGCTGATAGTGATTGTTTGGCTCCACTCCTCGTGATCTTATCAACCTCTTTAGGTAATCCCATACGTTCTCTATGGGATTAAGATCTGGAGAGTTCACTGGCCAATCCACGTCCGTACTATTGTTCCCTTCAAAAAATGCATTGATTTGTCTTGTTCTATGAGGACACGCTTTACCATCAACAAACACAAAACCATCGCCTATTTCATTAGCAAATAGCAACAGCATAGATTGTAATACCTCATTATGATACCTATTCATGCTATTCATTGTAGCATTTCCAAGCATCACCAATTAAGTACGATGAGTTGCAGAAGTACCTTCCCAAACAGTAATTGAACCACCTCCATAAGCTTGATGGTAAGTCAAGTTGTTCTCAATATAGCGTTCTCCTCTGTTTCTCCAAACTCTTCCATCTGAGTTATGGAGACGCTCTCTGGTCTCGTCACTGAATAAACAACGACCCCAATATTCAAGATTCGAATTTGCATGTTAAGGTCCCCACTCTAGCCTTCTTCGTTTGTGGCCTCTGGTCAACAATGGGCATTTTTTAGAAGATCTAGACGTTTGAACTTTACCGCATGCAGATTTCTTTTACTGTTTGAGTGGATACTTGAGTACCTGTTGCATTTAATAATTGAATTTGGAGTGTTCTTGCAGTAGCAAATCTATTCCTTCAACACTGAACCGTAATGAAACGGCCCTTCCTGACTGTTGTATTGCGATTTCGTCCTGCATCAGTTTCCTGATTTTTCTTACCATTTATTATCCACTGCGTTCGGCAAGTTTCTATGCGAGCTGTTTCATGTCATAGGTCCAAAAAATCAGTCCAAAGAATCGTGATTCAAGGTCCAATATATGTGTGACTAATCTTTGTTCCGGATTACCAATAAGAGATGTTTTGAAACGACCCAGAGATTTTATTGCACCACGAGCGTAGGTATTTTATTTTCCTGGGCGCGTCTCCTTAATGTCGCCTGAGAAACATTGAATATAACAGATGCTTTTTTCCATCCCATCCTCTTATTTTTTACCGCTTCTATCGCCTTCAGTATGTGTTCACTTCACCAGGATTATCGATTCGACTTTCTTTTATAATTAGAAACCATCTAAATGATAAAGAATATTATAACATTAATGTAAGGCGAAACAACACACTCCATATGGTACTTTGCCCACATACTGCTGTAGATATGGTTATGTCTATTTACAAACTGCAGTAATAATTTATTCCTTTAATACAGTTTTTACTTCTCGCACTAATGTGGGAAAAATAACTTCCCGCATACAAATGCAATATTTTAATAAATGTGTACAGAAAAGAAAAACATACAATTAACGGTGAAATTAGACTCACAAGAAGAGAGTTTAAATCGCGAATGCCGAGTCGGACTAGGAGTGGAAAACCAAGAACAAGAAATATCTTCAGAATCAGATAAGAAACGGATAACGCGAGACGAAATGTGATAAGGGTAGGTATAAATAGTGAGTGTTGATTGTAAATCACAGAAGCATAAGTAGAGTTGATATTCTTCCAAATTAGAACGAACAACACGATTAGAGAGAAACAACAACAGTATACCTACATGTCGAAACGGCAAACTACAATTTATTATCTCGAACCTGTTTATTCGCGCACTCCCCTATCTAGAGATGAAAACAATTAATAATTCATTAGACTTTCACTAATACAACCGCAACATTTCCCCATTTTCAAGTAGAACGATAGAAAATGAATCTCTACGGCGGCGTACAGTACACCTCGAGGGGGCGCAGGTGTATACATCATAGTTCGACTGTTTCAATCGACGGGATTGCTACCGCATGACAGACTAGATTTGGATACGACCACAATTTGATTTACTAGATTAATTTCGGCTTAATCTTGAATAATGGTCTATAAACCGTTAGTACCTGTCTTGCACTCTCTCTCTCTCTCCTCTCTGGTATCTGGCGAATACCTCCGCTAGTTACTGTCGACCAATATACACGGTGAAGGTAGTACATTTGGAGGTGTTTAACTGTGCGCATAAATTTGTCCCGAAGTGCGTTAATACGACTATATTAATGATCTGAGCCGGTATTCGGTGGACATATTCGTCTTAAGCCGAAGGACAATGTAATCTATGACGTTAGGGATATGCTCTAATGTTGTCTTAGATGATGTCATATAATCAGAATTTATTGCTTAAGGGATATTATAATATTGATCTTCATTAGTGTTGAATCCAAATTATATATTTTGCAAAGATCATTAATCTCCTGTAGCTATAATTGAATTGAACAAACTTTAGTAACAACTTTTTCCCAAACTATAAATTCCTTATTAATATCTGCAACTTTTAAGCTTCGTCTTGCTTCTTTTCGATAAAGAAATTAAATCTAAATTAGGTCAACCACTTACATTTACCAAAGTAGGTACATATTTATCCTCAGTAATATAGGTACATCTATGTATACCGAAAAGCTAACAACATTTTCGTTTCTCATGTTCGTCTCTTCAAAAAATGAACTTCCCCAATTAGCGACTGTAGGTATATAAACGATACGAATAAACAAGACGGAAATGTTCGCTACACATACATCTACCTACTACGACTTTCCAAATCCATGCCTGCTTTTCCCAGCCCCCGTTTTCCATTTCTAAATAGGCAAGAAACGTGTGCGTTTTGTGCTTTTTGTGCGTTTCCAACGAAGTAACTTGCTTGTTGCGGGGCGATTATAAGCTTCATTCGCTCTCATTTGTCTAATTAATTTCGCTCTTTTAAATTCATCCAAAACGTCTAATTAGGGAGAAGGTATACAGAGCGTATTTAATGGGTTAAGAAACGTCGACATTTGTTAAAAGGGAAAAGCCGAATTTTAGGCGCTGTTTGTTATAATTACCGAAGTGGTGTGAGGTAGATAATGGATAGAAAATAACAATAAGATGAATTTCAATAAATTAAGGGGAGAATAATGAGAGGAAATATTTTATGCGTTGGAAGAAAGAGCGTTTTCCTGTTCGTTAATTAACGATAACAAGCGGGATATTCATACTTCATCAAAATAAAGTCGAGTTTATCCTACTTACTGCGCCACTAAAATAATTTAACAGTCCAACAAAATAATTTTAAATCTGATATAGGTACAGGCTGTTACAAATTCGCGGGTCACCATTGGAATCCCGAGAACGGTAAGAGATACAAAGTCGGTTAAATTGGGGCAAAGTTGCGGTTTTTGCTGCTGAACAATAATCCGTTTTAAAAAATTTTTTATGATTTGTAGTTTTTGAAATATTTCCGAAAAACCGAAAGGGGATGAAAACAAGATTAATACATTCTACAGGTACTTTTTTGAACTCTTTACGAAGGTCTTATTACATTTTGCTTAAAGCGTTTCGTCTCGCTTTGACCACCATCAACTTCATTTTTTCTTATGGCCGCCATATTAGATCTTAGCATCATTAAATAGATCAATTTTTTCTGATATTTTTTCATGTATCACGTATCCTCATTAAAGAAAGTTAAATGGATATAAATGCAGAAAATGTTAAAGATAACAGTACTAAGAAAAATATGGTGTGCTGTGACCACAAAAATTAAAATTAAATATCTGCGCATAGTTTAGTTTGTTTACTGTTTAATCCTACTGAAAATCGTTTTACTTATTACAATGGATTTTTCCGATGAACAAAACGCGACATGTTAAAGTGTTATTATGCTAATTACAGCAATTCAGTAATAGCGAGCGCAATTTACTTTTAACAATATTCAGAAAGACAACAACCACATAGAACATTCTTTAGTAAATTAGATAGAAACAATTCTCTTTATGGATCTTTTCGTAAAACTCGAAAAAAGTATGGAGATCGCTCTAATAATAATGAGAATGAACGAATCTTAAAATAGGTAATTAATAGTTTTTATTTTATAAATACATAATATTCTCTTAATTGTTACTTTATTTATAAAAACGTATAGTTTAAATAAAAGTCCAGTCAAGAGCTGCTTTAACAGTTTCAATTTTCTTTTATAATTTTTTCTTTTAGATTAACAATAACCTTTCCAATTCTACCCGACAAGTTGCAAACATTATCAGTGCCGCGCATCATGTTAAAATTTGGAGACTCTTGAGAAAGAATAATTACAAATGCTACAAAATACACGTTTCGCACGCTTTACTTCCTGGGGATACCGAAAGACGTTTAGAATGGTGTCATTGGCTTAGCAACAGAAACGGCAATTTTTTTAATAACATTATTTGGACGGATGAAAGTAAATTTACAAATTGTGGATTATTTAATCGAAATAATGAGCACGTCTGGTCGCTTGAAAATTCAAGAGTCAATGGACCAGTTCGAAATCAAGTTAGATTTGGCTTAAATGTTTGGGCGGGAATTGTGGGTGAACATGTTATTGGCCCATTTATTTATGAAGAAAACCTAAACTCAGAACGATACCTAAATTTTCTTAGAACTATATTTGCCGAATATTTGGACAATATAAATTTAAGGAGACTTCCAGAATTATGGTTTCAACATGATGGTGCACCAGCGCACAATGCAAGGGCGGTGTGTGATCATTTAAACGAACAATTTCCAAATCGGTGGATTGGTAATAGTGGAGTAGTACGTTGGCGTGCAAGGTCACCGGATCTCTCGCCATTAGATTTGTTTTTGTGGGGTATTCTGAAAAATAAAGCTTATGCTGAAGCAGTTAATGACATTGCCGAACTACGCAATAAAATTTGGTTTCATTTAAATCGTTACGAAGAAGAGATGTTGTTAATAACGTTCGACGAAGAATAAATTTATGTATAGCAAAGAACGGAGGATATTTCGAATATCTACTCTGAAAATTTTGTTTTGGGATTTTTTTCTTTTTGTGAATGTTATCATACCTACTTAATTTTTCAGCAATTAGCTGGATATTAAAAGTTGTTAATATGACTGTTGTTTTCTGAATTTGTATTAAAGTTCTGAAATTCCTATCTTCCTTCGAATTTTACTAAAAGATCCATAAAGAACAACGTTTCTATCTAATTTACCAAACAATGGTCGACGTCTTTATGGATACTGTTGGAAGTAAATTTCGTTCGCTGTTACTGTGTTGTTATTATTATAATAAAGTTGTAACATGTCACGTTGTTATGCGTTGTTTTCATCATTTGAATAAGTTTAAAACGAATTGCATTTGAGTTAGACAGTAAACAAACTAAACTATGCGGAGATATGTCAAAACGTTTAATTTTTGTCGTCATAGCACACCATATTTTTCTTAGGACTGTTATTTTACCATTTTCTGCATTTATAGCCATTTAACTTTCTTTAATGAGGATGTGTGATACATGAAAAATATCAGAAAAAATTGATCTATTTAATGATGCCAAGATCTAACTTGGCGACCATAAGAAAAAATGAAGTTGAATGACAGTGGTCAAAGCGAGACGAAACGCTTTAAACAAAATCTAATAATACCTTCGTAAAGAACTCAAAAAAGTGCCTGTAGAATATATTAATCTTGTTTTGATCACTGCAATAATAATTTCAGAACAGAAGAAAAAAAAAGTGTGTTTCTCGGTTTTTCGGAAATATTTCAAAAACTACAAATCATAGAAAATTTTTTAAAACGGATTATTGTTCAGCAGTAAAAACCGCAACTTTGCCCCAATTTAACCGACTTTGTATCTCTTACCGTTTTCGAGATCCCAATGGTGACCCGCGAATTTGTAACAGCCTGTATATTGGTAAGAGCTACCCCAATTTTTTGAAGCCGATTCTGGTAGTAGAGATTTGGGCTTAGAAACTCAAAAGTACTATCCTGGTTGTGGTTTTTCGATTTTTGTTTCTTTATTCGAATGCAGTCCATCATTTCCTAAAGAGAAATTGTACGTTTATTTGCAGATGGCTGTGGAGGCCAAAATTAAAATGTTATTATTATGGCTAAGCTTTCGCCTCGGCTGCTTCAAGATGCACTAAAAATGATGACCAAAACTATAGAATTCATTTCTTCTATAGTAGGCCATGCTTCCCGGTCTAGAGTTTTTGATGCTGATAGATCTTCGACTGGAGGACAGAAGGTACCAGAGTTTCCAATTTAGGAAAATGAAACTATTAATCTTCAATAAAAGTCGCGGGGGGCCCACTATTTTGAAGTTGTTGGTATATCAAAAGGGATATGCAAAAAAGCCGTTAAAATGTCTTTTTTCCCGCCAAAATCTCTTGCGTATGGAAGGCAATTCAAAGAGGGCAAATCCTCAATGAATAAATTACTACTTATGTATACATTTTTTAAGAGAATTAGCACTTCAATTCAAACCTAGAACTGTACAAAATTTTTTTATTTACAGTAGATAATATTAACATCGAAATGGATGGAGTTGAGGAGCCTGATGTTCAGTGAGCTCGACAAGCTTGTCGATAATTAAAAAATTGCTTTTATTATTTTTCTTTGTCGAAATGGGCGTTTCCTTTTTCCTCATTAGTATTGTTCCCGTTTTGTCGTTTCCTATGCTTAGTAGGCTGTAAAGAAATTTCAAATTAATAAAGCATATTCTGATAAAAAAAACCTTCATTATATAATAAATGCGTAGGCATGAATATATTAGATTTTATCCGCCGAAATAAGATGAATAATTGAAGAGGAACTATTAAACCATTTCGAAGAAAATGTTTTGCGTGGGCAGTAAAACTTAAAATGAAGCTGTTCCATTTTTTAAAGTTCGACAGTTCATCCAGCAACAGTTACTTACAATATGAGTTTTAATTTATTAATTTTAATAATTTTAAGAAGAAGATATCTATAGAAGGAGAGACAGATTTTAAGAGCTTTATTTTTGAAAATCAGCTGATCGAAAGAAGCAACACATCCAAAACGGTTTATCCAATAATGAATTCTACCAATGTTCAATTCGTCGAGTTATCACAGTGATTTGGACAAATCAAATAGTCAATGACTACTTATCCATTGAAGGTATTCAGGTCTTTATTTTGCTCAAAATAAGATATTCAGTTAGGCCGGAAATGGAAAGTTATATTTAAAGCGTCTTGTTAATGCGTGCCAAGGTCTCACGGGGCCTTAAAGGGGAAATAAAATGGGTCGTTTGCACGTTTAGGGGAACGTCTCTTTTTACTATAACAGACGAGAACGGCTCTACAGAGTCCTGAATCTCAACCTAGCTGCACTGGTTTCGAGTGGTGCATTTAATGAGGATCTAAGTTATGGGATTCCAACCTGCAAACGTGCACTTATAATGATTGTACTGATTAAATTACAGGATTTCAGTGTAGATTAGCCCCACCAGATGTTATCCGTCTCAGCAATCAAAATAAAATTCACGATAATGGAACGCTGTCCTCCTGTCGCTGTCCCAGAAAGGCACCTTAACAAAATTTATGTTTAGTTTATGTTTATGTACTCACTAAAGCTTGCAACATTGAACCTAAATACGCTAATTAGAAATAATCAATTAAAAACTTCATAAGTGGGTTCAACATGGGCTCCGTGAACTCTGATACACTCACGGGCACGACGAATAGAGGACTGCTGTACTCGCCACAACAACCCAGCATTGTTTCTTATCACATCACAATGAAATGTAATTGTCTGTAAAAGTACCTCCCTAGTACCAACTGGAGAGGAATACACCAATGTTTTGAGATGTCCCCACAGGTGAAAATCCGTTAGCGTTAAGTCGGGAGACCGTGGAGGCCAGGCAATGGGACCTCCTCTGCCTATCCAACAGTTTGGATAGACGTTATTCAGGTGGTTGCGTGCAGCAACGCTAAAATGAATTGGGGCCCCATCATGCATGAAATACATGCTTTGGCGGGTTGCAAGTGGCAAATGCTCGACTGAATCCAGGAAAGCGTTCTGAAGGAACTGTAAATAAAGTTCACCATTCAATCGTGGCGGCAATGCGCATGGTCCAATCAAAAAATTGCCAATTATTCCTACCCAAACATTAATTGATTGGAACTGATGTTGATAATGATGAACAACAGTGAGATGAGGGTTTTCATCAGCCCATGCATGCGAGTTATGTAAATTTACAATACCATTTTTGGTAAACCCTGCTTCATCGGTAAAAACAATAGTGCTAATGTAGTTTGGGTTTGTTCGTTGCTGATCTAACACCCAGTTTGCCAACTGGATTCAACGAGGAAAATCTTCATGAAGTAGTAGATGCACTTTTTTCAGATGATAAGGGTATAACAACTGTTCTTTAAGTACTTCATGAATTGTCGCGCGGCTAATCTTCGAGTGCTTATTGAAGCAGTATCACCTACAGTATCCAAAATATTTTCCTCCAATTGCACCGTACGTACTGTTCTTCTCACACCATCATCAGTACCTTTTTTCGCAAAACTTCTTAAAACATTAAAGAAAGTCAATAATGTTACCTTATTAAATGGAATCGCCCACCAGTCTCTCTTAGACGTTGGTCAAGTCGCTGAAATGTTTTCTGATTTGTAATATTGCGATTAGGATATCTTTCTTCATACAGCCTTCTTGCTTCCAAAGCATTGCAAGATGCAAGACCGTTCATAAGATGCATGTCTGCATACTCACTAAATGTGTATCCCATTATCAAATTAAATCTACCAAAATTCAATAAATTAATATCGAAGTAAAGGAAGATTTAAAATTTACACGTCAATGCAAGATATTTATTAATTCGTAGGCACCATAGTAACGTTTATAAAAACAATGCGTTTTTTAGTACTAAAATAGTTATTTACGATCCAAGTGCGTGAAATCATATTTCGCGAATGAGTGACCAGTTTAAAGCGCGAGCCGGAGGCGAGCGCTTTATGGGCACGAATTCGCGAAATGTTTCACGCGCGAAGTTTGTACAATATTTTTTGTACGAGAACTATAATAATAATACATATTGTTAAATAAATTATCGTTTATGACCATATTATTAAGGTTAGGGATTTATGATTTTAAAATGTCACTAAATTAATCAAGTTCCAGTAAGTACCAACTTTACTTTTACGCACTCGTGTTTAAAGTGACTTTTTACGCACGCAAATCGAATTGTGAAATGACAGGTTTTGATAAGCGAGTACAAAAACAGTTTTATTTCAGCCTTTTGTATCACACTTTGTTGCAGACAAAAAAATTAGAAATCATGGTTCTTTTTAATAGAAATAAAACATTTATTCTTTTATTATTTTTTTTCTCGAAAACGGTTTATTTTATCGACAATGAACAACAGTACCTTTTCTTTAGCTTAATGTTCAAGGTATCCAAATTTGTTTTTTTAACTCCTTATCACACAGGGTGTTAAAAATGTAAGCATTAAAATGTACAACCTAGTCCGCCCCTGGTAAACTAAACAAGCTAATTTAAATTTAAGGGCAGTATTTTAAGAGGTCCTTACTACAGTTTATCATATTAAATTTTCATTAAATTATAATAAGTAGTTTAAAAGTTATTCAAGAAAAATTGATTTCCAGTGGCGTCCTTTAGGAGGTCGTATCTCCGTAGGGAGGGCCGCTAGGAAAAAAATTATGGGAAACTGTCATCTTATTTTTACATTTTTCCGGACACATTGTATATTATTATTCAAAACTGAAAGAAGCTGAAAAATACGTCATCAACTATCCTAGTTGCTATGATCTTTGTTTATACTCCGTAAGTTGTTTTTCTTCGCGGAAAATGCCCAGAAATATATCCACAATGGAGTGGTGACCAAAATAAGTAGTTAAGAGTAAAGTTGGAGGTAGCAGGCAGTTGCTGATGTGAAGAAAGGGAAGAGAATTGTTCGAACTGCAACACATTTTTATAACATTCCAAGAAGAACTCCTCAACATTATGTGAGTAGCTCTTCAGTACGATAAATTGCCACCGTGTGATTGAAAAATTAATTCAAGCATTTCCGAATATAAACGAGATAAAAAGGACTAGCTTCGTGGATAGTAGACCAAGAGCGTAATGGTTCGTTAATTTTAGAAAAACCTCAAAAGGTATCTGTCCTATATCCTGTCTTGTGTTACAAAAGCTCCTCTTTCCTCTGATCAATATTACCCCATGTTGCCCTGACGTGATGCAGTGCCCCAGCATTACACAAGTAAAGCGACTCAACATCCTGCAGAACCAAGCTTTCTGGTCAGAATGACCTTAGACAGGGCTCCAAGTCAAAGAACTCGTTGGTAACACAGCTTGGAGAACTGGCTGCGGACAGATCTCCTCCTCGAGTTGTAACCAGATGCATCCTGGAGTTTGGATAACGAAATCAAGCAACATCATTAGTCTGGCACAACCTCACTCAAGCTTTAGAAACTGTAGTTTCAACCTTACTAAAACAGAAGCCTCCAGACCAAAACAAATCCAGTAGAACTGAAGAAGGAAATTTTTCAAATACGGTTCTGGTATCACTGAGAGCACTGCTTGATATTCGCGTCACATACAAAGGACACAAGCAGAACTGGCCGCATTACAGTATCCTATCCTCTTGCATACATTGTAATAGGACATGTTCGGATAAACGGCAATGTTATTTACACTGATACCCAATTCATGACGTTGAATAATATGTAATAGTAACGCAAGCGCTTAATTTCCAAGGGAGGGCTTTTCAATGCATTGATTATGTATTATTTCGTTAGACCGTGGAAACTCTAGATATGTTTACATACATAGATATGTATGATCTATGCATAGTAATATTTCAAGTGTAATATCAATGTATAACTTTGAGTTCAATGGTGGTATCACAGGTCTATAATGTGGCCTGTATTCCTCGTTCGAAGTAGGAGTATTGAAGCATACGTATCTGAAACTTCCTAATCTACTAATGTCGATTCAGATACTTTATAAAGGTTGGTGCTAGAGAGTTTGAGCTGTGCCAGTATTTATATGTACATTCAATAACACACAATAACGCAATATAATATAAAACTTTAAGCTTCCATCTCGACCTACATCTTTACATTAAGTAAAAGCTCGGTATTTTCCTTCCTTGTAAATTACCTCCTATAATACGATTAAATTATAAATTACTTTCGCGTTAATTATAATTTATTCGGTATATCCGGTATTAGGGACACAGTTTTCCCAGCGTACCCAGAAAGCAGAACCCCAGCAACAGCAGCAACACCAAGAATCCAAGCCCCTTACTGGTTGTTCTAATCTTTTTCGATGCTAATTACGTGGACTTACTAAAAAAATTGTTAATTCAAGTTATTCGACGGAAGTTCGATGCTTTTTCCCTTGTATTTTTCATTATAGGATATCAACTTCTGAAGAAGCACCATCTACACCTTCTTTTTTTGTACTTCTCGGGGGGTAATAGGAAATAACGAGGTAAACGAGGGGCTGTGGTGGGAGGAGATCTTGACTGTCGAGGCCATCTCGCTTTCAAAATAATTTTACGTTAATTTAAAGCCATGGCGAAGTGAGTAATTAAGGATTTTTTTTTGCGCGTCTTGCCGATTTTCTAATTTCGTCATTGTCTTTTTTTTTTTGGAGCTCGCTTCCCGTTCGTTTTTTGTTTCTTCGTTTCTGCCGTTCGGATAATTGGTGTCAGAAAGTATGAAATCGTAAAAAAAAGAAAACTGGAAAGAAGATGTAGTTAATTAATGCGAATGTGCGGGGATAATTGGGAAAGTTTTCAATTTTAAATGTTGATTGATTTTGTCCTTCAAAAGTCTTGCTTCTTATTTACAGATCAAATTTAAATTTCCCGCTAGATTTAGTTTCGATTGTGTGAAGTGTTAGTGTTAGACACAAAACTACAAGCTGCCACGTAAGTTAAATTTTTGACAGTTGTCATATTCAGCTATATTTTATTGTAAATGCAGTATTTTACAGTTGTAGCTGCCAAAATACGGACTGACAGCTATGAAATGCACAAATCGATTATTTAAATTTTTGACAGCTGTCAAATGTAGTTATTTTTTTATGATTTTAGTAGATGTAATCGTCAAAATACGCCTGGTAACGATCGAATTGTGAATACAGTATTTTCCTTTCAAATTTGAACGTTGTAACTGTCAAAAAAACATCTGACAGCTCTGAACTACTAACATTGATCGTTTGAATTCTTGACAGTTGTCAAATTCGGTTATTTTTTACTGTTTTAATAGGTGCAACTGTCAAAATATTCCGGATAGCTGTAAAATTGAAAATACAATATTTTCCTCTTAAATGTTAACATTTAATAATTTTAATAATTAATAATATTATTTAAATTTTTGACAGCTGTCAAATGTAGTTATTTTTTTATGATTTTAGTAGATGTAACCGTCAAAATACGCCTGGTAACGATCGAATTGTGAATACAGTATTTTCCTTTCAAATTTGAACGTTGTAGCCGTCAAAAAAAAACATCTGACAGCTCTGAACTACTAACATTGATCGTTTCAATTCTTGACAGCTGTCAAATTCAGTTATTTTTTACTGTTTTAATAGGTGCAACTGTCAAAATATTCCGGATAGCTGTAAAATTGAAAATACAATATTTTCCTCTTAAATGTTAACATTTAATAATTTTAATAATTAATAATAATATTTAAATTTTTGACAGCTGTCAAATGTAGTTATTTTTTTATGATTTTAGTAGATGTAACCGTCAAAATACGCCTGGTAACGATCGAATTGTGAATACAGTATTTTCCTTTCAAATTTGAACGTTGTAGCTGTCAAAAAAAACATCTGACAGCTCTGAACTACTAACATTGATCGTTTCAATTCTTGATAGCTGTCAAATTCAGTTATTTTTTACTGTTTTAATAGGTGCAACTGTCAAAATATTTCGGATAGCTGTAAAATTGAAAATACAATATTTCCCTCTTAAATGTTAACATTTAATAATTTTAATAATTAATAATAATATTTAAATTTTTGACAGCTGTCAAATGTAGTTATTTTTTTATGATTTTAGTAGATGTAACCGTCAAAATACGCCTGGTAACGATCGAATTGTGAATACAGTATTTTCCTTTCAAATTTGAACGTTGTAGCTGTCAAAAAAAAACATCTGACAGCTCTGAACTACTAACATTGATCGTTTCAATTCTTGACAGCTGTCAAATTCAGGTATTTTTCACTGTTTTAATAGGTGCAACTGTCAAAATATTCCGGATAGCTGTAAAATTGAAAATAGAATATTTTCCTCTTAAATGTTAACATTTAATAATTTTAATAATTAATAATATTATTTAAATTTTTGAGAGCTGTCAAATGTAGTAATTTTTTTATGATTTTAGTAGATGTAACCGTCAAAATACGCCTGGTAACGATCGAATTGTGAATACAGTATTTTTCTTTCAAATTTGAACGTTGTAGCTGTCAAAAAAAAAACATCTGACAGCTCTGAACTACTAACATTGATCGTTTCAATTCTTGACAGCTGACAAATTCAGTTATTTTTTACTGTTTTAATAGGTGAAAATACAATATTTTCCTCTTAAATGTTAACATTTTAACTGTCGAAAGAGTATTTTTTATTACACATGATAACAATAAATTGATTATTGCATCACCCTATATGTATAGGGACTTCCGAACTTTGACAGTTGGTAGTGGCCATATTGTTGAAGGTACCTGTCAGATTGGCTGTCATTTATTCGGTATGTTTTGCCAAATCACCATGGACGGATATAGCGTTCAACAACACGTGCAAATGATAAAATTGTTTTATCAAAATGGATGTTCTATTCGGGCAACGATCCGCACGCTTCAGCCATTTTACGATCGTCGTAATAGTCCTACTGAGAGGACTATTTTCGCGTCGCTCACAAGAACTTGGCCCCTCGTAGATCACAACTTGGCAAATTCTGCGTCCTGACTAGCGCCTGCACTCGTACAAAAGTCGACAGATACCGGAGCTGAAGGTAAATGACTGGAGCAGTTGGAAACTGATGCTAATTTTTATCAAAAAATCATCTTCGGCGATGAGCGGTATGTTAACAAACAAAATTCTCGAATTTGGACGATACCAATCCACGTGAGATTCAAGAGCGTCCAATGCATCCACAAAAAGTCACTGTTTGGTGTGGACTTTGGGCTGGCGGCATCATTGGTCCATATTTCTTTCAGAACGATGTTGGGCAGGCCATCACCGTCAACAGCGAACGCTATAGAACGATGATTACCAACTTCTTTTGGCCTGAATTGGATGATATGGACATCAATGATATGTGGTTTCAACAGCTCATGCCACATTGGAGATTCTGCATGAGCGATTTGAGTGGGGGATCATCTCACGTGGAGGTGATGTGAACTGGCCACCGGGATCGTGCGATTTGACCCCGTTGGACTGTCTCTTGTGAGATTTTCTTAAGTTGCAGGTCTATGCGAATAATCCACAAACCACAGCGGCCCTCCAAGCCAACATAACCCAAGCCATCGGTCAAATTCAGCCTGCGCCAAAGTCATGGAAAATTTGACATTCCGACATAAGTAATGGCATCGATAGCCTTTCAAACGAATAAAAAATTTCGATGATATCTCACACCTACTTTGTTTTATTTAAATTTAATGATAGGAAGCGCTTAATGAAAGACCCTATACAACTATTCTGAAACCTCCTTTCTAAACCAAAACTATTTTTGATGTTGAATTAACAAATTAAACTTAAGTAACAAAAGCAAATTATGCTTTAAACGGAATCTAATAACTGATATGTCCTCCCCGAGATTGAATGTCTGCTCGACATCTTCTTCGCATACTCTCAATCAATGTGGATGTCCTCCACCAGAATCTATTGAAGAGTTTCGGGAGACCACAAATGCTCCTCGATCAGATTTACATGTGGGCTAAGAGGTGGCCAATCCATAACTTGAATTTGATATCTTTCCAGGAATTTCCAGGAATCTTATCTGATCTGCTACATGTGGTCCTGCATCATCATGCTGAAACAGAAATCTAGGACCTATAAGAGCTTACATTCTCTTAGTATGCAGTTTCGTTTTTAGACTACAAGTGGTACTTCTAGTTGTCAATTTGTGTTGCCAACCTCATTTGCATTTCTCTCATTCTGGTTGCAGTATTTGATAAACCCCACGATTAAATTTCTTCAATGTAATTTGATCTGGTTTATCCATTCATTTTGGGATCGTCATGTTTAATATAGTGTGGTTGTCCCACTTGGGTTAGCATTTCTTTTACATTCAAAAGGGTATTGCAGCATGTTCTGGATACTTTCCCCAAAGTGATAGTAGATTATACGAATTCTGAATTGTTGACCTTGGTACCAGGTGATGTGTGTATTCCTTTCATCTCGACTTCGTACGGGAGAGTAATCATATCTATTTCCCGTTTTCCGACAATCTCGTTATGGCGACCAATTCGTTCGTAATGGGTGGCATGGCAGACCTGTACTAGTAAATGGGACAGTGATTCAATATGGCTACATCCCTCGCAACACCATCGTTGGCCAAATTCGGGGATGGAGAGGCCTTTTGTTACAAAATTAGCGGTTCTGAAGTGCACGGCCATAACGAAACCTTTCTCTGTCCATCTCCTGTCTAGCTTCCAGTGATGAGTCATCGGGGGAGGGCATATATCGCGTCTGGCTTATACAGCGTGTCCACGTCGAGAGACTGTTCCAGAATTGAGGTAATTTCCCTACTATTGTGGCAAGCAAATTGCTTGCTTCCAACGACTTTTAAAAATATTTAAAACGTGGTTTGCAAAATGAATTTCAATTCAAACAAAGACGCGATCGGCAAAACAACAGCCAACTCCTGGATAATCTCCTCTCTCCAGTATGTGCCTGGATGTCCCATATTGGCAAGAGTTCCGACTCTCCGCGAGAAAGACTTTACCGTAAGTAATATGGCGCTGTTAACTGTTTCCCAACAATAAATCGTATTCGACCAAGACACCAGAGACTAGAGAGGCGCGCCACAACGCCGCAGCCAGCCTTCAAATTCCTGAACTCTGCCCGAAACACTACCAGAGAACGACCAATCTACCATTTTTTGTCCAAATTTTTCGCCCACCAGCATTCGTTGCATTGCCTTCGAGGCAAGCTTATAGCTAGGGGTTGGATCTATCTTTCATTTTTATTTGCTGGGCAAACAATGGATGCTGCCTTGTACTTCAGTAAGTATTCAAACCAAGTTTATGAAATAGTGACGACGAATTTTTGGTAATTATTCTTGTAAATAGTCAATTGTAAATCATATAACAACTAAACTTATACGCCACTTATAAGTAAAAAAAGACTTAATACGTTTCCTAGACGTTCTAACGTACTCTTTCGGAAGTACTAAACGTAAAAGTGTGTTTATCCTCACACAAATTTGTTACCATAATGACGACATAAACTCGTTCAATGCCCCATCAGTGCCAATTCGATGCAATACCAGCCAGAATGACACGAATAAGTTGTAAGGAAACGTTTAAATTCTTTACATAAACACACGTTTACTACCCGCAAGAGCGTATCCACCTATCCAATCTAGAATCGATACGCCCCTGTTCTCGTTCACGATTCCTCCGATTGTTTTATCGTTTCGAATTGCTAAATCTAACTGTACGGTCCGACCCGACCGTTTTCCCTTCGTCCGATCCTCGCCATCGCACGCTTACTGGAGAGTCACCGCGAGACTATGTCTTCCGCTCGTAAATTATTCCTCTAACCAAAATAACAGCACGGGCCGAGGGTAACGATGAGGTGGAGAAGAAGAAAAAAAATGCGGTGGAATTTGCGGCGGAACATCGCGCTAAACACGAGAAGCACTTTTAATTACTCTCACCAGGGGTTGGAACTTCCACGACGGTCACGCCCTCTATTAACCAAATTCTTCAGGTGATTTTATTATTGTGACGTGAAGCTCGTATTTATCTTAGAGTTGTAGTAATAAGAAAGGGGATTAGAAACTATACTATGGAACATGTTAAAATTAACACAGTGAGACACACAGTACTAGGTTATTGAAGGAATATTGAATTAAAAATCCTGGCATCTGGTAAAACTGGCGGGAACGAGTGCGTTCCCAAAATATAATATATGTGTTGACATCGTGGAACAATCTAGATATAAAAGGCTTTGTCTCGACTAACAGATCAACGTCCAGCCCAAACCGCTGAGAGTAGAAATTTAAAATTTCGAGACGAATTTGATTTTATATTTTGGGTATCATTTAGGAAGCGATTTTTTGAAATTCCACTAAGTGGTTAGAAGGGGGTGGCACAGATTGTATAGGAAAAACATCACTACAACCCACGGATAGTGAGAGAATCCCTGGAAATAATGAAGAACCCGAGCAACTTCAACCGAGAACTCGAAGCAGCAACGACCATCGAAGACAGCTGACAGTATGATCAACGAAACGTCAAGTTTGTTACAACGACCACGGCAACAGCCGAAAGATACATCTTTATGGTCAATTTCCCTTAAAACTTCCTATTAATGCTTTTTGATATGGTTAATGAAACACGTGTTTCGGCATTAAAGGCGTGGAATGGGAGAGAAGAGAGAGAGAATGGACGTTTATGAGAGCCAGGAAATAAACCTATAAAAATTTGGAACAGATCTGAAAGGCTTGATTTTGAACCAAAATTAAGGGGAGGCGGCGAAATTAGTTCTTGTCAATGATTTCGTGAAATGTGCCAAGAAGAAAGCTTTGGAACAACATGAAACAAATGTATAATAACCTTGAACTGCTCAGGAATGTTCAATTTGTAAAAAAAAGCATCACCGGCACAAATTCGTTTAGGTTATTTAATAAAATATACCTTAATCCATTGCAAAAGTACAGAACAAACCTAAAGCAATCTGGAGCAACTGTTAATTTTTTCAAAAAATGATAGCAAAACTTTTTAACATGATAAGTAAAAAGCGTTAAGCCTTAAGATCCCAGATGATGATATTCCTGCTCAGGAAAGAACTGTTTTAATTTTACTTTGAATTGCGACGTATTGTGTGGTTTTCCTCATTAATATCTCGAACTAATATAATGAGGACAAGGACAGAATTCCCAATTGCTTAAATTATGGATGACATGAAGCATATTGCAAACGTGAGTCGATGTACGCCAGGTGAGTCTACGAGTACACCTACATCAGTCCTTAAACATCGAAAAGCGTACAATGCACTAGAATATTTTTGCTCCAGTAAAACGCAGCGAGATGTAAACTTCAACCTCATGCCCACTACCACACCCAAAATATTTACAGTATCATCCTCGAGTAAAGACTTGGCATAAAAAGACAGACACCGCTTCGTTGTTAATATGGATCCTAACTACTAAAAATAGTATGGGGTAAAGTAATGATCCTTATGGTGTACCGCAAGTTAATGCCATTACACCTCAATTATTAATTTGTGTTGGCAACCAAAACAAAGTAGTATCAAGGACTGCGGGCTCGTAGATATAGATAAAAAATCGGTAACACCACCCTCAGCATCATTCGGTACACTGTTGATGATGAGGGCCCATAAGCTCTTAAAATACGAGATCCAGCAGAGATTTAGCCTTAGTGGATGAAAAAGGTATGACCGTCTTTGATTGTCTTAGTTTTGGAATGTTAGTCCAATAGGATTTATTTTTTGCTTAGTCTCCCACTGTTGACGATGAGCTTTTTTGTGGCTTTTAGTACGGCCACGAAACGGCTCTAGTCCAAAAAATGGAGATTCCGTCGGTAGTCTCGTTCCCTTCGCACTCCCAGTGTCCTGGTACCCACACCAGTGTAACTGTGTTTCTCTGGGGCAGAATTTTGAGGGTTAGCAGACAGTCCCAGGTTAATCTCGACTCAAAGGTACATGCTCCTAGAGCCTTTAGCGCTGCTTAACTGTCTCAGAAGATTTAAATACGTGCACCTTGGTAACGTCTTTTCAGACATTCCTAGGTTCAATGACATGCACTTCTGTCTGAAAAATGGTTGAGTTTGTACCCAAAGCCAACGAGACGTTGCATCTCGGCCCATAGATACCTATTCTCACTCCTGTATTTGTTTTGGATCCGTCCGTATAGCAGTGCATGAACCGGTCATGTAGTTTAGGTCCGCCGGACTCGCCACGTTTGGCAGTCTTGTATAACCACTTTAAACTAGTTGTCAAAGTCAAAGCTAGCTGTCATTAAGTCTTTTAGTTTCGTCAACTCTCCCAATTCTTGTAGAATTTGAAGATGATCCATTAGATCTCCTGCTTTGAAGATCATGCTCCGTTTCAGCCTGATGGCGCCCATCATCGCTTCCTTTTTCACCTGTAGGTGCAAGGACAGGATCGCATAGCGGCAAGGCGCCGTATTTCTTGCAGAAGGTTTCGTCCTTGCTTTTCTTGTTTTTGGCCACCATACTAATGATGCGTATATGACCATAGGTCTGACTATAGCCATGTAGGTCCAAAGGATCATTTTACTCTTTAGACCCCCGGTACTGGTGTTGGTAATTAACATAATTTTTCCATCCCTCTCGCAACGAAGCAATCGAGAGCGATCTTTTATGCAGAACAAAAAATGTTTGAGAAGAAACAAGACAAAATCGGAGTTCTAAAATGTTCTCTAAAGATCATCTTACTAGAGCTGGCACTATGGATTCCGCTCGTTTCTAATAAATAGGGTAGAAGTTTAGAAGTAACATCTAGGGCTTAATTTCAAAGAGAGAGGGAAGAGGAGGGAGAGGTTGGAAGCAAATATTTGAATGCGGCTTTTATATACCCTGGCAAATACCTTGTAAAACGAAACATATAGGAGCGATATATTCCAATGATTGCGTGGATGAGGAAACGGTAGGACGTTAGAATGCAAAAGAAGTAGGAATAAGCAACTCCGTAAAAAAGCTTGTTAAATTTTGTTTACAAGGGGGACACAAACTCTGGTTATATATTAAAATAACGAGCAATGTTCTCGCCAAAATCCCACCATTCTAAAGATCTACTTTAGACTCTGTTAACTTTAAACAATCTTGAATCAATAAATTAACGTTGCTTGGAAACAAATTTTTGCGAAATTAAATTGGTGGTTAATTAAAATAGGCCTGTTTATATGAATTCAAAAAAATCATCATCATCATTAGTTGGATGTACCCTTTCCAACTGTCGTAGATTGTAGACGGAAGGGTGGGACGTGAATTAAAACGTTTTGTTCATCGTGAAGTTGCCGTTCGTTCGGCTAGAAGCTTAAATGGCGCGTTAATGTCGCGAAATCGGTGTATATGTATATATTGTAAATTCGTCCTGCTTCAAAACCTCCCTCACTTCGACTCGTTCGAACCATCCAGGCAGATCCAACTTTAAAGCAAAAGATGGAGAGCAGCCAGGCGAGCTCCTAAGCGAAGGAACACTCAACCACCTACACTGGCATCGCGGCAACATCGCGGAAATGATCGATGAGCCATTTACATAAAAATGTACGCAAAAAAGCATCTGAAAGGAACAAGGCCAATTGCACGCGAACAAATATATTATCCTTGAATGTTGGATGGGGTGGGAAGTGGGATGGATAAGGATAATAATATTGAAATGTGGGTTAGATTTCAACACACAATTATTTCTATAATATTTTCATTGAACTCAACTCGGTTCTTTACTGTATTACATTTTTTCTTTTTCGTATTTTAGCTTGTACACGGAGCTTAGCTAGGTATAGGGACGCTAAAGGCGTACCTTAAACTGAGACGTTAAGCCGCTTATACTTTAAACGACAAAGAGATTTAAAATTTATTTCAACTTTTCGTTTCAGATGTACTTAAAACCGATTATGTTTGGAGTTTATCGTTCCACTTACCGTAATAACTCCCGCAAACGTCTAACACGCTAGTAATTTTATTCTGGATTGTTTTGCGGGACCATTTTTAGAAGCGGAGAAAAGCGGGTCAAAAAGCTTTTTAAAAATTAAAAACTACATTAGGATTACGTACAATATTATAGTTAACATTCGCTTTACACATTAAATTTTACCCGGCAAACTTAACTATCGCAAGAAAAATTACTAGATTGTACAGAATTCATGCTCATTACAGTCGCGAGGCAATCATAATAAACCCTTCAATGGGAATTTATTAAATTGCTCATATCCATCTGGCGTGAGCCGAATCTACAGATGTAGATTCGGCCTGTTCATAAAATTATTCAGTGGGAGTTGTATGAACATTCCAACTTTATTAGTATTAACTTTATATTTTAATGTCCTGACCAACGTCTCCGGGGTAGCTAATTTATAGTTTGCTGTAAAATTTAGAAAGTAAAGTTGACTAATCTGGATTCTAGTATGTGCAATTGTCTATTCGTGGAATTAACAGTAATAATTGAGTTTTGAAGGTTTGCAGTGACATTCTATTCGATCGGCGGTGCTACTTCCGACTTTGCCCACCTTGAACAGGTGCACTGTCCTGTTAAAAGCATAGACCTTATAGATCATGCGAGGGATAACGGAGTTGTGTTGTTATGCTTCCCTGCCCATTACACACATCGTCTCCAGCCACTGGAGCCATTAAGCAGTTATTATGGTAAGGAGGTAAAGAAATGGTTAATAGTTACCCGTTACCATATCAGTTGCAATCAATGGATTCCGCAAAACTGGCATATGGCCAGTTGATCGTAATGTATTTGAAGATGTCGACATTCTGCCAGCTGCTCCTACAGATATGCCTGCCGAACAAAAGCAAAGCTCAGCTACGGGTACACTTATAGAGGAAGGTTCAACCACTTCGATAGAGCTACCTTCAAATCTAGTTTGTCTTGAACCACCATCTACATCTAATACGTCACGTCTATTTACACAACCATCCTGTGCACTGAGATCACTGCCATATCTTCATCTAGGCAAACATCGTTATTTCTAGGTTAGTCAACATCTATCGAGACGTTTTCACCAATCACAGGCATTGCCATTTCCAACAGCGCCTAGTAAAAAGCGTGTTTCGAAGCAGCGTCATGCCAGATAATATGGAGGACATAGCACGTAAGTTGCAATGTACCCATTTTGCCACGGTACCACAACATTCTCTTTTCTACAATAATGCAATTTTTCCCAAACGCCAATTAATTAAACATATTTTTATATAAAAATATGCCGTCCCGAAGTGGAGTCGAACCACCATGTAGGGCTATCGCGGCTCTACCGCAAACCGTTGCGACCACCGGAGGCTTCGACTACACTTCGGTGTCAAAAATTCTCTTTTCTAAATTCTCTTTCTAAAATTTTCTAATATTTTATCATGTGTTTTTGGTCTGGTAAACTAAATGTTTAAATCTAATGTTAGTAGCATCGTCTTCTCCACAATTTTTCTCTGAAGAAGGTAAAGAACTAATTACCGAAAGGTTAGAATATTAAATGGAGATTTTTTAAATCATTGTTTGAATTTGGCTGCCTATCCAAACATTTCCTTCCAATGTTTTTCATGTTCCAAACAATAACAAATTAGAATACCTACCTTGTGACTACAACAATTCGCAGTTTTCTTACATATTTCCTTTTGGTATAATAAACTATTCGCACTATTCGCTCTACTTCATCTACTGGGGCATCATCGAATATTTCGAATGTGATGGCGTCTGAAGAAGTCATTAATGAAGTTTTTGAGAGAAATAAACGTTCACATAATATTATAATTTATAATAGTACAGAGGGTGGTTCATCGAAACAAGATCAAGTGCAGCGTGACGTGCTTTTGGTACAGAAGCTGTTACAAGAAGTGGGAGTGGATGGTGGTCAAATTAAACCTATTCGTCTCGGTAAGTTTGACTCTACAAAAGATCGGAGTTCTCGTCCGATCAAAGTTCGCCTCTCTGCTACGGAAGATGTTTTTAAAGTATTACGCAAATTTAATCAAATTAAAAGTAATAGTCAGTTTTCTGACTTGTCAGTTTCCCCTGATCGTACTCCTAAACAGATAGCTATCTTTAAATCTGTAAAATCGGAATTACTTACTCGTATTGCTGAAGGGGAGTCTAATTTGAAAATAAAATACAGGAATGGCATACCCACCATAGTTCATCTGACTTCGGAAAACTAAATATATCCAATAGGCCAGTGTCTACTTTTACTATGTACTATCAGAATGTTAGAGGGTTGAATTCAAAAACGCATACTTTTCATAACAACATACATTGTTTATCTGCGAGCATAGTACTTATCTCCGAAACTTGGTTGAGTTCATCTGTATTTGACAATGAGCTTTTTAATAATGATTACAATATCATTCGAAGGGATAGGGATTTTGCTACCGTTGGTCGCTCTAAGGGTGGAGGTGTCCTAATTGCTTCCTTGCGTCATATTCCATTTACTACAGTAGACACGAATCATGTTAAAGAACTTGTACCACTTATTGATCTGCTGATCTGTAAATATGTGTTTAATGGTGTTCCTGTATACATTGCTCTTGTTTATATTCCTCCTCTTATATCTTCGGATGATTTGGAACTGTTTACGACTGCAATTGAGGCGATTCTGCTCAACACAAACTTCTTGTTGGTTGGTGACTTTAATCTTCCGAGTCTCTCTGAGGTCAATCATAAATCTTGTACTAAAACTAAAATATTTCATAACTTTATATCTGTACTAGGTGCTAAACAACATAATACAATTTATAATGACTGCAATGGCATGCTCGATTTGGTATTTTCGAATCTTGATTGCAATTTCGAAGTAGTAAGATCAGACAATCCTGTAGTGGATGAAGACCTTTACCATCCTAGTCTTGAAATTAGTTTCTCCGTCATGAATCGCTCATCGCCAGTATGTTTCCCCTCGGCTAATAATTATAGATATAATTTTCGGAGAGCTAACTTTGTGTCGCTTTATAATCGTTTGCTGGATTATGATTGGTCATTTTTATCTACTCATACAGATGTTAATAAAGCACTTGATGATTTTTATGACTCCTTATACTCCATCCTTGATCAATATGTCCCACGTACACTCCAAAAGACTTCTAAGTTTCCGCCGTGGTTCTCATCTAAAATTATTGGTAATCTGAAAACTAAAGAGCACTACCGTAAAAAATGGTTGAAAACTAAAAATATAACATACCACAATGAATTCAAGCGTCTTAGAGCATTGGTTAAAGTGCAAATACATGAACGGTATACTTCCTATCTAGCTGATATGGAACAGTCAATTACCACAAACTCCTCTACCATCTGGAGTTTTCTGCGGGGTAAGCGGCGCTCTACTAGAATACCGGGCAACCTTAGAGATGATGATGGAACTGATCTTATGGATCCCAACATTATCGTTAATGCTTTCGCTTCCAAGTTCTCTTCTGTATATTCCCGGAATGCTACTGCTACTTACACTGAAACTTCGCATAGCTCTTTGCCGCACTCTCTTTCAATAGTACACGACGATGAGCTTATCAGACTAATGGCTACGTTCCCTAATAAACTCACTGCAGGGGATGATTTACTTCCCAGTTTTTTTATTCGTGATTGTAGGTATGTGTTTGCGTTTCCTTTAAAAATTATTATCAATCTCTCTATTTCATCATGTACATTTCCTGAAAGATGGAAAAAACAAAAATTGTGCCAGTACACAAAAAAGATGATTCGTCATTGTTAGCTAATTACAGACCAATTTCCATTATATCTAACTTCGCTAAAGTGTATGAGAAAGTACTGTATCGCAATGTTTACGCTGGTACGAGTTCTTTGATTTCACCTCATCAACATGGTTTTCTTCCCGGTAGATCTACTATTACCAACTTGGCAACAATTGCACAATTTCTTGGTGAAACTCTAGATAGGCGTGGTCGGGTAGATGTAATCTACACCGATTTAACTAAAGCATTTGACTTGATTGATCACGAAATATTATTGTCGAAATTATCTGCATATGGTTTGGTACCTTCGTGTATAAATCTTGTACGATCTTACCTATGTCAACGGCCATGTTACGTGGCGTACAATGGTTATCATTCAAATGTCTTTGTCCCCACATCTGAGTACCTCAAGGGTCAAACTTAGGCCCCTTGTTGTTTGTTCTTTTCCTTAACGACTTACTACTCAAAATTGATTGTCCTATACTTGCGTTTGCTGATGACATAAAAATGTATTCGGAAATTACTTCTGACGATGACTCAATTACGCTTCAGCACAACCTTGACACGTTGGTGAAATGGTGTGAAGATTCCAAATTAAAGTTAAATATAGACAAGTGTTGTATTATCACTTACTCACGGTCCTCCTCGGTCTCCCATGCCCAATACCATATCAATGGGCATTTTTTAAAGATTGGCACTGAAGTCAGGGATCTAGGAGTACTATTTGATTCAGCTCTTACTTTTAAGTCACATTTCTCCAATACATGCACCGCTGCTTTCAAATGTCTGGGCTTTGTGATGCGTATCTCAAAGTATTTCAATGACGTAAATGTACTTAAATCCTTATATTTTGCCTTTGTATTAAGTAAAGTAGAATACGCTGCTCTTATTTGGTATCCTGTGTATGCTTCCGAGTCCATGGCTCTGGACCGTATTCATCGACGGTTCCTGAAGTACTTATCATTTAGACTGGATGGAATCTACCCCGAAAGAGGTATACCTCAGGATGTTCTCCTGGCCCGGCATGGTATGGCATCCTTGTGTGACAGAAGGGACACAATATGTAGGAAATTTATAAATAAGCTCTTGGACAATAAAATCGATTGTCCCTTCCTATTGGGTAGTATGGACTTTCTTGTACCGAGAATTAATTCCAGGTACGAGACCACATTTCGAGTCCCCTTCGCAAGAACCAACATCATGAGAAGAGTGCCGACCTACATCCTGGCGAGGGTGGCGAACATGTGATTGGAGGAAGTTATACCCTATTTCTTTCTCTTCTTACTTATGGAGCGAATTAGAGAACAATTTTGCTACTTATTGCTTTTTCTGTTTCTTTTTTTAGTGTACACGCTTTTGTAATTGATCCTATTATGGGGCCTTGGCCTGTTGGATTAATAAAGATCTATTATTATTATTATTATTATTATTATTATTATTATTATAAGCATTAACTCCTATGGGGCCCGTAATGCCCTGGCTTCCTCTAGCCCCCAAGAAGATCTTGAATTTCTTGAGAAGTTTGGAGATCAACTGGGAGTAAAAGATTAAATGTATTGGTCGCAGAGAAGAGAGGCAGAAATGTCTTAACGACCCACGAGTAATCTAATCTAACCTACCCACACCTGAGTACTAAATGATTTGACAACTCTAATTACGATTCCCAAGCTTATTTCACAGCTTTCTGATATACTAGAAATAATGAAGGACCTTTCTTATTTAAGACATCAAGAGCAGTGGGTAAATCTATTAAACCTCTTATGTGCTACTCTACAATATTTTCTCTCCTTATTCTACTTTGAGGATGACTTGTGCTGTGGTGCTACAATGAATTGAAGACAATAACTTTGTCACTTCGAACATATTGCCATTTCTACGCAGGGAGTGTGTTGAAGACACCTGATTTTGAAGGGGTCGTCTCTTTAAAGTTTCGAAATCAACCTATAGGTTATGATTGAGATAAAATGTTGCCTGTGAGGAAATATAAAAAAGGAATGAGAAGTTAATTCATTAAATTAATCCACTAATCTTGATCTATTCTTTATTGAAAAATCTGACGTATCTAGTTATGGTTTTGTTGGATCCTATTAATGAGTTAACTAACACACGTGTTTAACCAGAAGACATCTCAAGTCATTTGCGAAGCGCATTTAATTCGTTTGACCGTGGGATGCAGTCGCCCCAAAATAATCAATTGTTTCTCCCGGGTCATTTGGGAATTAGGTTCGGTCTGCGGAGTTTAAATCGATCGCTAGCGAAGTGCAACGGTGTGACCGCGTGTGTGCAAGTTGCGGCTATAGAAATTTCTACTTGAACAAACTTAATATTAATTAAATTAACTATTTCAGCTGTAAGTAAGCTAAGGACGAGCGCTGGTATGGAGTTGCATCGCGAAATAGATTCGTGTACACTAACAACGCGATACCGCAGAAATGGCGTAGACTAATATCACTCGGTTTTCTCCTAAGAATGGTCGATGTTGTCATTAGTAAGTAAGTAGCGTTGCAGCGGAGTTTACTCTAGGTTGTTGGGGTAATTTCCTGCATGTATAGTTAGTAAATGAATACGTTTATGTCGACCGAAAAATGGAAAGATATCTGGAATTAAAATAGTAGTAGTAAACAATGTGTTTAAACAACCATTTCATACTTAATTAATTAGAAGAATCCGTTTAGTTTGTAGCGTAAATAGTGACCCAGTACGTCCCCAAAATACTGCATCGGAAGTGGAATTTCCGCATTTTGGTGCATCCGACGCTTAATTACCGAGGGGCTCATAAAAAATAATGCATAAAGAACGCTTCCTGTTTATTAGTCCGATTATTGGACGCGGATTATTTTCATTCCTGTAATTCGTCGTGAAATTTACGTCCAGCCGTTTAGACTCCGGGCTTTGAATTCAAGCCAACAAACAGAGTACTAACACCAACGAGACCAATACGGCACCCGTTTCTATCTTTCTCTTGTCATATTGCGTTAGTTTACGCTCGCTTATTCAGGGTCACCTGTATGTAGTACGTCGGCTACGTATTATATCCGCTCTAAATTCTTGTTGGTCCATTTTTCGAAGCTCGTTCGCTTAACGAAAATGAATATAGATTTAATTAAAACGCATCTCCTAACAACTGCTGGCGTCCGCTGCTTTTTATTTCTTTTATTTCAGTGAAATATGTACGGCGTAGATGACGCTCGCTGGGGGGATTTTTTTGAAATATGTTCAAAAAATAAAATCCACTACGCTTGTCAGTTGCTGTAAGTCATCATAACCATTTCTGAGGCTCTTATTCTCTAACGTTTCGCTGTTACGCTCATCATTCTTTCGCATAAAAATTAAAAAAAAAAGTCAATTTCATTAATTCACTGGACGTATATAATTAATATTTCGTAGAATTTCCTCTCCTATTTTTTAATTATTTCTAGAGTACATATTTACCTTGCCTAAACTTCAAACTGAATTCGTACAATTTCTTTAATTAGAATAAAATAATATAAAACAAGACATTTTAAAGCAGCGAGTTCTGGGAAATGGTAATAATCTTTCCAATCTTTAAAATGTATTTACCTAAAATTTGTTCATTTGAGGGTGAGCCATCTAACGTTTGGAATTTTAATCTGCTATAAAAAAAATTAAATGGATAGGATATTTGTTTAAATGTGTGATTTTATTAGAAACTGCCACGGCTGGTCCTGTTTCAAGTCTTCAATCGCGTCTGGCTAGCTCCACACAAAAAATAGTCCAACGGGCTCAAATCACAGCTCCGAGACAGCCAATTAACATCAGAATATCGGCTGCCCAAAAGTTCAATTGTTACGTTAGCTGTGTGGTATGTAGCGCCGACCTGTTGCAACCAACCATCCTCCATATCATCCTCTTCAATTTGTGGAAACAAACTAAGCATGGCATGGTAATGGTCGCCATTGACCGTAACGGTGGCTCCTTACTCGTTTTCGAAGAAAAATGGCCCAATGATGCCATCATACCGTAAACTGGGACTACTTTAACTTCGAGGGTTACTTTGACACTTTTTAAGGCTACTTTGACAACGTCCTCCGTACACGCGGAAATTTCAGAAACTTTGAGGTTACGGTAATATTATTATTAGTATACGCGCGTGTTTGAGCATTCACCAAAGGAGGACCAGTGCGTTCTATGTATATATGATCACAGCGAATCGTGATGGTTCGATATGAGGGCATCAATAAAAAACAACGTTTATTTCAGTGCTTTTCCCTCTAATGCCACACACCTTGTCCAGCCAATGGACGTTGGAGTTTTTGGACCCATTAAAAAGCAATGGCTAAAAGTTTTGGATAAATGAATGGATGAATCCAAGCGTCGAGGAAGAACAATTTCCCAAGCACCTGCTAAGACTATGGACTCGGACCCAATATAGAATCCAATCTCCAAGGTGCTTTCAGAGGAACTGGTCTATATCCATTTGACCCAAATGTAGTTCTAAATAGGCTTCCCTCCCCAGAAACCAGAACCGGTAAAATTGTAAACGACACTTCACTTGAATTTTTGAGGGAATCTAGGGGTTATGATGAAAATAGATTGCGTCATAAAGGAAGCAAGAAAATTACTATCAAGCCAGGTACTCGTATTTCACTAGACAGTTCTAAGAATCAAACTCAGGCAGAAGATCTGCATGAAGCCACTTTACTCCTCAGATGAAGACCTTCCACTTATAAATTTGGTTTCAAATTCATCCTCCAAGCAGACCAGTGAGAGAGCAAAAATAGGACAAGACGGAAACCTCTACTCGATCTGCCAGTGTCAATTTCGACACTATGTTGGAAAGGATTGGATTTGCTGCATCAATTGCAAAAATTGGGTTTGTAGACATTGTAACAAGGGCTCCAAGAATCCTCAAGAAGATGTAAAAGTAAACATTTATTTAAAGAATTTTGTTTTTGTTCGCGTAACCATTTTTTGTTTTTTCTTACCTGCCACTTTCACTACATTATTATAATCTTTATAATAATATTAAATAAATAATACTGGCTTTATAAAAACCTGTATTTTTTAATGTTTAACCCCATAAAATATTGTAAAATATTGTGTCCAAACTAGCCCCCGAATGATACTAATTTGACCTCCAATATAAAACAGTGCCATGTCAAAATAGCCCCGAGCATGGGGCTACTTTGACACCAAAAAATAATATTTTTTTATATCAAGGAGGGCTTTTAGAAAGTTATCGCTTATCCATTGGTTCAGACAATCACTAAATTGTTGACTCGGATAACTGAGAAACCTCTAAACTATGTCAAAGTAGCCCCAGTTTACGGTACCAAAATCTGCACGAAACAATCACTCGTTTTGGGTACACCACCTTCTGAATGATGACGTTTGGATATTCTGAGCCTCAAATGCGACAATTTTCACTACTGACATAGCCTCCGATGTGGAAAAAAAATCTCATTTGCGGCCAAGTGGTCTCCAGCCCATTAGGCGAATGGAAAGCGTATCGGATGGGCATAAGGCTTTAGTTCTTGGACCAATTAAACGATGACGAGTTCATGTTGATGGATTTTGACGCGAGCTTTTAGCAACAGCAGCAATATTTAAGTGGGCAAGTTTACGCAAACTTTCTGCAAAACGTACTCCCCGAATTACTGGAAGACGTGCCCTTGCTAGTTCGCAGAAACATGTGGATGCAACACGACGGTGCACCATCCCATTATGCTCTATGTGCAAGACAAGTGATGAATGAGATTTTTGGTGAAAAATGGATAAGATGAGGCGCTACTGTTGCTTGGCCATCTCGTTGGCCAGATCTAACACTAATGGATTACTTTTTCTGGGGGTTTATCAAAGGACACGTAATGGCGGAAGCACCTACTACGCCTGACGACATGGGAGAAAGAATAATACGCTGAGCACGTACCGAAATTACACCACAAATGTTGGCTAACGTTAGACGGTCGTTTCCCCGGAGAACTAACCACTACTTACAAGCGGAGGGTGGTCACTTCGAGCATCTTCTGTAGGTAGACCCAAATCTAAGGTAGTGGATCCTTTGATGCTGATTATTCCGATATCTTTCGATTTTTCAACTATTTTCATACTTTGCGTGACTAGAATGACCTTATGTTGTAGGTCGCTGAATTCGTCTTAAAATCCGTAATAATATTATTGAAACGAAAATACATGGTTCCATTTAAAAAATTGGAGTTGACATTGACGTAGCTTCTACGCCTACACCGATCAAAAAACTGGGTCGCCCAGTATGACCGCCTTTCCGAACACTGAAACTCTTGTCTGAAACATTTTTCGATATGATTAATAGTTTGAGTGCTATTGCTCTGTAACACTTTATGTGCCCCACCCTGTAGAGCTGAACATTCCCGAGTTCCAGATTACAAACTGTTTATTGCCACATTCTCGAATTCTCTGCTTCAATCACAATTATTTGAGACATAAATTCGTGAGTTGAACATTTTCAGTCACTTATCTTTTAACCACATTTATCATTTTCAAGTAAAAGTTTCTTTTAGTTATAGGACTTTCACTTACACAGATCTTCTACCAGCAGATTGTCATCCATTTTTTTTCGATCAGAAGTTCTTCTAACATCAATTTTTCAATCACAAATCTATTGTTTAAACCGTCAATTACGAAGTATCAACTTTTCTAGTTCCAAATTTCTCAACCACAATTTTTGAATTCCATAGTTCAGTCATGAAATTTTGAGTTGCAATTTTCAATATAGCTTTTTACCACTAATTCTTCAATGACCTTCTTCAACTGCAAAGTTTTCAGAAGCAAATTATGTGGTTACAATCTTCTACTCCAAACTTTTTAATCCCTACTTTGTTAGTTCCAAATTTTCAATCTGGAATAAATTGTTATTTGATTAATTCTGATTCGACCTGAAAATGGAAATATATCTAGGATTGAGAGTTAACTCACAAGTTTTATAAACTAAACTCACACAATCGTTCTAATACAATACCTTAACCTCAACGTTGAAGTAACCAACAGTATCAGGAACATTATTATCTAGTTCTTATAATCCGTTCATTTTCATCCACAACAATATAATAATAATCTCGCGAATAATCCATCCCGATCCATTATTAATACATCCCAACTCGGTACTATTAATAATCAACGGAGCATACTCATAATACCATCATCTTGAACGTGTAATAGCTCGGCAGATGCCCACGCGCCCGATATTACCGACGGAGCAATACGCAGCGCGCAAATTGGTTAAAATCAGTTCTCCGACGATCTCACATCAGCAATGGCAGGTACCTATACGTATGTATGTACCTAACTAGTACATGTAACATACACACACAATAAGTAATAATTCATCACAATTTCAGACACTGATGCGAATAGATACAGGCTTCGATAATATATTAACGCCTCCGGTAATTTAAGTGCTCGCTATTCAATCAAATCCGGTATATATGTATGTATGTATGGACGCCTGGCATTAGTATTGCCAGCGTCCGACGGATATAACGTGTCACTGGCGGATTTATGGGCCACTCATCCGATAAGATGGAGTAGATGTTACGTTCCTGGATATAGGTATTATTATATTATTCGTTTTAATTGGGGATGATCCATGAAGATCGCAAAGATAATTCGATTTGAGCTTGACATACATACTTGTGGAAAATAATTAATTTACGCTTAATTGTTATTAAAACTGCGAGAATAATTACTATAACGATGGCAACACCGCAAAAATGTAGGATTAAAATACCATAAGTCAACCAGCATTGGTGACCTAATCAGAATTGGTCACGTTTACAAGAAGAAAAGAAAATGTTACCGAGAAATATTGGATACACGACCATCTTCTAAATGATGTTAGAAAACGATCTTAGGAAACGGTGGTGTGCCAAGTATTCTCCATTAAAATTTTTTCTTCTTGCGGCTGTAAAATATCTAGCACTGACAATTAGGAGGCATTGCAAACAGTCTCGACAGAGAAACGGCCTATACTTAAGTGTATCCGTCATTCTACAGTCTTAAATGTTTGAAGGTAGCTTCCCAAGTTGGAATGTCCTGATAAAAACTGTGTTAGGTAATAATCTAGCCTCCTATAGTTGCACTTTAGCCATGGAATTGTAACACCAATCACAAATCAGTAATCATTTCCTTTGTATTGTTCTTACTGAAAGACCTCTCTTCTACGATCTAGAAAGCACGTGTTCCAAATTCTTGAATTGAGGCCACTTCTGCTAAGGCAACACAGGTTATAGTGCTGCCTTAGCGGACATCCTTGTCTGCAAGCAACTATCTGCTACACGTTGCCTGTCAGGACTCTTAAGGCTTAAGGCTAAATCGCTTTCCTTCATTAATTCCACAATCTTCTCTAAGAATTAATTGGTATTAATCATAAAGTCTCTTGGTTCCTCGGCTTCTAAGACCAACCCCCAGATCATCGACGTTCCCCAGCACAGAACTCTGCTATACTCCAATATTCACTTGCGTCCTCTTCATTGGAGAGAATAGGAGGTTTAGTGCTCAGAAATAACCATCAAGTACTTTGGAATGCCTCTTGTTTTAAACTCTACTACCACCCTACCACTCTTGCCTATTTTTTTGAGACTCCAACCATTTTAGACAACTCTCCCATTTCTTCATCCAGCTTGTTTTCTCATATGTTTTGCTTAGATGCTTGAGCTCGCGATTTTGACGTAAATATCATTACAAATCTGTCAAAATAGCGTGCTCAAGCATCAACACTAAATATGACTCTTAAAGAACTAGATGAGTCAAAAAGCAGAAAAGCGTTGCTTTTTGCCATCCGTTTGGAGTAGCAATACTACTAGTGCTTCCTCCAATGTCGATGGAAATCGCTATTGCCGCAAAAATTTAACACATTCGGCAATAACTTGTTGGGCTTTATATATCTTCACCTTCATCAGAGACTCATCAAGGACTAGAAACATTATTTTTTTCTCTCTATCTTTGACTGAGTGAGTTAAATGGCAGTTTCAAGCTGTCATCACTCCAATCTAGATGCCTAAGTCAAGATATTCTATCATATTTACCCAGTCCCTCACAATCAGGTATTTAAGGACATTTTTGATTTCCTTAGACGTTTCTTTTTCGGTTGAGGAATTGAGGCTTCCCAAGTTGGAATGCCCTGATAAAAACTGTGTTAGGTAATAATCTAGCCTCCTAGAGTTGCACTTTAGCCATGGAATTATGACACCAATCAATAATTTTGTCTAGGTGTCTGTGGATTCTGTTCCTTATCATTTTCTTTGTATTGTTCTTACTATAAGACCTCTTTTCTACGTTCTAGAAAGCACGTGTTGTAAATTCTTGAATTGAGGCCACTTCTGCTAAGGCGACACAGGTTATAGTGCTGTCTTAGCGGACATCCTTGTCTGCAAGCAACTATCTGCTACACGTTGCCTGTCAGGACTCTTAAGGCTTAAGGCTAAATCGCTTTCCTTCATTAATTCCAAGGATTAACTGGTATTGATCATAGAGTCCCTTGATTCCTCAGCTTCTACGACCAACCCTCAGATCGTAGATGTACCAAGTTGTAATAACCCCTTCTCGAGCTGTACTTGCAACGCTTGTTCATATGCGACGTTCCCTAGCACAGAATCCTGCAATACTCCAACAATCACTTGCATGCTATTCACAGGAAGGAATAGGACGTTTAGTGAGCAGAAGTAATCTTCAAATACTTTGGAGTGCCTCTTGTTTTACACTCTACTACCTCACTACCATCCTTGTTTATTTTTTGTGACTCCACCCATTTTAGACAACTCTCCCATCAACCTGTTGGAGTTCTTCATCCAGCTTGTTCTTCAAGAGCCTCTCATATGTTTTGATTAGAATCTTAAGGTAATATTTATAGTTTGTGCTTGAGGTTGTGTCGGTGCTTGAGCACGCGATTTTGACGTAAATGTCATTACAAATCTGTCAAAATAGCGTGCTCAAACATCAACATAACCTCAAGCATGAACTATAAATATGACCCTTAAACAACTAGATGAGTCTAACAGCAGAAAAGGCCATCCTTTTGGGCTAGCAATACTACTAGGGCTTCCTCCAATTTCGAAGGAAATCGCTATTGCCGCAGAAATTGGTTTAACACATTCAGCAATAACTTGTTGGGCTTTATATATTTTCACCTTCCTCAGAGACTCATCAAGGACTAGAAAAAACAATTTTTCTCTCTCTATCTTTGAGTGAGTGAGTTATATGGCAGTTGCAAGCTGGCATCACTCCAATCTAGATGCTTAAGTCAAGATATTCTATCATATTTACCCAGTCCCTCACAATCAGGTATTTAAGGACATTTTTGATTTCCTTAGATGTTTCTTTTTCGGTTGAGGAATTGAGGAAGGATGTGACATCTGTTTCTCATTGTCCACTTTCGGCCAAAACTGTGGGACTCCTTCCTCTTGGCTCCACTCTCTGTTTAGTCCTCTCTTTCGGCTTCATGAAATTGTTCCCTCAACCTTTGAGCAAACGTTTTTCTTTCCAGGATGTATTGTAGATCGATTTTGTTCTTCTTGGCATCTTCTTCTGAGCTTAAGAGAGAGATCAGTATATAGATTGGGAACTATCACTTCCCAAAATTCTGAATATAAAATCAAATATAAAATCGACGAAGAACTTATTGGCACCTCTTTGAAAAGTTGGTGTGTCTATAACCTAAAAATGTTAAAAATTCTGCTAGGTTGCGGCTTAAATGTACATATCTCTAGAGCTGCATATAATAGAAGCTATAGGGGGGTGGAGATAGTGGAAAGCGACCTTACAATTTACTTAGAAGCTCTTTAAAAAAAATACCTCGCGAAAAAAAACCTCCTACGCATTTTTGCGTTCCTCTATTTTTTTATTTTCCTTGTTTACGAGCTTGTGGTGTTCGTTTGTCCGCTTAATAATATACGAGGAAGATCTCCACGACGAATGCCAGGTTTAAATGATTAAAAAGGGACCGAAATAATAGAATGCAGAATGTATACATATATATGTATATAGAGTGTATAATATGTAAGGAAGAGAACAAACATTCTACTCCGAATGAAGAAGAATGCGCTGCGTTGGAATTATTAACTTTTTCATCTTTGAATATTCACAAAGGAGGCGTTGTTTACTTAAAGACTTAGTAGGGCTTTAAATAAATTGGTGTGTAAGGAGAGGAAGCTTTTAAAATGTAAACACAAGTGAAGTATTAAAAATTATACTTAGGGTGGGGAAAAAAATTATAACCACCTATGTAAACATTTTCTCTTTTAGTAACTAATTCATGATAATAAATATTTTGCAACTTTTACTTATCGGAAGTTCATCTTTGGAAGTTAAATGAGGCGATCAATGCTTTTAAAGCGAAAACTTCCGAACTTGACGCGGTTTATGAAAATTTCGACGTTAACCTGCAGAATTTACTCGCTGAAACTTCAGGAAACAGGTCAATGAATAATAAAGGAATAGCCTCGAGATAATTGTAAATAACATCGAAAGTTGATTAAAGACGTACTTAAAAGTATCTCATATAAGCAACGAATGTAATTTGTCCAATTGAATTACTTTGTTTTATCTTTGCGAAAATACATCGTTGAAATAACAAATTTAAATTGCTAAATACTTCTTTTTACTGCGCGAAGAAAACACTAACGAGCTGAAACTGAAGACGGGTACGGTGAGCAAGATGGGGAAAAGAATTAAAATAGATACCTGTCGCTAATTACGTGTTGTACGCACGTTCATTGGCCATCGATTCCAGTGAGGAAACTCCTGGATAATTAGTAGTAAGAAATTTGTTCTCAAAACGAGTTCAAAGGAACGTCAGATTCAAACTCTCGCTTCATTTATGATCTTATCTTCAACAAAATTTATTGTATGTTTGAACAGAAGATACTTAAGGATTGTATATATCCAGTGTTATATGATTTTTTTTACTTGAACAGAGACATTCTCTTCAGATTTCTAGATCTCAAGTCCAACAACAATACCCTCGCTTATGGGAATGATTATCTAGCTCTATTAAATGAACAAATAATAACTAAGAAGCGGATAACAGAAGTTGTCACAGGTGCTGTGCAATCATTTGATTGTCCCTCAATAAATTTTAAGTTTCCTGTTTCTGATGCTTTGGAGTTTATTCACCACCTAAGCCTGATTGGATTGTGTAACTTTTTACAGATAAAATATCGGTACCAACCAACACCATAACATTTAATTAATTACTCGGGACACAAGCTTCGAATACTCATGAGCTCTCAACATTAATTAGACTATTTGGCGTTCGACATTAAAAGTTAAGTCTTATAGGACCAAAGAAGATGAGAGCCAATCAGCCTTCAAAACTCGTGTACCGAGTAATTATTAAATGTTGTGGTGTTAATGTTACCGATGTTTTATCTGTAACTTACGAGGGGAAGTACTCTTTTGGACAGAGTGCACAACAATATACAGGAAGAACAGGAAGAAGTTCTGAGAACCCATCCTAACCAAGCGCTGGTTTTGAAAGAGAACAATTAATATGGAAACACTACCAAACCAACACATTGATCACCTTATGTTACTAAATGCTACAATAAAGTAGCAAGATTTCGTCACTGTCTTGTTTGATGCTCATGCTCCTTTGACTGACATCAAGGTAATTATTATTAAAGCGCTGTGGCTAACTGAGAATATTTTCATAAGACAAAATAGTTTCTATTTGACACAATTTCAGTACTTGTATAAAAAAAACAGCTCTAATGAAATTTAACAAAAAATCCCACTGAAATAGAATCAAAGGACATAATAAATTTATATTTGAGACAGTTATTATGTTCTGTTGTGTTGGCAGAATCTTTTTGAATGATGTAGTTCTTGTATAAATATAGCTCTGAAAGGTTTGGCCAATTTTCCCCATAATATTTGATCAAGAGACTATTAATGCTGGCTTTGTCACCCTACATCAGCTGAGTTCCTAAAGGTACTTTTTGCAGATACTTTTGGGTGCACCCAAGTCAGACCTGTAATTTGGCTCACCTTGCACAAGAGACGTTGGTTGTTGTTTTGTAAAAGACAAAACGTTTTACTTTGTTGAATTCAAAATGCCATGGAAAAGGAAGCTTTATTTGCTCTCTTTGCTTGTGTTCTCCAATCATACACTTTCCAGTCAACTTCCATTCTCCCTGCTTACTTGCCTTGCCCGTTTTGCTACATTTCTTGTATATTGTTCCCGTTGGCGGATTCTTTTGCGTCCTTATCGAAAGCTTTCCAGTCCATTTTTAATCAATTTAACCAACATAAGATTAAAAAAGGAAAGTGGAAAAGTTAGCTTGTCTTCAATCTGTTTGGCTCAGCTTGTATCTGAATAAATATTAATACCAACACTTGCAATGACGAGGTTTCCCCTTCCCCAAAGTTTCTAGACTTATATATTAGTCTAACTTAAGAATCACTGGTATCCTATTAGAGCTTTCTAAAGTTATAATAGTTTGATACGGTTCTCTCCACTATTCTGTACCTCATGGCTATAGTTTTAAACATATCACCAGTGAGAAAATACCTAAAAAATCCTTGTTTATCAATTTTTTTATTACAGCCAAAGCTCCCAAGGAACAATGGCAAAAGCTAAGAGAATATTATCGAGACGCTCTAAGAAGACAACAAAAAAAGTGAGCAACGGGCATTCATTTATGAAAAACAGAACAACTGTTGGGAATCTCATATCACCACTTGAAGAAGCTCAGTTGCAAGCAGCTGCACTTAACATTGAAGTAATAAATGATGGCGAACAAATTGAACACTCAGAGAGTACCCCACCTAAAAATTTTAAAAAGTTGACACCTAATACCGATCCTGTTATGTGAAAGTTTATTGAAGATAGTAACAAGAGAGCTCAGCAGAGGGATGAGGTTCGTCAAAAAACCTTCTTGCTGCCCTTCTTGTCTATGTACCATTCAACTCAAGGTCTTCCAGTTAAGTACCAAAAACAAGTAAAAAGAAAATTATTTCAAGCCGTTTCTGATGCCGAAGATAAAGCTGAGGATGAAACTGAAGTTGATCAGAATCTACTGATAAATATTCAACACCCTCATTCATCAGCCGCCCTTGCTAGTAGTACATTCTCTTCTAGCATTACGCAAGAGTACCCTGAATTATTTTCTCCATCGACTACATTACTTTTACCCGAGACATACTGCTAGTTTTTCTTCACTTCCGATAGGCTTCTGCGCATTGCATTTTTGACCAGTGATATCCTGCTTAATTAATTCATGAAAAAAAATGATTCTTGAAATACATTATCTGGAACTTCACTGGATAACTGAAACTCTCCATGACAAATACGTTTTCGTAAATAGGCATTCGTTGTACTCCTTTTTCTTTTCCTGTTGAGTAAATGGAGTAACATAAATCTTTCGTCCTCCTCAGATTCAGATTCTAAATCCACAAGTTGTTGCAGATGTGGTGCCATTTTGTGGAAAACGGAAAATATGGCTTTTGGTTTTAGCAGCCATTGTGAAACTAGTTTGGGTCTGTGCTGTGTTCAATATGCGTTACTAAAAAAAAAACGTGTGCTTGGGCTGCGTCTCGGCTAAGTATGGGATGTGCATGGACTAGGTTCAATTTGCGCCGGGCCTAAATATCTACGCAGGTCTCCCTCAGGGGTCGATCCTAGGACCGATTCTTTTTATTATGTACACAAATGATATTCTAGAGTACACTCTCACCCAGCCTTTTACGGAGAGCATACTCCTCTCTAAGAAAGTTTACTCTGTGTATTTTTGGTGTTGTCCTTATTTAATTATGTCCCTATGTAATTATTAATCTCACATTCAGATATAACAGAAACTTTGCTGCAGATGAATATAGAGCTTCGTAAATTTCATGTTACTGATTAATCATTCAACTGCTTTGTTCCAAAGATCAGTTGGTGGTGTTAATGCAGGCAAACTGTTCAATTTGATTCAGCATGTCTTTGAGTGTCTCGGTGACTGTAAAGCATTCAGTTCACGACTGGATCGAAGACATGCTATTATTATTATTATTGCTTCGACAATATTTCCGAAAAAAAAGCTGTTTCAACTGCAGATAATCACTGGTCAACAGGGTTCTCTTTTTCTTACACTCTGATACGTGTACGTTATGGACTTTTTCATTGTAATTCCGAAAATATTTTCAAAAATTGGCCATCACGTCAGGTTTCTGAGAAATGTTTTTTTTATACATATATGTATTAAATGTACTGTATGTCTAAATATATTTTTTATGAGTAAGTTAAAATAAACTATCAAGTTATTATCATGCTAACGGGCATGTCTGAACAGGATGTTTGGGCTTCATTTGTACGTCATAGTCGTTAAACCACTTCCTTTTTCTCTACAACCAATCAAACCAAGAAATTGATAGATCTGTGCACATGTGAGTACACATAAGACCCTACACACACATTATTCGACTCAAATTGACTCAATGTATGGTAGTAACATTAGTTAAATGTAATTTGAATTCGCAATGACTCGTAGGTGTGTAAACGATCTTAACAGTTTTTGTTATGTATGTGGAGGATTCACCGTTCAACAGCATCGACGAAATAGTGCACCGTTAATAGAAAAATCGTATAACCTTTATTTTAAATTAAAAATTACAAATCAAGACAAGTTGTGGACCCCTCACAATGTCTGTGCACGATGTGCTGTTACTTTGAGGAGCTGGATAAAAGGTAAGAGCATAGCTATGCCATTTGGTAGGCCTGTGATTTTGCGAGAATCATTCGATAGACTGCAACTTTTACTGTACAAAGACCTTCGGGTTTTCCAATAAAAATAACGATATAATTACCTATCCTAATTTACCTTCTGCCACTCGTCCAGTTCCTCATTCGGAAGCTTTGGCAGTACCAACTCCTATGGATGGTTCGAACCAAGAACATGTTGAAACCGAGATAGAAGAATACATTTCAGAATTGTCGGACAAAGATGAAGAATATTTGCTATCTCAAGAGGACACGCCTTATTTAATAAATCAATTGGAATTAAATAACCTAGTTCGAGATCTCAATTTATCAAAAACTCAGGCAGAAATATTAGGATAAAGACTGCAAGGCTGGAAGTTGTTAGCTCCGGGTACGCGTATTTTTGTATATCGAAATCGCCAGAAAGAACTGTCATAGCATTTTTCAACTGAAGAAGGTCTTTCATTTTGCAAAAATGTGGACGGTTTAATGGGAGAATTAGATTAGAAACTCCAAAGAAGGAAGAATGGCTTCTTTTTATAGATGCTTCTAAATTAAGTTTGAAAGCTGTCCTTCTACATATAGGAAACATCTACCCCTCCATTCCTGTTGGTCATGTCCTACACATGAAGGAAACGTATGATAATATGACACGTCTCCTTGATAAAATCAATTACAAAATCTAGAAATGGTACATTAGTGCTGATCTCAAAGTAGTTGCAATTCTACTTGTTCTACAACTTGGATTCACAAAGTATTGCTGTTTTCTTTGTGAATGGGATAGACGAGCAAGAAATTTGCACTATACTGTTAAGCAATGGTCAATCAGAATACAATTTACTCCTGGAGAAAAGAACGTAGTCCATAATTCGTTGGTGGAGCCTCCATAAAATACTTTTACAGCCATTACACATAAAATTAGGTCTGATGAAGAATTTCGTCAAAGCATTGGACAAAGAGGGACCAGGATTTCGATACCTTCAACAAAAATTTCTTAATACATCTGAGGCAAAACTTAATGAGAGGATTTTTATAGGACCCCAGATTAATCTGTTACAACAGGATCGAGAATTTGACGTACTCTTGAGCGATTTAGAACGGACTGCTTGGGATGCATTTAAAAGTGTGACAAAGAATTTCTTAGGAAATAAAAAATCTGAAGATTACGAGGAAATTGTTAGTGAACTTCTTAGAAGTTACCATGCATTAGGCTGTAATATGAGTCTTAAAATACATCTCTTGCATTCGCACCTGAACTTGTTTCCCACGAATCTTGGCGATGTTAGTGACGAGCATGGGGAAAGATTTCATCAAGTTATTTCCACTATTGAAGAACGCTATTGTTTTTATAATAATTATTAAGAATACAAAAACAAAATAAGTTTGTATATAATGAATAAAAATGAAAATTTGTTGTTCTGTGTAATTAGTCTTGTTGCAATGTAAATAAAATCTTAGAAAATAGCAACACAGAAGCATCTTGTTCTTTAAAAGATAATTATCTTTTTAACGAAAAAGAAAAAAAAAGGATGAATACACTTCAATACAAGTCAGCTTTCAGGAAGCAGTCAACAAGAGAGATATCTGACCGGACACCAACGAACGACGAGTTGGTTGAACGTTGAAAAACGGCGCGGCGCTAGGCGTCGAGACGGACTGGTAACTCTGGTAATTACTCGACGCGAACAAAGTGCAAGAGTTTTATTCCATGAATTTAAAGTGCGGACCGGGTTGCACTGAAAAGAACGGACGACAGAAACTGACACAAAAGGGGGAAACGTGCATGAAGTTTAAAACACATTTTATGCATAGTTTTCCTTTTCAGATTTGAACAGATACTATTTTGAACTTTCATGGTGGTACACGAATATAAATGATCGTGAAATTAATTTCTTTTTGCTCCTTCTTCTGTGGAATTTTCGTACCGGTGCGAAAATACGGAATGAATCGCGGTAAAATGGCGGGATTAATTGGTTTGATTTGTAAAAAAATACGCTTTAGAAAGTTGTGTTGCGCTCTTGCAGAAGTATTCTCACGTGATTACTTTAATAAAATTTGTTCTAGAAACCATTTTTTGTAGGTAGGTAAAACTCTAAAACTATAACATAGATATTAATTCTTCTAATTATTTAAAAAACATCAAACATTTATTATACATATAAATTAATAAAGCTTGAAGCCGTGGTAGAACGTGCTGTCATCGCGTTAGTCGATGATTCAAATCACAATTAAAAATTTATCTCGATTATAGTCAACACCGAGCACATTTATAATATTATAATAGCGTGAAATCTCGATGTATTCGCTCACATTTCAACATAACCAGTACGTAAGCGATTAATACGTGCGCAACTGTCTAGTAGAAGGTGTGAGCGTTAAGAGAGACAAACTGGAGCAGGCGAATTCCCCAAAACTGGCGGAAACGTCGCTAGAAATTAAATTTCGCGTGTCTTAACACGTCGGAATTCGTCCCCCCTCAACTTGAGTCGTTTAATTAAATATTCAAACGCATTTGTATTATAATGTAATTTTCATTATTCTCCATGTTCGGAGAGGCATTAGTGGAAAGGCAGATAATAATGAAGTACGTGGACGATCTCGGTACGAGGTTGTATAATACAGGAAGAGGAGCTCAAGTCCTACGGTAATTTTCATTAAAACACAGGGGGGAAAAAGGATGAAACACGAAAAAAAAAAACAAACAAAATCCACCTACAGCTTACACAAACTGGAACTCACCAAAGGCTATTCTTTATTTCGTTTCTCATTTTTCTTTCGGCAGCGGAGCTTGTATGATAATCCGTTAAGAGCAGAATGAGGGTGGAGGGTGGAGGTGGAGGGTAGTAGCACCTATTATATTCCACCACCAGGCGGCAGTGTTTTATTTTATAAAGTTTCACGAACTGAAGAGAATGAACGCCCCCACCGCCCCATAGAGAAGGTAGTGAAAAGGAAAGGCAACGGAAGGGTATCAGGGACGGAAGGAGAGATAGGGTCGGACTTCATTGTAAAAGGATAAAGTTAAGCCGGTCTGAAGAGTTCATTTTAATTTGCTGAATAACAAATGTTACTTCGCGAATAATTAGGTGTGTTAAGAGGGGTCTTAAACCGCGAGAAAGACGGGCGAGAAAAAAAAGGTAAAAATGGAGCATGGAAACGAGGATAGAACTAACTAACTCTGTAATGTTGTATACGTACACATTAAACTAGTGTCGCTATTATTTTAATTTAGATTTGAACTTCTTAAAAAATAAATCATGATCAGTTGTAAACAAACTACACTTTAGAAGAGTTTCATTAAATTAAACCAGATAACACACCTTGATCCTCTTGCTTGTGGAACCTCGGTTTTCTATTCAATCTTAAAATAGAATAGAAATAGAATTATGATGGGTGAGTAATGCACTCTAAATTACATTCCAGTTTTCGCCCTATTACGATCTCTGTAGTCCAGGTAATGTCAATTAAGAACTTTCCACATTTTTTTTTCGAATATTAACTGCAAAGAAATCGTTAGGGGTAATAATTTGTAATTTAGCAATACAAGACACTGACAACGTTTGGTGTCCAGGATGATGTTTTAATTACAAGCAGAGATGTGAAGGTCAAACTAGGTACCAATATGAGATCTTACCGTCTAGTTAAAGCTTGTATAAACAGAAATTTAATTAAACTGGAAGCGATTCTGACGATTCTTCTGTTTTCATGACTACATCCGCATCGATCAAAATTGGATGGGAAAATAGTAAATCTGTTAGGAAGAATCCCAGTCCATCATCAACATGTTACTGTCGACCAATTAGAACTGTGCCGAATCGACAGCAAGTCGCCTCGACACTTTCCCCACACCCCGCTTCTCCCCTTCCCTTAAAGTGAATAAGTGCTTTAGGGAAAGGAGAACAGTGGGGTGTGGTAAAAATGTCGAGGTGACCCGTTCTCGATTTGGCGCAGTTCTACACCAGATCAGTTATTTAAGACCTACCAAATGTACCAATGTGATTTTGATTTTGCACTTTCTAATCACTGTAAAGTATCGTTCGTGGCAGTCTGTGATCAATTTCGCTCCAGGAAATAATTATTTCTTTAGGATACCTTACAGTTTTCTGCATTTATACTCCCTAGATATTAAATTAGCCATGGTGAGAGTTCACAAGGAAGAAGGCTTGGAGCCAGAACGCACAAAAATTATTCTGGACAACATATAGAAACTGCCTTTCTTATTAGATGAGGGATGGACCCTTTGTCGCGCTTAAGAAGAATACAGAATTCCATGTAGTAGATTGAATAATCGATATCATGGTCACCACGCCACCCAAAGAAAAAATGGTGGCTAAACTGTTTTCTCTGAATTTGAAGAAGAAGCATGCAGCCGAAGCTCGTATACACGGGAGCCAATAATCGTGAATCGTTTAAAAGCGGTATAGGACATGCTCCAAAGGTAATAATGGAAGGGCTACTAGACCAAGGCCATGCTCTATACATGGATAATTATTACAATAACTATGCGATTTCACAAAAATTACTCGACGTGAATACGTACTGCACAGGGAGGTTGCGACCTAATCTAAATAATCCTGTACAAATAAAAAATAAGAAGTTAAAGAAAGGAGAAAACATATGAGTATTTAAAAATGAAGTTCATGTGAGCAAATGGAAGAACAAACAATATAACAACAGAATATGAAAATAGATTTGACGTACAACAGACGAGGGCGACCTGAAATGTTTCCGGAATCGATAATAAAAACACGGTATTATTGTGGTTTTTTATTTTTATTTTTCGATGTAGTCTCCTCGAAGATCAATACACTTTATCAAACGGTGCTCCAGTTTCTCCAATCCGTCGGATATTTTGAGGTCTGGAAAATAACCATCTGTAGTGGAGATGACCTCCTCATTTGAGGCAAATCCCTTTCCTACCATTCCTTTTTTCCGCTGCAAACGATGCCATTTTTCTTTCAATACTGCATCGAAACGGTTCAATGAATCGTTGTAGTATTGCTCAGTAATCGTCCTTCCCATATGCAGATATTCGATGAGGATCACACCTTGGGATTTCCAAAAAAATGGTCCCCATGTCCTTTCCGACCGATGGACCGATCTTTGCTTTCTTCAGAGCTGATTCGGAAAAGTCCACTGCTTCGACTGTTCCTTGGTCTCCGGTATGTAGTGGTGGATCCAAGTCTCATCCATGGTTACGAAACGCATAAAGAAATCCTTTGGTTTGTGTTGAATCCTGGCCAAACATTCCTCTCGTCGAAAACTTTTCATGCCCAACGCATTTCTCTGAGATGCCTGTTGTCTCTGCTATCTCTTTCAGTTTCAATCGGCGATTGACTAACACAACATCATGAATCTTGTCGACCATTTCATCGGTGGTAGCGGTTTTTGCTCTCCCACCGCGTGGTTCGTCACCTGTGCTTGTGCAGCCACGTTTGAACTCGCTCACCTAGAGGTTGATAGTCGAAAATGATGGAGTAAATCCGCCATGAACCTCTAGCAAAATATTTCGAATTTTTGTGGCCGTTTTCCCAACCATCCAGAAGTGTTCTATTACTACACGAAATTTGATTTTATCCATTTGCTTGCTACACAAAACACACCCTTAAACACAAAAAATGTCATTGCACGACTTTAGATTGTCAATAATAAACTGTTGCCAATAAAACCAGCACCCGAGACTCGTTTCAAACATGGAATATTTAATATTAATTAATTTCCAAAATTAATGAAAAGTGTTGCGACAAGGATAATACCGTACTGGTAAAAAGAAAGAGATCTTTATGCACTCACAGTCAGAAAGGAAGAGGAAGAAAGCAAACAGTTTATGAGTGCAAATCCTGTCCAGATAAACCAGGATTATGCGTATCGTGTTTTGCAGAGTATCATAAACCTTTAGTCGCTATTTTTCTTCCTCTTTTGTTTGTTTTCTTATTTTATACATGCATTCTTTTGACGAAAATTTCATATTTTGAAAATAATTTTGCAAATTAAACAAAACAAAAATAGAGTTGGCTTCTGGTAAGTATTAATTGCTAATCACGGCACTGTACGTGTTACTTTTACTTTGAAGTTTAAATTCCTGCTTCTATTGCAATTCTGCATCTGTTTTCCTTCCAATTTGTTGTCCTCTACTTATCACCAGTTTTAGGAAACTGTTTTATCTAAATATCTATCTTGGTTTGTACGTGAAGCTCCTGCATTTGTCTCGATTACGTTGTATGTGTTGGTCAGTTACAAACGCATGAAATGTGGCTATTATAGACGCAAATCCTGTGTTTACGAAGTCAAATTTGGTACCTGATGGAGTGGCTACCAAATTTCAAGATTCCATAATACAGGTTTGGGCGATTATAAATTGAGTTAAATGCTTCTTCTGCCTTATGTTATGTTATGTTTGTCAAAAGCACTCTTGCAATTTCTCTTCTAAACTGTAAGTTGTAAACAACCGGTGTACCTGTACCACTTTTTTCCTCGAAAAGCAATCCGGTAATTGGGCACGTGGTTGCCTAGTTGGTCGACACCTCCCATGAATTTATTATAGCATTTTATTGTATTGGGTTGATTTATCTTTATTTCTTTTCTCTTTTGGGTAGTACCTACCTCGTTTGACATTTTTGTGACAACACTGTTATCTTTCCAAGGTATACAAACAATTTTATTCTTACTATCTTTTGCGCAGTCCATCTCCCCTCGGTTCCGTTTTTTCACTTCTTTTGATTCTGTCAGACGCCTCTGTTTAGACTACCTCTAAATCCTTTTCTCCCAAACGTCGGATTAGTTTTGCCGCTGTGGAAAAGTTATCAAAAAAACAGAGAAAACTTCTTCCCGAAAATATGTTCAAAAGTATTGGCAAATTTTAGAACCACGGATTCGCCAAGTCCTAATTCTTGTTTTTTATTATCTCCTCTATGGCCTTGATAAATTTCAAACTGTAAGCTGTAACCTAGCTTTCGTGCTGCGACCGAAGCCTTATAACCAAACCGCACAGGCTTTCCTCTTCCGAAATACGGTATCATAGATTCGCCTATTGAAATATTAGATTCAATTTGTGTGCATATTTTAGAAACTGTTTATTCAAGGTAGAGGATGAATTTTTCCTAATTTATCATTTTTGGGTAAATTGTAATTGTCGCAAAAATGAAGATGAGATGATTGTGGACGTCTTCAGACTCTTCCCAATACACCGATGTCTTGGTAAAGGCACAAAGCCACTCAGCAAAAGAATACCGATAAAAGTATATACCTCCTCTTGAAACAAATCAAAATTTTGTCTATTTCTTTGATTAGCATAGATATTCGTGAAATTTGTTATCATTTCAACAATTTCTGAGGTCAGCATTAAAAAAAGTACTCTAAAGAATGATTTTCTGAACTGAGACGAATTGGGGTAAAAACTGAAAAGTAGATCCTTCAAGTCTTCTTTGTGCCACTTATATTTCAGATAATCAACTTTAGATCTTTTGATAAAAGTTGAAAGAGGCAAATCGTCTTCTTCATCCCACTGCGTTTCAGCCTCATCTTTACTAAAATAAAACTCTGCTTCAGCTCGTAACTGATTGTGATTCCGATGGTTTAGATTATTATTATTTATTATCCTCGTCACCAGAATCGCAATCTGTACATTCGTTGCACTCATCTGAAGGTGTAATGATGGAATTATTTCCTCTTCATCCAAATTTTCAGCTAATTCTAGCAACTCAGCGGCCGTAGGAGTACATTTTTCCTAAAAATTAAAAATCCACATAAATGTTTTGTGAGGCCCAGTGGGTCGTTAACGACCCATCAACATTGTAGGCCGTATAAATCAAAATGGTTTAGTTTTTAATAGGTTAAAAATAACTAATTAACTGCTTTTAACTTTGAAATTTATATTACACATCTAATAGCCGTTTGCACCGCTTTGTATGTTAAGCATTGCATTGCATTGTTGTTTAAGCGCAGCTTTACCATTAAGGTATTGATGGTAAGCTGCGCTTAAACAATTAACAAAATTTAAAGTCATACTTCAAAATCTTTACTTACCAGTCTCGAATGTTCGACATGTTTCGACAGGAAAAACACAACCACACAAAGATCAACGTTATCGTGACAACTGAGCAGGCATAAAAGTTAATTAGTATTAAAAGAGAGGGAGCCAGGTGCGTTGTTCTTCAATGGGTCGTTAACGACCCACTGGGCACTAATGGGTTATAGAAGGAAAAACTATCTTTTCGACCAATGATTATTGTACCACCTAGACCGGAACACTTTCTGGAGAACCTGCCGAAAGAAGAATGAAAATACTAGACCATGATCTCATCACAAATGAATGATTTATCAATATCCCTAAGACCAAAATTTTGACATATATGTCTGGAATGTTTGTTTCATATTGAAAGAAAGCCAAAAATATACAGCTAAAGGATGTCTTCCGGAGTGAGCTCGGGCTTGTAGTGGAATTAGGTGTGGGAGTTTAAAAAATTATGGAGAATCTGCAAAAGTTAATGGCTTCCTTGATTTTGCTCTGATGCTTCATTTTATTTAATTCCCTGTATACTATTCACAAACTATGAATAATAAATTATTAATTACAGAGGTCCCCTTATCTCTCCCCTTAACGATAATACATACACACATATTAATTTTCCTTCCTCGCGTTTAGAGTTTCTATTCGAGGTTTATTATTAATCTTTATTATTCAAATGTCTAATACTATTTATACTACCTCCTACACGCGGTCTCCGATGTCATCGCAGGTATACCACCATACATACATAACACAAATTCGTATACGACCTAACGACGCATACACACACTATGTTCCTCCCCTCTAACGCGGCGAGAGGACTACCAACTTAACAAGGAACACGAAACTGTGTATACATGTACACAGTGTCGGCACATATACCTTAATTAAACCAAATGATATATGTAATTTAAAATATTACTTAGAGAGGTAGGGCTTACCCCTCGTAAATGACGAAGGTTTTCATGTTTTCGGTAATACGAGAAGATTATTCCGCGGAAAGGGTGGTACGTCGGTAAATACTGATATTATCTACCCCTCTATTACTACCGTGGTTGTGTGTGTGTGTCATCCCTGCTTTTATTACTGTAATACCTACACCATCGAGATGTCTATAGATATATAACAAAAACCGTGCCAAGTTCCCAAGTTTTAATTATGATTATATCCCTTTCTACGTTTAAACCAGTGGCGGTGCATCGGATTAAAACGATTGCGAAAATTAACTGACGCACCTTATAATATTTGTCGAACCAACTCGAAACGACGAGTCGCCGCTGGTACATTTTCATCATCCATTTATTGTCCGCGTGCTTCCACTTCCGGTGAATTTCTACGCGCGAAAGTGTTGCTATAATTTAAAATTTTTCGCCCTCCATTTTTTTTTCTACCTCCTTCTCTGTTTAACCGTGGAGAATTTACGAGCTGGTTTTTGTGTACGTACAGTAGGACCTCATCCCTATCGTCTCGTATAATTTTACCAGCTCGTTCCCGTTTCACCTTTTCGGCCCAGTCCGCTGTTTTATTATTATGATTATTGTTTCTGTTACGTTGGGACGGTCGTGTATATATCCGAAAATGTCGATGATGGCGAAGGGTCATTTTAATTTAACTAATGCGAAATATTAAAAATGAGCGCACATGTTTTCACGGAACGATGTCACGTACGGTAGGGGACGTGGAAAATTTGGCACCTGTTCCATACCAATCGAGACCCATTGTATGGGTGTAATAATGGGAGGGTAGAAGTACAAGCTTGATAATTATGAAAGATGATTATACGAAATTGTCGTTTGTTTTGAAGAGTTTGTTTTATCTCTCTTTCTGTGGACGTTGTACAACTAACATGTCACGCAATTATGTTGGATTAATGAAGGAAAAACTATGTTTATTTGATGCATGGCAATAAATGACGCGTTTGTAGTTTTTTTTTGCACTAATATTGAAGTAGAAGCTCGATTTGTTGTTAAGCTTATTACCAAAGTGTGGGCCAAACATGAGCAGGAAACTAAAATCTCCAGAAAAAGGAATTAAACGTTATCACTGTCTTTTATGAAAATTAAAAGGTTTGGCTCACATTTGTTAACTAAACTTGCAAAAAAATTATAATTCCGTGTGTACCAACTAAAACCACCCCATCGCCACTACAGCATCGTGGTACTGGTCCATAGACATAACTTCAGGATACCGCTCGTTCTATCTAGTCTCTCCGCGTGATAAACGATGAATTTAAAACCGGAAATCATTGTATTCAAGATGATTGTTCACTCACAGCAAATGAACTTAATGACTATTTCTGCACAGTCGGGAAGGAAATTGCGACTAACGTAATAACAACACACTCTTTTGATGAAATGCTGCGCAATCACAAAATAAAAAACACAAACTCCTTCTATCTAACTTCAACATCCCTAGCAGAAGTAGAAGAAATATTGAAACAGGTAAAGAGCAAGCAAGCTAAAGACGTACGAGGGAGCGTTTTTATATTCGCGGAATGAGCGGGTTGTAGGGGGGTGATTAGGCGCATTGGGGGCGTGGCCTGTACAGCGACTCATAATTAGTATAAATACGAAGTTTCATTGTTATTAGACAGTTAGCCAGCGAAGACCAAGGAAAGAATTGCGAGATCTGACAATCCGCTGCTGAGCAGGCTCATCGAACTTGACCCCGATAGGCCCCCACCTAGGGTTATGGTCCAGGAAAAACCATGGTGTACAAGTGGCATAGTTTATTTAAAGAAGGAAGGGAATCCCTTGAAGACGACCCGAGGCCGGGCAGGAGCATTGAGGTGACCACGCCACCACTTATCCAAAATGTTGAAAAAACGGTGACGGACACTATTAAATTGATGCAGAGATTCCGGGATAAAGTTTTTCCAAATTTAAATCTACCCGTAAAGCCGAACACTTTGCGTATTACAAACAGCAAATCTGACCACTAGTGCCATAAAAAGGGAGAAGAAGGCCTATCTTGACCGCTACTGGTTCCCTTAAATCTTTGTGGTCCAAGCTGAGGGATCTCCATGTTGTACCGACTCGTAATAACAGTGTTCTGCCGCCAAATCCCTCAAATGTCGATGAGCTCAACACTTTTTTTGCTTCATCTTCTTCTGCTGCCTTGGACCTGGATCCTCATATTTCCAACCTTTATAAGCTAGGGAATAATGGAAATAATAAACGAGATTTACAGCGCCTTTGATGACGGTATGTGTGCAGAACTTGCCTTGTTGGACCTGTCGAAGGCGTTTGACTCCGTAACCTACGGCATTCTGCTGACTAAGCTGGAGTATTATGGTATCAGGGGACTTCCTTTAAACTTAATAGAATCGTACCTATCACATAGACAGCAATTATCAGAGTGGAATAATACTCGATCCGAACTGAGGGAAGTAGACTTCGGTGTGCCACAAGGTTCAATTCTTGGTCCCCTACTTTTCCTGATCTACATTAACGACCTTCCATCCAACACTAATGGAGCTAAGATATGCCTATACGCTGACGACACATCCTTAGTAATAAGGTCGTGAGATTCGAAAGAAATGGAAGAAAACTCATAGATGGCAATAGAGGGTGTCGAAAATTGGTTTGCAGCCAATAAATTGAAGGTAAATACAGACAAAAAACACAAAGAAAACTTACTCCTATCCACCAAGGGCTCGGGTCAATCAGCAGCAGTGAAGCTCTTGGGCGTTAGCATTGACTCCTCGTTGAGGTGGCATCAACATGTTGATAGTTTAGCAAAAAAAAAACTCTCAACTGCTCTATTTGCTGTAAGAAGAACTAGAAGTATCACAAACCACGAAGCAACAAAAGCAGCGTACTTTGCGTATTTTCATTCCCTGCTATGCTATGGAATTCTCTTCTGGGGAAGGTCGGCCGGCTCCAATTTGGAGCGCCATTCTGATTATAGACCTCCAATGTTTAGGATTATCCTGGACAGTGCGTCCACACTCTTTTCAGCCTTCTTGGCTGTTCTCCTGATTTGCTCTTTGAAGCTTAGTTTGTCGTCCAACCAGATACCCAGGTATTGCAGCGTCGCCGATCATGAAGGTGATCCTCTCCCTGTCCCTCGGCTTCTGTTTTCTGTGGTGCCAGATTTAGATAGTTGTCCTTCATCCATCTCTGAATGCCTATCAAAGAGATGTCCGCGGCGAAACACAAGCCTTCTTTCGTATCCGACTCCACGAGTAAAGTCATCGGCATACGCGATAGTTTTACAGTCTTCCAGGAGATCCAATCTCAACACGTTGCCATATATAACATTTCAAAGGATTGGTCTGCTTCAACATCTACCCAAGACAATTATGTTTCAACTTAGTTTAGAGCCGGGACACATTTAGAGCATTCGATACCGTATGGCATAAGGGCTTACTCTTTAAAATCCAAATTTAACAAAGATTGTGGGATCTCACCTTAGGGATAGAACCTTCTCTGCACGTCATGGTGGCGATCTCTCCTTTAGCAGGCCAATAGCCGCCGGTGTTCCACAGGGCTCTCTCCTTGCACCAAGTCTGTTGGTGTTGGTCTGTTGGCCTTATATACCTCGGATACAGACGAAAACATCTTGTGTCGTAGGCTCCAGCATTCGCTGGCGTCTGAAAATCAACGAGTCGAAATGTGTAGCAATACGCTTTACAATTAGATTACGTCCACAGACACTTTTATACGTCTCATCATCAGCTATGCCGACCTACCTTTATCAAGTATGGCGAAGTCTCACCTAAAAGATTGGAGATACTACAGAACCGCGTGTTGAGGCTGATAACGGTGGCACCATGGTTTGTCCGCAATCATCAACTCCGCGACGACCTAGGGGTATTATCATTACGATGGTATCTCAGCAAAAACGACAGAGGAAAGGATTGGAAGATCAGATAATCCATTACTGAAGGGATTAGCCGAGCTTGATCCAGATAGCCCCCCTCCGAAGGTCACCATCAGAAGGGTCCTAGCTATTGATGAAGAACCAGATATCGAGGAAGACCATTTTTTACCAAACTTAACACCAACACTCAACCTATAAGAGGCTTTGCATGAGAAATAAAGGGCTCAAGAACCCTCGTTCGGCCCTAGAAAAGAAAAATTGACGACCTCCGGGACACATCACTAACGTAGCCATCACGAAACTTCCTGACCTTATTCTGGATAACCTGATCTCCATCATCAATGCCATCCTGCAATTTGGATATCTTCCTAAGGCATGCAAACATGCCACGATCATTGCTATTCCAAAAAGAGGTCAGAATTCGACACTTCCACAGAATCACCACCACATCTCTCCAAAATTGCTGAATCTACCATCCTTAGCCGCCTCCAGGACGAACTCATCTTTCATAATATCATCCAGGATGAGCAATTTAGATTTTGCGAAGGACTATCCACCGATTTCCGGCTCTTTTGTGTCACGGAGACTATCCGTAATTCTTTTGAGGCGAAAGAGACGATGGGTGCGGTGTTTCTAGAGTTTGGTCGCCCTTTTGTGGCGCCGTGGTCTCATTTATAAGAAGGTGGTGGGGAGATTCAACTCCGGGGTTGTCAATGTTGTATGCGAAGTTCTTCATTGGTTCTCTTGGTGTAGAAGTAGAATACTAAACAGTTCAACCCACAAAACACCAAAAAACTCTTTACAAAAAAAAACCGCCACGTTTCGACAGCAAAGCTGTCATCAAGGCAATAATAAAATTGCTTTATTATCGATGTCGCATGATTTTACTTGCGGAGTCGCAGTTTCGCACTCAGGGTTAAGAATTCCGTGTTGTCACCAAGAATGGCGACCCGCAAGGCGCGCCTTTTGGCCCAATACTCTTGCAAGAACTTTTCCATCAGAAAGACGTGACTTGGCTTTCCGCGGTGCTGCTTCTCCAGGTTGGCACGACTCTATGCTCGCCTGCTTAGACTCCGGGGTGTGGTGGTGCACCCAAGTCTCATCACAGGTGATAATGTGCCTCGACAAATCATCCTGCTCTCCCGTGGGGTGTCTTTCACACATTGCAAAACTGTTTGCTTCCTGATCTTCCGTTAAGAGTCGAGGAACTCACCTCGACTGCATGGCTCTCGTTTTCTACTGACTCTCAGCCATCGAAAAAAATTTTATGTCAATCGTAGACTTGCAACTCTTGCTCAAACCTAACGCTACTAACACCTCATCTGCTTTGGCGAACCAAACTGGTTTACTGCTCATTGTCTTACATCCCCACCCCACCCCACGTCTCAATACATATCAAAACGTCACACCACTCACTTCATCTAGAGAGCGTTAAACAGAAAAGTCTGTTTCGTATTTGATTCGCCCTCGTACTCTGTTTGATTGTATCTTATTAGATACCTAATCTACATCTTCGAAAAAAAAAATTGCTATTTCATAATACCCAAGCTTTTCTCCTTTTTTTCGCTTTTTTTATACCTAAAGGAAAAGAAACTTTTTAGTGAATAAGAGATCTTTATCTACAACGTTTCTTTACTATTGTTCTACCACGACGTCTCTTACCTTTTTTTCCTGTTTAAATGAAAAGAATTGACTGGAAAATTAATTAGAAAGAAGTAAAAGTCCCTCTACCTTATGTCTCCTTTTGTTTTGCGAAGATCAAAGGAGAGTTCATACCAAATAAGTCGTACTTTATTTACAAAAAAATAAATAAATAAAAGGGAGAGGGAGAACTAACAAAGAACGTTGCAATGTTTAATGTGTGTAGCTTTCAAGGTAGATAACGCTCCCCTGAATATTTTGTTGCTTTGTAGGTACTTATCCTTAACAGAAATTAAAAAGTAAAATATAAAAGACGAGCAGGAATTCGAGGAAAAGTCCTTATTCGTGTTAGAATCAGAATTTATATCATTTCCTCTCCTCGTGTATAAATTCTGAGATGGATATCAATGTAGAAAAAAGTATATTTATGCATAATTCTGTTATGTACCTCTTGGCGTTGTTAGTCTGTTTTTTTTTCTACATGTTCTTTTTTTTTCGTGGAAAAGTGTCAAAGAGATGGAGAATCTAATATTACGTGTATGCACAGTGAAATGTAGCGAAATGGAATCGCCGTGCTAAAGCGGGCTTGGTGGGGGATGAAATCTTAATCCGGAACCGAAACCTGAGAGCTTACAAGATACAGATCTTCCAGGTCTAGCTTCTGGCTAGCCTTTTCCAGGCTAACGATCTTTGTGCCTGTATTGGGAGTTACATATGCCCGTATTCAGTTTGTCTAATACCGCTTGAGACAACGTTTCGGCTATAATTTTTCTACGGTTGTCTCCTGAATATATTGTTTCGAGTAATTGAAATTAAAAATGATGACGTTTTGACATTTTTAAAGGAAAATGCTGGATAAATCAAAACCAATACACTATATTTGTATATTGACTTCCGTAATCGTTTACCAACTCCAGGTTTAACAGCTAAACGGGAATATAACGGAAAAATCTACGAACGATATTTTGCGGAAACCGGAGAGAAAAACCTCGAATGGCTGTGAACTATTAGCATAGTTCTGCCTGCGTAAACATTTCCGTTTAAACTGGTCTCGGTAGAAGTGATTAAATACCGCGATAGACACCCGGTAAACAAGCTTGATTAAAATTTCATCGGAAAAACGGTTCTACCTGTTAATAATTCGTTACCCTGAAAGTGTTCGTTCGGTTTACGAAAGATAGGCATGCATACACATACAGGTATCGATTCCGTAAACACACATACACACACACACACACCGGCGAAGATTTATATCGTTCGCAATTTATTGCCGTCGATGTAAGAGCTAGTTACGAGTTACAACGAAATACACACGCTAATTTCGTCGTTCGAGAAAGTAATCGAAGGGAGTACGCAAGTGGAATAAATTGAAATTGAGAGAATACGCGAATAACGAATTGAAAACTTTAATAAAGTAATTTACAATCGAATCATTTTCTTTTATTAAACAATCGTGTTTCGGACTACTTTGTCCTCATCAGTGGATGATATAAAATCTTGAACTGATCAACATCTCCCCCATGACCCATTTGGTTTAGAAATTACACACCATTCTTAGTTGTGGACCCAGAAAGTTTACTTTACAAGATGCCAAAGAGGAAGAAATCTACCCAACATCAACATTGGGGAAACGTACAAGATGGCAGCCCTTTATTTGGCAACACAAAATGAACGATTACAAAAATTGAAAATCACTAAAAACAATGTTGAATATGGTTCTATAAGTCGATTTGTTGGTGAAACAAAATATACAGGGTGTTTCCTAATTGAGTGTCAATATTTAGGGGACGATTTTTCGGTGCATTTTTAAAAGAAAACTTCGTATGAACGTATGACCTAAACGTCTGGTGGAATTAAAAAAAATGTGATGGACTTAATAATGCCTCTTGATACATAGCACACGTATACCGCATTTCATTAAAATATCTAAAGTACTATTACAGGAATTAATGAAAACTATTTATTTTTAAAAACTTTACCACCCTCTATCTCAAAAGTTAAGACGTTTCGGTCATACGTTCATATGAAGTTTTCTTTTTAAAATGGACCAAAAAATCGTCCCCTAAAATATTAACATTCAATTAGGAAACACCCTGTATATCTTTTTACAAAAACAAAAAATGATTGCCCTCAGGCAACATTGCTAAATAAACAGACTTTTACTTATTATGAAACGACAGAAAACAATTTCTTATTGGTACAAAACATAATAATTCATAATAAATATTGCATTTCCGACTCTTGAGAAACCATTACTGCAGTGACCACAGCGTCCTTTGCTACCGTGAATAGACCAATGACCGTATTCGTAATACCTTATGTCTTCAATAGGTTTAGGTAAACATGCCCTTTTTGTAGAGGTAATGTTGTTACTAAGGTAAGGACCTCAGCTATGGAGGTACGAAATAGCTTTAGAGAGATGTTGCTATTCGTGCTTTCACGCCAATATACTAACCAACCATTCACATCAGCAAGATCAATAGTGTAAGCAAATATTCTCAGATACCATCTTCGTGATTTCAAAGGGACTCTGTACAGTTCAATCAATATATGTACCAGCCAAATCAACACCTCCCATATGCTGGTTGTAAGACTTTCCAATTGCTCGACAATCTACCGACACTTTTCTTTTTTCTTTTCAGTTCCATCTTTCACTGATTCTAAGGTTCGATACCGGCAAAAGTGCTGGCTAATGTAACAGATTTATTGTCGGCCCACTTCACTACCATTAATTTATGTATAGTATCGAAAAAATAATCGTACTTTCCCCTTCATTTTTTCTCCAAGTCTTTGTCACATGGTGCATTAAGGCCGAAGTGGCCGTGGAAGCCGAAAGTATCAATTTCTGAACACCATACACACGAACCAAAGCAAGAATATAGCAGCAAAGATCTGCTAAATGACGGTTATTGTTCATAGATTTGTTCAGATTTTTACCAAATTTCTTGTACTGGTGTGAATTTATATACACCAACTGGAGAACACGTCTTTTGCAGGCTTTTTGGATAAGAGACATGTCATTTCATTATCTACACTTATTGACGTTTAATATTATCCACAAAACAGCAGCTTGTGATCAACAAGATTTCTCGCTTCTTCTCTCATCTTCTCCATTGAAGCATCATGTTTTCTTATTTTTTTCTTTTGTTATTTTTGAACCACAGACTTCAAGCTACGTTCAAGTTCATTTATTATACGTATTTGCTGGTACTACCAGTCCTATAGCATCAACATACACAACCATGAGATGGTTCATTATATTCTATAGAGCCTTAACCCTTATAGGAAACAACAGAGGTCCAAGTATGAACTTCTAAGAAGATCTGATATGTGATCTCGAAGCACCATTTACCATTACACACTGCCCTCTATTACTCAAGTATGACCTCATTTAGTCTTGTGGCACTCCTCAGAATTCCTATCGATTCAAGCTTGTGCAACAATACACTACGATGAACTATTTTAAAACCATAGACAGCATAAAGGCACAAGTCGTCATCTCCTTTTCAATTCCGTTCAGCCATTCTGTCTAGCCTAGCTCTGCTTTTGGTTTGCAGCTCGACTTCCTATCTCCTTTACCCTGATGGTGTCCCTAGTCATAGTCTGTATGGCTTGCTAGTTTTCTTCGGTCTCTTCCAGGTTATTTACTGATAATTGCTTATTAATTTCTCGGTAACCTACTTAATCAATTTCCAGGGTTGGCATTGAAAGATGTTTTAAAATTTCTACTTTACTTTCCTACAGCCACACTTGATCCACTTCTTTATGTCTAGTATCAAAGTCTTCCTCCATTGTGCCTTAACTGTATTGTTGTCTCATCTCTGTTGATATCTGTTAATGTCCTGATTTCCTCTTGTTTCGCTCCATCATACCTTACTTTCCATTCCTGTGCCATCAGATCTATTGGCAATGTATCTGTTACAACTTGAACTGCTACAGCTGAGATCGTCTCATACGCCGATGCCACCCTCAGCAGCACTGTACGTTGAGTCCTCTCCAAGCTGTAATTTTTGTTTTTAACCTGAAGTGCATCCATCGAGAGTTGTGCTCCATACAGTAAAATAGAATGAGCAACTCCGGCCAGTATAGCTCTAAATACTCTCTCACCATGCTCCCTGCAGTTTTCCAATGTGTCAAAATATACTCCTAAATATCTAATACAGTTTTTTGGTAAGATTTCCACGTTGCCTATTTTAAACTTGATATCACCTATTGTCCTCCAGCAGGTTACAACACTTGCTTCTGTTTTTTTCTTCTGGAGCAGCCATTCTTTTCAGGTTTTCATTTGTTTTGGTCATCAGTGCGTGTTTATTACCTAAAGTAGGTATTAATGCGAGGGCGTCCGCAAACCCAATAATTATTCTGTTTTGAAAACATTATCAGGACTTAAGATGGAGACCTGTGGCACTTCAGCATTTACTGTCTTTTCCTCCTTCCTAACTTTGTAGTACAAGTTCCCACTCCGCTGTATTGAAGGCATTTCTGACATCCAATGTTACTAACACATTCCATTTTTTCTCTCTTCCCAAGATGCCTTCTTGATTTTATTTCACCAATCTTGCTAATATGGTTAGTGACACGTGAGTATCAAAATCTAGTCTTCCCAATTTGGACATGGATCGGACCAATGGAGGTTAGTCCAATAAGAAGAACTTGTGCTCTAAGGAGGCTCCTTTAGAAAATACAGAACGTGATTTGAATTTATTCAGTTGAACATGACTTTTTGTAGAAACATGATAAATGGTTGAATTTATTTTTAACAGTTCAAGTATTTGAATGAGCTATGGTTGGGGGATTTAGTCGAAAATTTTACGATAATCGATGTAGTAAGTGTGCAGATTGCTGTTATGTTTTGGTGATTGTCTTAGGGTCATATTTATAGTCCGTGCTTGAGCCCAGACAGCACAAAGATATCTTATAGACGTCCATAAGATGTCTGAATCCGATATTCGGGACGTCTTATTGATGTCTGTTTACGCCTGAAGGACGTCCATAAGATGTCGTATAGACATCCATTGTTACAAATGTCAACGTTTATAAGACATCGTTTTACAACGTCTTATGGATATCTATTTTGGACATATGTCAGACATAATTACCTAGGCTTTTAATGTATTCAAAATAATACACTGAATAGCACATGTTTAAGCCAACAGTACTGATACATATACCTACCACAGTCGTTTTATGAATGACTTGGTATTTCAATTCCTTGTAAATTATCTCAGCACCCAAAAATATTTAGGACACTTGGGATACATAGTACACACGAGAAGTATTCGATATTAACTGGAACTTTTTCTTATATATATATTATGACGTAGCAAAATAAAAACTTTTCTCTTTATAAAAGAGTTTATAAGATTGAATTTACATGATCAAATTTTTCTTCTGAGCCATGTTTGAATATGAACCTCTACATCCTTATTGTTCTTCGACAATAGTTAATGGTCTATACCAGAGGTCACCAAAGTGGTCTATATAGACCTCCCGGGGTCTATTTACCACAAGTAGGGGTCGATTTGAGCCAAGGGGTCGATCTGTGACAATTAGGAATAAAAGAAGAATACTTGAAAATATAAACAAGTCATCTTTAAAAATTAAGCGAGAATTTTGAACTGCGCTTTGTTGATTTGATTTGGAAAACATTTACATCCCTGAGTGGATTATTACGCCATTTTCCGCTTAAATTAAAAACGTGGACGTCAACCTGCAACATGAGCTTGCTGAATTATTATCAGATGTTGAAGCAAAGACCTTTATGAAAAATTTTACAATAAATAAATTTTGGACAAATATAAATATAAAAATATGTAAAACTTTACGAAAGAGCTCAGCCATTTATGCTGGCGTTTCCAATTCAATCTTAACCAAGTACAGGACAAATTAAATGTGGAGTTTCGAGGGGATTTAAGATTGAAGTTGACCAATTTCGAACCCAATATAGCGAACGTTGCAAAGAAACACCAAGCACACCCATCTCATTATTTAATATCTTAAATCATATTATTTAATAAAAATTAAGGTGTTTAAATTTCAACATTAAGATATATTTTATAAGACTATTGTTACACAATATAAAATTACTTTAATAAATGTTTAAAATCGTAAAGTAAATCACAATATACAAATACTAATAGATAGTTTTTTCTTAATTAACTGAAAATTACTTTTGTTGGAGGTCAACACTTCGTAATACAAATGAAAAATTACTGGATATAACTATTCATCTCATAAAAAAGTTAAATATCTAAACACTGACAGTATATCTCAACTACAAAGAAAGTAAAACTGAGTGAAAGCTGTTAAACTAAAACTGTGAAATTGAAACCAGAATTAAACTCAAACGCTGTCAATAGTCAAACGAAGTCGATCGCCATTAAAATTATCGTATAGTTTCGAAGACGACGTGAGATGGCGCTGAAGTACGTGATCATCATATATTCATCATATTCTTTCGAAACGTGAACACAATCTCAAATACACTAAAGTGCTTAACTTGTTTCACACTTCGTCGAATTTGTTATATATGTAAAACGTCTAAAATGTGGTTTTTAGACTTTTGAGAAACGTCTTATGAATGCCATAAATGAACATCCAAGAGACGTCCTTAAAACTACGTCCATAAGATGTCTTTTTTATATCTTTAGGCGTTCAGACATAATACAGACCTAAATAAGACATCCATAAGATGTCTTGTGCTGCCTGGGAGGTTGTACCGATGACCTTAAATAAAATTATGTTAATGGTCATTTGCTCCTTACACTTTCGATTTCTTAGGCATTGTTTTTCTATTAAGACGTTCTCTTGTACCAAAAATACCGAAAGAATTTGTGGCTCTAGTAAGCATTCTGCATTAGAATTGCATTTTACAAGTTTCTTGGCCACTGTCAAAGAAGCAGAGTAGGCCATCAGATGTACATACAGGGTTTTCACGGCCGAGTGGGACATAGGGAAAATACATGTAAAATCGGTTTTCGGTGAATATTATCTCCCTAATACTACTTCATCCAAATTTAAGTGCCGAATATTATAACTGGGTTAACAATGAACATTTCCACAATCATAATACAAAGAAAGTCATTTTAATAAAGCCAAAAAAATTATTATTTTTAAACCTATTGTAAATGAATTCCTAATAAGGCTTTTAACACGTTAGTTAGTGCAAGTGGCCGTGGCGCAGACGTTCACGTGACGCCTTAATAACGTAAGGCACAGATTGTTTGGGGTTCGAATCCGAGAAATGAATTTTATTATTTTTTTTTAATCTTGATTAAGTGTTGTTGTTTATTTTGACAAATGATTCGTCGTTAGTAACAATTAAAAATCGAATAATATAATAGCACGTGATCATTTTTGTTATTGTAAAAATTATTCATTATTTACCTTAATCCTCAAAAAATCGATTTTATAGTCTTCAAAATCTCTGATTTTTGTAGTGTTACTGAATTTGTAGCATTATTGTTGGAGATAAAAAATAAAAAAAAAACTAATCGGCCGGGATTCGAACCCTAAACAATCCGTGCATTTGCGTTATTAAGCCGTCGCGCGAACCATTGCGCCATGGACGCTTGAACTGTCACGTATTTTTTTTTTTTTAATGTGTGGTGGGTGCTTAGTTGCAGTGACTCCGTAAGCTGTATTACTTGTCTGGCTATCACTGCAACTCTTGCGGTGTAGTTTAGTGTGTGTAAGTTGTGTTTAAAAACTGTACGTTTAATCTTCATTCGATGTTGTACATTTGGTGATGGGTTCGTCAAGTACTCATGATCTCTATAGATCTACATTTCGATCGTGTTGAATAATATTCGACGGTTCAATGGCAAGACTGATGAAAGTTTCTTTCACTGATATGGTACGCACTTGGCATCTCTTCTTCTTCAACTAGATCCGAACAATTACTCCGATTTGACATGTGAACATTGCTGTCTAAACTTCTAATGTAACTTCGTGCAAAAACTTGTTCTATTGCTAGTAGGTGTGCATTCACCTTATAGCTTACGATTAGCTCAATTCAGCACCTATATGAGTGCTATTTTGTAGTCTGCTTTCATACTAGCCCCATTATCAGTATGTTAGAGTTAAATCCGACTTCCTAATGAACTGTATCCGCAAAAAACATGCGTTTACGTATAATATTTAATCTAGTAATAATACTGAAAGGCTGTTAGAGACATTACAGTAATTAATACTACCATCAATATTTAATTTAATCTCATTCTATGTAGCTAAAAACATGAAAGCGCTATTTTTTTAATAAAAAAAAAGGAGCGACAACAACTGGAAGGGCGTAAAATCTAAATCTGGTACGTGTGTATTAGTAACGTACAACATATATATATAAATGTTACTGCTACGTAGCTGCTACCATATGTACGCATATGGATTTAACGTCCTATTTATAGGACTTGATAACTCCCGATCCTCTTTGTTCTGTGAACATGAGCCCGATTGATATGGTAACAATTGGCGTTTAACCGGGATGTATTCGAGTATCTGAATAGGAGAGGGAAAAAAAAACGTATTGTTTTCGATCTGGAATTGAAATTGAAACGGCAGACGACAACATTCGCGAAAAAAAAATCGCGATTATTGATTTCTCCCCTTTCCGTACTGGGAAATTCGGATTTAACACAATATTTAGTGGAATTGATTAACGTTTTCCAATATAAATCCTGTATTTCTGAACATCAACATCGACTGGAATATTTCGAAGAAGATTTAATTAAAAACAAAGGAGAGAATTCGACTATATCGTGTCGTGTATGCAATTACGTGTGTTTAGTTGTATAAAAATGGGGTGAAAATATTCGAAAAATGTTCATATTACAGCATATTTGTACGAGGTGAATATTTTTTGTTTTGTTTTTTTCTGATAACCTCAGCGAGGTCCATCGATGAAAGAGGATATTGAGCCCCTGCTGACACGCGATGCTTTATTTCTCTTTTTTACCAACACATTAATTGTTTCCGCTTAATCTGTGTTTTAAAACGTGTAAATTGACTGGGCTTATAAATATCTGAAAGCGTTGTTGAAATATTACCGCCGGAAAAAGGGCTTTCGGAGCTTTTCCAGGTGCTGGATTCCTATGTGTTTTTTTGTTCGTTTAATCTGTATGTTTAATTTTATATTTTTCATAAAATAAATTCTGTTTTACAAGATAAAAAAAAATCCGTTTAATAAAGTAAAATACATGGCTATACAAACAGGCAGAATGTCTACAACTCCTTAACTAATTATAAATCAACATTTTTAGTAATCCAAAATGGTGTGCCAGTTTTTTGTAGTTCAAAACAAAGTTTTGTACAGCTTCAATTTCATTTTCTTTTCTGGGCAATTTGGACCAAAATTTTGTGCTCCAAACAGGAAATCTCACAATACACGGAAGCACATCAGTAAGCACTGGCTAATGAAGCGGACAGGATCAGCTTCCAAATCCTGGAGAGTGAGTAACCACCATCATCGTTGAGATTCTAAGGATGTCTTTGGATCTCGATCGTTTGACTTACCTTTCGAGGAAAATAATGTTATGACTCTTATGACGCTTCATGAGCCCAATCTTGGCATTTATGACATTGAATCCAGTCCTCATCAAATGTTTTACTGCAAATGATGCATGCTCTTTCCTGTTCTTGGAAATTGGGCACAGATGTAGGACTTTTGACTTTTGAAACACACTCTTTACACCTTTTGTTGCCTTATGCATCTACTTTTTATTATTGGTTTTGAGCTCTTCTTCTTCTTACTGCCAATCTTTTTTTTGAAGCATCTGGGAGAGGCGACATGACTTCGAACACTTCACTTACTGTTTCATTACTGAAGGATGGGCTTGCAATTTCCACCTGAACGGTATTCAGTCGATAGTTCTGATATCCTATAAGAAACTTTATCATGATATGACGCCTCGTTTGCCGAAGAGTTAATTTGTTCCTCACCCAATGGAATATCTGTTAAAGCAGAACCCAAAAAGTCCAGATCTGTGAAAATATCTTTATTGAAACGGTGGATTCCTGTACAACGGAAACCATTTTGGGCTGTTTCCGATCTAGCAGCTTTGGTAATTTTGACGCATCCATGATGCGGCTGCTAACCCATACGCTTGCTTAAAAGGCCTGAAAAATACACGGTCAAGCGGCTATGTGGAGTAGTACTTAACATGTGGATATGAGTATCCCGAGCAAACTCAATGGCATTTAGTTTCTTGTGGCTACCATGACCATCCAACATCAGGAGAATCGGATGAGTTGCAGAAGAATGGGTATACTGCTGAAAATGTTTTAGCCATCGAAGAAATGTCTCCAGCCACTTTCATAAGGCACACCAATGCTTCCCGGAGGAGGACCAACCATTAAACGGCCGTTTTTATCCATTTTCTTTCTTGGAAAAAGAAACATAGGTGGAATAAAATGACCCCAAAGCGTTCATTGGAAACATGACAGTGATATTACGAGCTCTGACAATACCTTCTCATTTTTATGAACAGTGGACACTCCTATTTCATCGGTATTGTATATTTGAGACGCTTGAAACATGAACTGTTGTTGGACCTCTGAAAGAAGTTCATAAAATCGATCAACCTGAGGTTTGTTGAAGGCTGTAGCTCGCATTAAGCTTGTCGCCTCAGGAGTTCGCAATGCCAAATTTGGGTTTCTCTTTTTGAAGTCACGAAAAAAGTCTTGACATGTCTCGGCGTTTTTTCGTATTTCTTGACGTTTTCGACTTATTTAAGGTGGATCGTTTTCATTGAAATACTCTGTATATATTAGTTAGGAGTACAAAGGAAATGGTTACTCATTGCTTATGCGCTGGGTGATGATATCAGTTAGTGACCATTTAGTAGGCAATTAACTGATACCTTAAGGAAAAGGTTAACCGTTTGTTTCAATCTCTATGGCGAATTTGATGCCAGGGTGTTAATTATTAAGGAAATTCAAGCCTCAGAAGCTGAGGTATCAAATTCTTCAAGAAAATGTTCGTCACAACACGAAAGCAGAAGCTATAGCGGCACCAGGGATCTGTTGATAGCATTTTCCTGAAAGATGAAGTATCTTCAAGCAATCTATTTTTTTGGCTAACTTGGCAAGATTAATTGTCTTGGAGTAATAATTGGTGGACTATAGCGACGGAATCGGTGACAGGCAGGTTTGTGGAAGGTGAGTTAACGTCAAAAGAAACACTGGAACAGCAGTTCCTGTACATTTCTGCCAGCTATTTGGCCAACCCATAAATGGGCGAAGCTATTGTGTTAACAGAGTGGCATATTTTGTTTGTAGATTTTTAAAAGACCGTACAGTCGAGGTGTTTTGGATTTTTTTTTGGGTATTAACCGCTTTTGTACATACCTATATCTGAAAGAATATCAGAAGACTTAATTAATGAAGAGATTTACTGCTGAAATATTGAAGTACGATCATGCGACAAGTGAAAGCAACACCACCTTGCACCTTCTATTTTAACCCTTTCTGTTGAGAAGGCTTCTCGGATAATGCTGCTTCCAACACCCCTTGTGACCATAGATTTTTTGACTGTTTATTATAGGTTATGGTTATTTTGCTTGCGCAAGCAATTGAAATTTTCAAATGTGATTTTTCTTAATGGATTCTGAGAGAAGAAATGCGATCTAATAGGGACTAATCATGTATAGAAACGGTGTAGGAGAGTTCTAAATGAAGGAAGAGGAGTTTCCTGAATACAAGACCAAATTCACGTTGGAAATATTTGGAATAACACTAGACTAGCTCGTCTTAAGATGTTTTGAGATAGTGTGGTGCTGTTTTAGTGAGAGAAAAACTTGGAAACCCTGATAATAGAGACACGAATCGTGGAAGCCTTCAATCTCATTTAACTGGAATGAAGGATGAAGTTAAACAATTAATTGAACTAAAACCTCAAAGCAGCTTTAGACTAGACGCAGAAAATCAATTCATGATGACACAAATTGTGCAGAGACCTCTAGAAGCAAGATTTGATTCAAAATGAAGACTTCCTAAATAGCATGCGACCTCTCCAAGCAAAAAATGCAATTCAAGCAATTTTAAACTTACACTAAAACCTCTTAACACTTTTTAATTTAAAACTCGTTTCTTTCTATTCCCCCTACCGTTTACTTTTCCTCTTTCGTTTTCCCCTCGGTTGTCTCGATGTTTTGTTTTCGCCCGTTAACTTTTTCCTTTTCACTTACCTGCCGCTTAAGGTTGCGCCCGTTTTCTGTAATTTAATCTCTCGCCACCCTCCTTTAACAATTGAACTGTCTTAATGCTTTAATTAATACCTAACAATTAATGACTATTAAGAATCGCTGCAGCGCGCCGAAAGTCGTAACAAGAACTGTAATTACTCAGCGGAAAGAGAGACCTACACGGTGGAGTTTGAAAGCGCGACGGGGAGTAGGTCCGCGTTAACTTATTTCGGCAGTAATTCGTGAAAACGTGAAAACTTTCTGCAAACATCCGGATAAACTCGCGTCTGTACTACCACCATCGTTTTGCCAGCCTTTTCCGAGCTCAT